>OX638360.1:24538508-24944325 GCA_951812935.1 Hermaeophaga mercurialis
CGACTTGTTCTATTCTTTTTCCTCTTAAAGTTATATTAGCATTTATTAAGCCAAAGAGGGGAAACTAATATGAAATGAGAATATGTAAAATTGATTGAAAGAATACTTTGATACTCTAAATGAAACAGGAGAAAAAGAAGAAGAGGACGACTTGAACGATATTGACAACTAACAAAACATTGAAGCGGAAATAACCACAGCAGAGGAAATAAGGGAAAGAATAAGTAAACTGAAAAACAATAAAAGGCCTGGGTGTAATAAAATAAAAGCTGAAAAATTGGTAGAATGTACATGGATACAAGAGTAAATACCTAAAATAATTGGACAGAACCGATACTGTGCCTAAGCAATGCATATTAAGAACAAATTAACAGGCAAAATGGAAAATGAAAAGAAGGTACAGGTAGAAAACTTTAAATACAAGAATAATAGAAACTTCGCAAAATATATAGCCGTAAATAGGAGATCAAGAGACGGACAAGAAAAACCAATTAATAATTGAAAGCCTTTTATAATAAAGCCGATATTTTAGAAATTGGAAAAATTTTAAAAAAAGGTATGTAATAAAATTTCATTAACTTCGAACGAAAGCTTGATTAATGCAATAAACAAGAGTTTAACATTGATTCTGGCCAATTAGATTTGACTACATTCCCATTACAAAAATATTGTGTTGTTTATTATTTTTTATATAAGTTGTAATGATATATTTGAGCCTTTAGAATTCATGAGTCAACAATGTTTAATAATTTTTATTTTGGTTGTAAATTAATAGGAGTTATTATCATAATTCCGGCTAGTTTATTTAAATTTTGTTTTATTTATAATAGTGTTTATAATATTTATAATTTATGAAATTTAATTTTTTCAAATAATTTATTCATTCGTAAAATAGTCGATAAACATTGAAATTTTATAATTCTATATTCCATGAAAAGAACTCAAAAGCAATCCAGATTCCAGAATTTATTTCAATTATTTCACATACAAATAATACTAACATCAGGTGAGTCCAGTTTTGGTTTTTTTTACAAAAAAATCAATATTATAATCTCTAATTACAAAATTATTAATGTCTCTTGTAGGTTTGAACTAGATTTTTTATGTGTTATCATATTAAATATGGGTAAACAATGTTCAATATTATTAATTAAGATATTTACATATAAAGTTTAATCCCATATGTAATTATAATATGACAAACTGTCTATCGTCTGAACTTGACTATTCTAAAAGCTTTTAGAAAATATATGATTTTAATAAATACCGTTCTTTTTCATTAGTACAGACAAACCGTAGCCTCATTTGAATCAAGCTTCACAGAAATGTGTTAAACAAACGATTTTAATTGAATTAAAATGAATCAGATGTTGCAGGAACCACAGCTTTTTCTTGTTCAATAGTAAATTTTTTTTAATTTTTTGAGAAAGATTTGTGTTAAAATGAATCTTGCGTTTATAGAATGTATACAGGTCTTACTTATTCGAAGTTCTAAAAAAAATAGGAGAAAATGAATCTTACTACTGTTGGATAATAAAACAGCTTACTCTTCGAATACTTATGAACAACTGCCCTCCATAAATTAAACAATAAAAACTTATTATTTTTTTATCTCTAGGCCTTTGTTGTCTTGGATACCATTCAAATATTTTCATTACAGTTTTTCTATTTATGTATCTACAAGTTCTCGTTGTCTTAGATATCATTACATTTTCCTTGATTTATACTTGGCGAATTCAAACGTATCTTGAACGATATTTTATATAACAGGGGTCATTCCATAATTTCACTGACTGTCTTCGTTCACTTTACATATAGTTCTAAACGCACTTATTTTCAATTAGGTATTCTCTCTTAACATTAACACTCATATAACTATTAGGAAAAAACGTTACTACAAAGTTTAATTCAAATTTACCATAACGGTCTTATTATTTCAATTAAGGATATTTCTAAACTTTTATATAATTCATAGAACTAGAAATTCCTTTGATAATATCAAATGATGACAGGTGTTGAACATAAATATATCAATAATCTCGAATAACCAAAATAAAAGCAAATTATGGTTGCTATTCATTATGGATTTTTGTATCCCCATTTTTATATCATCTCAATATATATAATAAAATACATTTATTTCAGTCATTGATTTATATTCGAATACTTAACTTCTTTATTTATCCACAACGATTGTACGACGGTGCTCTACGATTTTCATTTTCTCGGTCTTGCTAATCTGCATAAGGAAATCATTGCACTAAATACTAAAGTTTTGAAGACGCAGGATCTTTAATTTTAATTTGCCCTCGGGACGTAATTCATTACTATGCATGAGGTCCCTCGCCCCTTCAAGCGAACGAAACAGATTGGACTCCATGTAGAACAGAAATGGCAAAGGGGTCGCTTTTTTTTAAACAATACCTGCTTAAAGAGGATCGTTCAATTTGCAAAAGAGAATTAATAACCTATAATTTTTTAGGGTGACAAAAAATATTTTGTCTCAAAAAATTGTAATATAAAGAAAAAAAATATCTGGTTTCAATTTAACATAATAAAATAGAAATTTCTCAAGTAGTACAAATTAAGTTAGATTAATTTACTTGCGGCGCTTTACTGCAAGATATGTATTTCACCGACAGCATATTTACATCACCATATTTAGTTGTTGATTTTAAAAACCGTAAATGGTATTTAGTATTCAAAAATTGTTTGTGAAGCACTAAATTAAGAAATTGAGACTACACAGATCGTTGGGTGGTGTAGGTAGTCCAATTGTATGGCTTGCTAGTTACCCCGATCTAAATAACTAATTTAAAGACTGCTTTTTTTATAGCGTGACTTTTTTTGACTTGTTCTTTCAATTTCTAAAAGCAAAACAGAAATTAAATAGTATTTTGAGTATATTGTAATATATCAAAAATTATCATAAATATTGGCAATCCGCTTAGTGGTCAAAGATAAGGAAATTTTGAGATTGTACAAATTTACATAAAGTGATATATATATATATATATATATATATATAAATATCAGATATTTTTGCAATAGTGCATCAGATTATAATATTCGTGTCCTGATAAAAAAAAATATTAAGGTAGGTGTGTTTTCAATTTCGAAGGCTTTTGATTTTTTATTTAATTCATCGGTTTCCTATTAGTGTCTAAATTCTTGTCATTAATTCTATAATTTTAATATTAGGGGTCTCTTGGCTTCCATATCCGAGCTACAGGGTGTTTTATCATCAATTAGACCTAATTTATCATTCGGCATTAACTTTCGCATCATTAGATATACTTTTTGCATTTTTAACATGCAGATTAAACTTCTGACGAATAATGTATTGAATTATTAAGAGATTCAGTATTAGGAAAAATTGAAAAATATTTAGAATAGTAAAACAATATCCATTACACCACATTTTAATAATCCTATCCTAGATTTGTATAAAGCAGAAAAAACTAAATTATAGTTAAGTCGTTGTCATGCTATCAATTATAAAGCTAAAACTTTAAAGAAGAAAAATTAAAACATTGCTTTTTTTGTATAACATACAAAATTGGTTTATACACCGTACCTGGCAAGTAAAATAGTTTATTTTTGAACTAGCTATGTAAAATGTAATGTACCTAATTGCGTATTTTAATCAATTATTGTAATTTAAAAGAGTGGTTAATGGATTAGCTGTCACCAGTCTTTTTACTATTACACATACATTTATTACTTAATTATAGCCAACAACAATATGTCAAATAAAAGAACGATTTGAATGGTGATCTGGGAAATGTCGAGAGCTACCTACACATTTTTATTTATTTATTCATTTGTGTTTATTTGTGTAGAATTGTCCATCCAACATACTCAGAATTTCTTATTAAAATGGCTTTTCAGGATAATGAATTATTCACCAAGGAAACAGGGCATCTCTAATCAATCAATGCTTATCGATCACTTTAGAGAGAGACATCCGGATAAACAGGTATTTAAATAGGTGTGACATAAGAGAATAAGAGACAATACGATACAATAGAATAGCGGTGTCCAATACAAAATCTGGACGAACCCAATTTAACGATATGGGCTACATGAACCAGCTTCATTATTCTTAAGATATATGTTAAAAATAGTGAGGTACTAAGTGGACTGTTGTCTTCTTGCTGATCCTAGTAAAGTAAAACACGGTTTATTTACAAAAAAATATTTATTTAGAATTTCTCAAAGTATTGTCCTCCACAGTCAATGCATTTTTGCAACCACGAAAACCATTCTTAGAAACGTTTACTCCAATCTTCTGGTCGTAGTTTGTTTATTTCCCGCAGAAATAAGAAGTTATTAGTTGCTAGGTCTACACTATACAGCAAATGACCCATTATTTCTATGTTTTGGTCTCAAATACTCATTTACTCGAGCAGCAATGTGAACCATTATCCTTTAAATTAAGTGAACTCGCGAAACTTTTAGACAATCTGGGACAAAAAAAAAGGTAGTGTACCCTTCTGAAAATTAACAATACGTCTATCCTCCAGTGCTCCAGTGGAAACATGCCAGTAATTCCAAAAAAAAGTGGGGACTATCCTTTTTTTTCGTCCATTTTTCACGAACAACCTTTATTGGAACCGATTCATTTTCAAATTGACGATTGTTGCTTTTTTTAGAGATCATAACAGTTAAATATTATTTCCACTTGTTTAAAATAAGTGAATTTTAAACGTTAATTATGAGAAACCTCACTTAGCCAGTTAGTCCCAATCCAATTTCTTGTGATAGTTCACACTACTACTAGTATTAGTCGCGTATGTTGCGGAAAGACAGTTTTGTTTCCAAGCAAATTTAATTAAATTAAATAGTAATATACTGGTTTCACTAGAAAATAAAAAGATAAAACACAACATTAGCCGTCCTCCGTACCCAGTGAAAAAGAAGACATTTAGTAATTTCGCCACATACTACCCAATGATAGTCTCACTCAAAAATAAAGAACGAACCAATAGTTACAATGCAATTATTCGAACTATATAAAAAGAGAGTCGAAAATATAAGAACTTTTTTGCACATAGAGTATCAAGTATCTATAAGACATTATTGAAAAGGACAGTGATGCCCAATTTAAATTTTTCTATGTAATAGGTAGTTTGGTGGTTCTAAATACCTCTGCTCAATTAATTTTATCAAAAATTTGCACTTTTCAATTTTATCTTAAATCAGTCTCCAAGAATCTCTGATCTTGTTTGTAAGAAATTTTAGGTTACATTGCCAAAATATTTGAAAGGCAATTCAAATTTAGTTTGAATATCTGTCCGAATTGATTATGACTCTTCTTAATAAAAGGTGAGTAATGTAAGCCGGTGTGTTAATTGGAATATTAATTAGAAGCTTTAAAAAAAAACTCACTTGGATGTATATATTCAAGTATTTTATGAAATAAACTGGCATAAAATGTTAAAAGAATTAATAATAAGTGTTTCGAGGTGTGACATACTTGAATGCCATTTATTTTTAGCTGCTATTCCTCGAAATGAACTACTTGAAAAAAATTAGATTAAATATTTCTAAAAGTATTTTTTTTAATTTGAAGGTAGAAGAAATACCTGTTATACAAAAGAGTAATAAGGTAGGAAAAATAGGGGATCTTCCATTTTCATTCAGAGGTAACGCTTTCGTTGATAGCGACGAACTTTTGGAAGTTTCCTGGAGCACACAAGATTCGGTAACCAATAGCTTTCATTTGCAGAATCGAAACCATTATAAAGATATTCTGAAAATACTGGTGTATTAGAAATTATATGATAAACAACGTTGTTGGTATGTCGTAGAAACTAGAAATGATTACCATGAAGAAGTAGTTGAAAGAAATGATGAGCGTATAGAAGATAAAAGGACATAAGCGAATCTTAAGGTGCTGGCAGCGATATGTCTCCTCTCGATCGAATTAGAGGTACAACCACTACTGCCGGTACATCACTATCGAATTGACTGGAACGATGTTCCCACCTCGATGTATCCCTACTTCAAGATATTAGTAATACGTTCTCTCTCTTTCATAACTCGTTCTTTATCATTCGCATGGATTCGTGTACGACCTCAAATATTCAGGCCAAATCTGTATCCCATACATACAGGGTGGCCAAACAAAAACGAAACCCAAACAACCACTAATTACAGAATGTTATACGAATGAAAAAGAACTTTACGGGTAACAAAAGAAAACGCTACATTTTATTTAGCCCACCAAACTAGTACGAATTGATGCCAAAAATGTTATAAGTGGGATTGTCGGCGTTGGCATGTTTATGAAAACTTTTTCGCAGGCCGCTCTGTACGAGAGCCATTGCATCAGCGTCCGTCACAGGACGGCGGCGTTACAGTCGCCGCCGTTTCTGCCCATACACATATACACAAATCATGCCGTCCTTGGGGAACAACGCTCACCTGTCACAATGCGAAAATCCGGAGCGACACACGTATTCCAACAATAGAATCACGACGTGCTGTGAAAAGTAAATTTCCCTTGCCCTTTTCTCCTTCTCTTCTTATTCTACTTTTTTCTACACTCTGGGGTATCTTAAGCGTTTTGTAGTTAAACATAAGCGTTAAAGGGTATATCGTAGGACCAAACTAAACTTTGCAATGAATGCGGCCAGCTGCACCCAAAAACGTATTTGATCCTGACAAAGTTAACATTTAACAAAGAGAAATTCAAGACCAGTTCAAACACAACACAAAAGATGAATACAGTATCACGTTACACAGCTGTGTTTTAAATTATTGTTTTATTACAAGTACTTTACTAAAGCAAAACTGGTCATCGACAATGAATCTCATACGGTGTAAGAGACATAAATAAAGATTTATTCAAATCCTATCCAAAGGATCGATTGATATTATGGACACGAAAAAGTTTTTCTCTGACCAAACAATATTCAACAGAGGTGTTCCCCAGGGGACAATATTGTGACGCTTCTTGTTTTTAATATACTTTAAAACTTAAGGTAATTTATTCCAATATGCTAAGATATATGTATCTGTTTGAGTTGTGGATAATGACATACATTCACTATTGCAGCAGAACAAATACGCGATTTCTGCTATTGATATCTGATGTAATATTAATTCTCAAATACAAAATTTGCCTCTACTGTATCTCTTAAAGGTATTTTTGAGCAGGATTGTCTAATGTACAATAAATCAAGTATTGATATTTTAAAATCCGCGAAGATTTTAGGAATGTATTTGAACGCCAATCTAAATTAGTCTTTTAAATTGATTATGTTTAAAAAAATAATATCGGCAATATTGTTACGATAGTATGTACAGGAATTTAGTGAAATATCGCCTTGTACATAAAACTTATTTTTTATTTAATATTTTATAAAGTATAACATTCACTGTTTATATCTCGTGAGCCATAAAAACTAATAAACATTGGGAAAATAAAAAGAACTTAAAAGTCAAGTTTGAGTTCTCGGATGATCGAAAGGTTGATAGTGCCTAGTGCCTACCCTTGCGATTAAATGTATTAGTTATTTAAAGGTGTAAGTTACCCTAATATTTTGTAAGATTTGTTATTATTGATAGATAAATAATTTTTTATTGTTTTACTCAGCCTCTTTAATTTCCATTAACCAAGTTACGTAGTGGATATGCACTTTAGGAAGAAAATGTAAATATCCGCAATAAATAGTAAATAACATTCTTCCTAATATTATCTGATTATTGTAATTTCAGGTATGTTTTTCAAATGAATCAACATTCCAAATTCTAAGCGATAAGCCTACATTTGACTAGAAATGTCTTGGAGAGAAATACCATAAAGACTAATTAGTGGAAAGAGTGAAACTTACATTAAACGTTGTGCCATATGAAAATTTTATGGCTTTAGATGAAGAAGAATCTGAGAACACATCCGGCTAAAACAATACCTGAATTACAGTAAAGACCTCAATTAATATGGGATTTTTTTACACCACAATTTTGCAAAGCCTTGGTCACAAAAATTTCACATAAAAATATAGACTATGTTAAACAGGAATAAACTCCTAAGCTGACAAAACTGAAATGGAAAACAGCTCGTATATGAAACAAGTTGAGCAGACCGATAGAAGTGTCAACTGCAAAAAATATTTTACTACCTTGTTATTTGTTCTATTTGAGGTTTCTGATTCTATTTCAATTGTTTATTCTAAGGTATTCAAACAACTATAATTTTCAGAGATTTGTATTAGTTTACCAAAATAAATTTCTCTGGCTCGAAAATTGGTTTATTGAGATTTTATCACACTTCTAAACACTTTATATGACAGTTTTTTATATATAATACTTTGGGCGGGAGAACACATTTATTAAAGTAATTAAGAAGTTTTGTAATTATTTTATAAATGACATTAAGCTTGTAAAATAATATAATTGCATAGATTCATTCTTCTTGTTAAAAAAATGCAATTTAACGTTTTAGAAATATATTTTAGGTTTCCAAAAAAACTATGTTATAAAAAACATTTTCCTCTAGTGGTTTGTGATACAAACATTATTACCAAATTCTTAATCAATTATTAAACTGATTAAAAGATTTGGCCCATTTAACTGAATTGCACGTAAAATGTTTTTGTAGCACTTCTTTATCTCTTCTTAAAGCGTAATTATTTTTCATTTTTTTTTTTCATTTTCTCAATTTACATATGTTTATAACACATTTTATAGTGGCATAAAAATATTGAAGAACTGTCTTTCTTCAAGTTTTATAGTCTAACATATTAAAACAAATTTATATAAACTTATTTTACTTTAAAATAATATTATTACTGCTTCCATATCTCACAGCCACTTTCAATACTTCAATAAAATGTTTAACGCAGCAATGTGATAAACTAGACATTTATAAATTTATTTTATAATACAACATTTATATGTTCGTAATGTTGTTTATGTAGAACAAGATGAAAAAATAGTATTGAAGATTTAAAAAGTTAGTATTTATAAAAAAAATTTACAATTGCTATTTAATCTAGAGCACAATTTTATGCTTTTTTTTTCTCATAAAGTATATCCAACTAGTAAATTCGTCTTCAAAAAATACTTTGGACACACACCTCATTTTAAATGTCGAAACTACCCCCAGATAAAGACAATTTAACAAATCTTTCAAATTGAAAAACTTATGTTAAGTTTCTCAACACCCCTGAAAAAAAAGTTTCCTTTTCAATGTATACATATTAATTGAATATATGATAAAAAAAATTCGTAACGAAAAGCCTAAAATCGTAAAAGAAGGAAGACAAATCTAAAAAATCTTTATTAAAATACCGTGAAGAATGATTTTACTTTGGAAAAGTAATAACCTCCATAAGTAATTGTCAAAATAAGTCCACGCACGAGGTTCTAATATGCAGGAAAATAATATGATTCGATTTCCGTCTGATAGCGGCGAGTTCTGATAGATCAAACCAGTAGCGTAACTAAGAAACGTTGAACTTAAGTTTTAGAATTTGGTTAAATTTTTTCATTAAAGGTGCCGTTAACATTATAAAGCTACCCTCTCAAGAATAACGTCTGGAAAAAATTTCAACATAAATATTGTGTTGCTTCATCCCTGCACGGGGGCTAAAACCACTTTACTGGTCAGCCAGGTATAATGATTATTAATATTTTAAAGGCACTAATTAGGCCTGACCGCAGATAATGAATTCTTAATAATATTTTATATATAATATATACTGTAAGTACTTCTGTTACTATAATTAAATTCAAATATATTTTGAGAATCCGTATGATTTCATGTGATACGTGCAATAACTATTTTGACAATAAATAAAATATTACTTGCTATTATTTGATTAATATAAACTACTAATTTAAATTTACAAATAAATTGTTTATTTCATCAATTAAACATATTGGGATTTTATATCATTGGTTGTTACAACCATCAAAAATATTTGTTTTGTTTAGGAATTTTAGTGTTTTAAACATTTTTTATAACAATTAAATATTTTTAGTAGCATTTTAGATAACACAAGGCAGCTATTTTTTTCCAAATAAACATAAGAAATGTAATAATTAATGTGATTTATTTGGCTGAAATAATGTTGAGTGAATTCAACAAAATTACTTCGATATAAAATGATTCCAGAATTCAAAAAATACAGTTTGCTCTTTTTGTCTTTTTTTTAAGTACTACCTTTATTAAATTAATTTTATTGTTCTAATAGGCAAACGTTTCAATATTCAATTTTTAGTTTCTATTTTATTCACTAATGGCCAAAATTGAAATTTTAAATACCAAAATTATGAATTCTTTTAAAGGTCGTTCAGATATTTATTGGCTTTATACAAATGGCCAAATTCAAAATAATACATAAGAATATAAAATAATTTTTATTTAGCAAGTTTTGATATAACGAACAGCTTAATTATAAAAAATACTGATAAATAGGTACTATGTTAATTTCTTACCAATAGTATATACACTTTTAAACTTTTTCGGTGTTGGTGCTTTTTTTTTCTGCGTGGAGGGGGTTAAAGAGGTTTACGCCCTCATACAAAAATGATTTTTTGATGACATTTGTATTAATATTATTCTGAGACCTTAGAAACCTGCTGATTAATTTATAATGGCTCCTGAGTAAATCAGATACATACATGCATAATCCAGTTCTAAATAATTTTTATTTTGTAATAAGAACCAGGTTTGCCTCCTTAACTCTATTCTCCACATTTAACCAATTTAAATTGACTAAGATATGTCTGATCGGCATATCGACATTACATCCTAATATTGTAGATGTGAAAACCATTGCCAACAAATCCTCCCAAAAAATGTTTTATTTCAATGGCAGTACTTTAACTTATCATCCCTAAAAACTTTTTCATGTATCGCCAATGTATTTGATTCGATTTGGGCATGATAGCGGCGATTTTTGATAAATCCGGTGTCCCGCGAGATACCGGCCAAGTCTGGAGGAGAAAAGTATGGGTAATAGTTTCGCAAAAAGCGGCCATAAATCTGGAAATTCGATCTTGAGAGGAACATAAATCGCACCTGCGAAACCGAATCCAAAAGAACGCCTTTGATATTCAATGTCGGTGGAATAATAATTTTAAGTGAAGATAACGAGTATTACTAGCAGTCTCTTATTATACGAATACATGTATTAACAATAATCCTCGTACAATATTAATCCCAGTCATATTAGGATTTAAGTAACAAACAAATATTTTACTATTCTACGTTTCGAATTTATTTCAAATACTTCTTCAGAACTACAATACAACGTAGACTCTTTTGTTTTATATATCGATGACCCAGTTCCATACAGCAACAAATCCGAAGTTTGCCATTTTCGGATTATTACGGATATAAGTTCTCATTAAGTGGTTTTCTTAGTTTTATACGGCAACAACTCAATATTTTAATATTTAGCCCGTTCTAATCGACATGTTTCTTTATTAACCTACAACAGTATTATTATTTAAAATACTATAATTTAAAAAAAATGTTTTATTTATTGTATCAGATTCTTAAAGTTCAGAGGGTCTTCAATAAATAACCTCACAAACAATTTAAAATATACCCATACAATACTTTTTATAGATCAATTAATCATGCTAAAATCTTTAATAGCCAATAAATAGAAAACATGAATTTTGGACTTGTTGCTGTATGGAACTGGGTCATCGATATTTTTTATTTCAAATAATTTTATTGTTACAGACCCTTAACTAGCAAAATTTTCCAAAACCAGAGATTGTCCTTTCGTCACATATTAAAAGCTGGTGTAATCGGCTAACAGGAGAGATAAAGAAAAGAAGAAATTAGGAAATTTAGAATATGTGAGCCGTTGTTAATAAAATACAACGACAAAGAAATCGTTGTAACATACGCTAAGTAATCCAACTATATAAATATATGAAACAACTGTTTCAACGTAAAGGAACCTTTCACAAAAGTGGAGGAAAGAGTTGATGAGGACATTAATTATTAACTACAATATTTTCGGCATCAGGAGAAAGTAAATAAAACCTAATTATTTATGGAAACCACACCAGTATACATGGCATTACCGTGCTTGTGGAATGTTTAAGGGATTACTAAATTATGTTAAGCATTTATAATATATTAATTATTTATAAAAAAAAAATTATTTTAATAATAATTTGTAGATATTATTGTATGAGAATTCAAAAAAAAAGAAAAACAGTTTATTATAATTTCTAAAATTTATATAAAAAACTGCCACATAAAAGGATTTAGTCAAAAAGACTGTCATCGCAGTCTGAATCACTATTGTTAACAACAAAAGTTAGAGGTTCTACCGTTTCTTCTGTAATTTGTTCCAGTTTCCACATTTTCAATTCTTCTCTAAGAACATGGTTGTGCATTTTTCCCAATTTTTCTTCACCAACAAATAATTTCGTCATTATCAATAAACATAGATTTCCTATCTTTTTTTAACCACGTAAAATTTAAGGGTTTACAAAAGTTTGGTTTGTTTTATGTCAGGAAAATAGGGTCCTTCTTTCTTAAAATAAAATTCATGTACCTTCCTTCTGATCGCTCTTTGGATATCTTCTGGAAGTTCTTGTTTTTGTTTACCTCCACTATGTTGTTTTGATGGATTCACAATTCCTAATTTTTTCTCGTCTTACGTAATATTTTTCTCGTTTATCCTACCTTTCATACATTTCACAATCCATTTTCACTCTCTTTATTGACTCTTTTTAACCCATTTCGTCTATCACAGTAGATACAATATACCAAATATTATACGTTACTTAAAATATTACTGTGTTAATGTTAATAATTCCAAAAATTAGTTGGTTTGTAATTGTCGTTTGTTATTAACTTATTGTACTCGTATCCTATCTGAAGGTATTAGGTAATTTTTTACTTTTTTCATCTTTAGGTATTATTATTTGTTATGTAAAATTATTTCTTTCGAGAAAGACTTTGTCATTTACCCATTTATAAGTTCCTTCCTTGTATTTTTTCCATTTTATTTTTTTATTTTCCTTGCTTGCTCTAGGTCTTCACTATATAATCTCCACTCCTATTTTGCATAGCACAGTTCCTACATTTACGCGTGATTTCTCTAAGAAATTAAAAAAATGAATAATTATTCTCAAATTATAAGAGAGAAAAATTATTCATATTTTAAAAAATCCATTCAAATAGGGGAACAAAAATGAAATGTTTTTTTTTAAATGTGTCTTAAAGATTTAGTGAAATACTTTATTTGAACTTAATAAAGAAACCTTTTCAAAATTACTAAAAATTATCTGTGGTACCTATATAGATTAACCAAAGATAGATCTGAATTAAATATTTAATAAAAATTGGAATAAAAATGTTATACATATATTTGTAAAATTTCATTTTAATTTCTTCCCCACAACACAGCTAAATTCCTGAACACTTCCTTTCGTATCCAATATTTATGAATGCTTTGAGCTCCAAATTGGAATTTATGCTCTTTTATACTTTTATACTCTTGCCTCCGACAATTAATATTAATGGCCATTCTTTTTATCTCCGAAGAATAAACACAACGTAACTTTGTTAGTTTTTAAATTAAGCCCTAATGAAAAGAAAATATAGTGATACTGATAGCTGTAAGTACAATAAAAGGGATTTATTTTTCAAAATAATCATGACGAATACTTGTTAACTTTGTAACACCAAATAGAAATATGTTTTTGTTTGAATAATATGGCTTTTCAAAAATCCCTACAGCGTCCTAATATTTAGTTCCCAAAAAGTATATTTTTCTTATTGCTGGTAAAAATTCTATTTCAGAATGCATCAGTATGAGAGGTAGTTAAACTACTTCAAATAACACTAAAAATATCTGCTTTTGTCGCACTTTATGACTAATGTTGATATGGGTGAATAGATATTTAAAAGACCTTTTAATTGATGTATTGCAAGACTCACTTTTCTATTTAAAAATTTTATTGATGACATCATCACGCTCACAGAGATGACGTCAAAAATTAAAAAAAATCTGACGAAGCGCCCATTTAAAAATAAAAGTCGACTGGTTCAGGATTTTCCCCTAAAAACGCCGATTTACGAAATGATGAATTTATTCCTTTCATTTGGACCATACTGTATAATAAAAAATAAATTTTCTAAAGGAATGTATATTACAAACTATTCAATTCTACGTTATTTTATAAACTATTAATATTTCTTCACCTCAAGCTTCTATATAAGATTAAATATCACTTATTATGGTCTACAAAGTTGAATATCTTTTTACAAACAGGTTCTGCAATTCTTGTGCATTCTTCTAAAGAATCAAAAACATTAGATGAGGGTTCGCAAGGTCCATAAACCGATGGCCGACATTTATTAGTCCAAACATCCCAAAAGTAGATTTTTGTTATTTGTCTGCATTTTTTCTCGTCTGCTTCTAGATATTTGTATTTGTTTTTCCAACAATCTGAAATACATTTATATTATTGCTGGGGAGTACCTAAAAACACCGGACCCTCGAGTATTATCTCGTAGAAACACTAAAAAACCTTTTAATTGTACCATGAATATTCTCTAAAGGATTTAAAAAACATTGTAAGGAAGAGGTAAGTAAGTATTAACCTACAACCCAAAAAAAAAGATCTATTATGTTTCGTACATTTGCAGTGCCCGGTCACACATTTCGAGAATATTTGTATAGTTTCTTTTTCATGTGCAAAGAATACATTTGACTATTTTGGCTTGGTTACAAGAGAAATTATTAGTTCTTAATTCATAAATATGTCCTAATACTTTGCAAACATTTTATGGTACAACTCAAAGGTCTAGAGGTAAACTGATTCAGTGCAGGTCTAACGAAGAATACTGGTGAGAGAGAATACAAAGAATTTTTTTGCATATATCTAGTAAATATTTATCGAATACTAATTAATTTATTTAATTATCTTAGTATCTTAAAAGAGTAGAAAGAAAGAATCGTTAAAAGAACTACTACAATCGATCAGGAGAGAAAAATTCTAAAAATGGCAGGGGAAGTAAGTAGTAAAACACATTATATAAATCACAGCCATATTAAGACGGAATAGAAGCAATAAAAAAGTTAAAAAATGAAAAGATTTCATGAAATAATTGTGTCAGAAATGATAAAGATTATGGAAAAAAAGAGTAACTAAGCAATAGTGGTGCAGTTCTTGAGGAGTATGACGTCGAATTCTATTACTTAGAATCAACTAAAATATAAAATCTTATGAATTATATTTTTCAGATAAAATACTAAAATGTTTACCCCCCCTTTTTGTGTTGCCTTTATTTATTTATTTATTTTCAGAAAGTGCAATTTTTTCCTTTCATATAAACAAGTTTTTCTAAAATTTTAATAATACAGGGTGTTGGGAAGATGGGCGCAAAGCTTTAAGAGCGAACTAACATAGCCAATTTGGAGCCATTTTAGCTATGGTTGTCTTAGACGAAATCTGACTATTTTTTATCTCATTTTTAAGGTGTTTGGCAAAAAATCCAAAAATTTTACAGTTTATTGCTGCTGATAATGGCCAGCTTCAATATAAGTAATTTTTTTAATTTTATTTAATTATAGTAATGTGATAAATCCTTTTTTTTTAGACATTTTAAGTTCACGAATATTTTCAAAAATTTAAGACAACCGTTTTTGTCCGCATTTTTTTAAACAAACGGAGGGATCTTTTTTTGTTCAAACCTTTTTGAAAACATGCTTGGTTATTGAGATTTCTTTTGAGGTATTATTTAGGCGGATATCTTACCAATTATTTAAATTAACACCTACAAATCAAATTCTAAAATTCATTTGTTATTCAAGCTGGCCATTATCAGCAATTAGCTGTAAAATTTTGTATTTTTGCCAAATACCTAAAAAATATCTTCGTATAAGGCAACCATAGCAAAAATAGTTCTAAATAGTCTGTGCTAGCTTCCCCTTAAAGCTTTGCACCCATCTTCCAAACACCCTGTATTACAATCATTTCACTAAAAGGGTCAGGGTCGTAGAAGCAAGAGGCAAGTAGCAAAAAATGATTGGGGCGCTATAGATATCAATAGACAATGACAGTTTTCGGTTAGATTTATTTTATTGAGTTCTTTCCACACTTTTATGTCATATATGAGATCTATTAGTTATATCTTGGGCAGTAGAGGAATTAAAGAAACTCTTTGTACAATTTCTACTGAAAACACTATTAATATTATAAAGTCTGGCCGTGCATATGCTAGATCCGTATCACATTTTTTTACAATAAACATTATCGCCACTCATTTTTCCTAATCTTAAGCATAATAATCCACAGTTTTGTAACACTAGAATGAAAATAATTTTTCTATATTTACAATGCTCAACTACGCAGAAATGATTTAGAACGAATATTTGAAATAAAATTTATTTTTTGAACTTGAAAATAAAAGTAAATCTTGTAAATTATGAATAAACCTTTACCTGATGGTTACATTATTAAAGAATATTATTGCTGCTGTCAGATTAGGTGAGTGGATGTTACACTTATATTGTGTTGAGCTAATAATACCATTACTTTATGCACCAGGATATTTCTTTATCACAAAGCTTAACAAATTGATTTACATAAGTTGAAAGAACTGCAGACTGAAATGGATCCTGCGGAGTATCAGAAATTGACGAAAGGATATTTTGTAACAAGGCATTCAGCTTATTTTCTTCTGGCTTTGTTACCGATCATATAATTCAAAAAACATTGATAAAATCAATAAATGTTTAAGGAAGTTCTTTTAAGTGCGGCATTACTAACTAAAACCATTAAATATCAGTGGATCAAAGGGGGTGATTTATACCAAATATGTAATTGAAGGGATGGAAGAATTTCAACAGACACTAGGATAGAAAGAGATGACATAGATATTAAAAAATTGGAGAAATTTTTCAAACAAAGTATCATTTTCCAGATACACATGCCATTATTTCGAAAGTGATGTAAACAGATTGATTGTTGAAACAGTATTTAATTCACAGTCGATAGATATGACTGTAGCTTCTGAAGATATTAACACATTGGTTATATTAATTGCACGAACTCCAAACAACAATCAAATTCACCACCTCGAGAAAAAATTGCTCAGAATTTTTTTTGCATCTACAACTTACAGAAAACACCAGCGTTCAATTGCAATGTTTAGTACTTAAATCTAATTTGAACATCTCAAAAAGTATATCTACAAGTGCAAATATGATTAGGTAAGGCTATTTCTATTGAAAATTGTGGGTGAAGGAACGGGTCTAATAAAATTGGACCAATAATGGTGAAAGGATCCGCAACTGCAGAAAATTTATTAAAAATATTATTTTGTATTTTTGTATTTATAAAAAATTATGTGGACCTACGGACCTCAAAAAAGTGGATTATACTGCAAGGCACTGGAATGGTAATTATTTAAATGCATCTACTCTTATAAAAATAAATTAAATAGAAGAGAGTGATGAAACTAATGACATTGAATATGTTTCATTTCTATGATTTTCAACTTTAGACGTATATTATTAACTAAATAAATAAATTATTTTTCTAAACTATTTTTTTATTAAAATTTATGTTTTTTACTGTTAACCTTTAATATTTTCACGAGAGAAATATATTCATAAAATAATTCTGCATAAAATTAGATTATAAGTCAAAATTCTATTAGATTATACGGATACATTTGTCTTCATTTATTTATTTTATTGTTAAAAAACATTTTAATATATCTTACAAATAATATAATCCAACAGGTTCTATAAAAATTGATCAGAGTAATTTTCCGAGATTTTTATATTCCATGAACTAAAAGTAATATTATAAGGAATCTAACGAAATTTAACAAAGGGAAAAATGTATAAATTGGATAATAAGATTTGTATCAAATATAGCGGCGTTACAATAAAGAGAACATTGGTGAAAGTATTCGAAAATTTAAAAACAATGGTGGCATGATTTTAGATTTGACTTCATAAAGCAAGATGATATTTAAATGTTATAGATTAATATTAATTAATAAAGATATTTATGTTCATATATGCTACTGATATAATTACAAACAAAGCGAAAACCTATTGTTATTTATATGTAATTTTATAAATGTTATTATAAAAGAAGTAATAAAGATCACAAAATAAAGAACAACATATCTATAAAGAACAAGTTTCCCAAAAATATAAATACTAAATAAAGAATGAAAATAAACCAGATCAAAATCTGTAAGTATGGTTGAGCTACAATTATTTGTATTATTAACAAGCAAAAAACATTGGTAAAAATAACGAAAAAGAGGTACCAAAGTGGAGCAAAGAAAGTCACTAAGACGGATAATATAAGAGGAGATAAAAAATAAATCTAGCAGAAAAATATATACAGTAACGACGTAAAATATACAGCTCTATTCGAAAGGGGAGGCACATTACAATACAATCTAAAGGGATTTAGTTAAATATTTTCCAAATTATAACATTTAATATTTATTTATTCTTACGTGATCGAAAATTATAGCCCTAGTTCGAGATCGGACAATAATAAATATTTTTATTATACTCACCAAAAGTATTAAGCATTAAGATTCTCTTGATTTGAAAATAAAAAAGGGATTGAAAGCCAATTATGAGACCTTAAAAAATCGAGACGTGACAGTGCCTACCCCTGCGATTAAATATGTTAGTTATTTAAAAATTTAATTTGCCTTTTGGTATTTTGTATTAGTTGGTTTTATAAATAAATAAATTGTTATTGTTTTTCCTAACCCTCCTTAATTTCAAATAACCAAGTTACGTAACGAGTTAATCCCCTGAAAATAATATTTAGAATCTTTCATATATTTATTAAAAAATAACCCAATACGTAACATTATTTTGAAAATATTTATTTGTATGAGGATACTATTAATAACATCGTTACTCTTTTCTAGGCGACTAGTCAATATAGCTTACCATGTCGATTAAATTGTATAGGGTATCCAAAAATAGTTAACAAAAAAAACACCAAAATAAAAATGTGAATGTATTTTATCATTATAAGAAGTTTTGATTAATAATATCCAGTTATGAAAAATAAACATAAAATTCATAAATTCAATTATTTCTTATCTTTCGATTTAAAAAATCAGTCATAAATCAATAATTGAACAGTATTTGTACAGGGTACTGGAGTGGCGATCGCACAACTGAAATCATGTCGAATAGCCTATGCTTGTGTATTGATTAAATTTGATAAAAAAAATTACAAAAATGTTTGTTTACAAAACTCACTTTTTTCTGAGAAATAAAATATTAAAAATAAAATTTTCTTTGTTTAAATGACTTTTTTATTTCTTGTATGATTATTATTACAAGTGTTGAAATTGGAAAAATCAAGTCATATATAAAATATTTTTCGTCTAACTCTAAATAAACTTTAAATCAAGTATTACTGTAATTTTGTTCATCAACCCTGTATGCGCGTCGTTATATTCTTTAATCTTAGTAATAAAATTATTTAAAAAATAAATTAATGTTGATTATTTCTATAACAATACCTAGGAAAAATTATTAGGTCCAGTATATCCTTGTATTCTACTCTTTAACTACATATTCGTATTTAAAAAATACATAGTTAATGATGGTGGGCTAAAGAGAAAAAACTTTATAATATTATTTGTTCCATGCATACTTTCATAGTATACCTCAATTTAAAATAATTTGGTTATTAGACGTAAATAAAAAAAATATTTATATTTTTCTCCTAACCTTTAGAAAGTATAGCCTTTCCACCCTTATTATTATCTTAGGGGAGAAAGTACTTTTTTTTTAAATATCATTAACCTGAAAGTGTTAAAATAAACCTAACGGAAGCATATTTTTTTGGAATAGTTTATTTGCAAAAATTAGCAAGATTAATACTTTTAATTTCACTCAATATCTAATCAAAAATCAATATCAACAACGCAATATAGCAAATGGCAAACTGAGACATCCATGAAAGCCATTGTATTTAATATAAATATAATGCGGAAAAGCCAAATGAAAAAAAAATATTATTTCAGTTATTATGCATATTTGTAAAAAAGTCGGAAAATTTTAAATTATGATTATTGCAAAAATTAACATTAAACAAAAATAAAATTATCTGATTGACCAAATTCGCCACAACACACTAAAAACTAAATAATAGATAAAACAATCAAGTGATAAGATAAATTGCCTCTTTAAGTGAAACTGATATAGAATTTTTGTAAAAAAATTTCTAATTAACAAAAAATTGATTCCTCCTAGGTTCGAGCAAAAGGCCAAGCTCGTAAGCAAAAAGATTAATACAAAAGAAAAAATTTAACTTTTATAAAAAACTAATTGCTACTCTTGTTACAACACCTGGGAAGAATAGTATCCGTCGAAAATTTAAATTAAAAGAAATTACTATCGCAAAAATATTAATACCAAAACAGTAATGCCCACTGCTCGATGGTTCCGTTAAAGTAAATGAACGTCTCTCAAATGTTAACGTTTATGACAATTACAAATTATTTACCGGACTCATACTACCTTTTATTTTCTGTTGCTACTCCCATCTTACCAATATAGCACGCGTTTTTTTTTTCGTTCAAAACGGAAAATTCATTCGTTTAAGAAATAGAGACTTAACACCAAATTGTGCTTCACAAATAAAAATATCTGAGACAAAATTACCATATCAAAATAAAAATTAGTTTACCCTAAGGTTTACTCACCATGTGAGATAATTGGAAGCTGACGAAAAATACATAAATTATCTGCTCACTGAATGTGGTGCTAATGTCTCTAAAGTCGGGGTAAAAAAACTAAGTTATCAAAAAAAAACTTTAGTGTTTACTGAGTTTTTTTCGCGCCAAAAAGTATTCGAAGACTGCGTAACGGCTTTTCGTAGTCTCTGCTAAGACTCCTTGAGTCTCTAAACCAGACTCCACAAGTCCCGCGAAGCAGATTTCGCAAAGTCAAAGTTTATTTGTTTAGTTTTTAAAACAATCTTACGAAGTTCGAACTTTGACTTTCTCTAAACGGTCTAGATTACGTCTCCAGTGTTTTCAACAAGTGGGTTGCTTTACTTATACAATTTATCCGCGATTTAATGTCAATGTTAAAAGTTTTGTTATATTCAGAGCGTTCACTCTTAACTTTAATAATCTTTGATTATTACAATTAGGATAGTAAAGAAATTCTAATATATGTTACGCTTTA
Source organism: Hermaeophaga mercurialis (assembly GCA_951812935.1). Lineage (NCBI taxonomy): Eukaryota > Metazoa > Arthropoda > Insecta > Coleoptera > Chrysomelidae > Hermaeophaga > Hermaeophaga mercurialis. The sequence continues at coordinate 24,559,697 of OX638360.1, forward strand.
ATTTAGTTACATTTCTTTTTAGATAAGATGGAGTTTTTTTTTAATGGCACTTGGAATATATCCATTCAGCCAGTCCTATTTTTTATTAATTTCGAACATTGCACATTCTTATACATTCATACAATAATCACAAACAAATGCATACCACACATACGACCACGCCGGGTCTCAAGCCCGGGAACCCGAGACCCCTGGGACGGAATGTCGGTTTTCCGCCCACTCGACTACCGGGGTCGGCTAAGATGGAATTAATATCGAAATAACAGTTATGTACAATCATATGGTTGAATACGCCGTAGTTTATTACCTTTCTAATAATACAAGCTTTGGGTAAATGGAAGAAAGGGGATTGTTAACATATAATACATGTCTATATCGACCCATGCAACATTTTCTTAATGTTATGATTACTACCAAATATCACGGTGGACTCTTTTGAGTGGCCCAGTCTTTATATATAAAAATACGAAAAGTTATTAAGTATTTAATTATATCTTAAGGGAATACAACAGGAAAGCAAACAATTTCAGAAAAATTGAGATAAAATAAAAACCGAAACTGGAAAAAATAAGTTATCAAATTATCAAGGGAATAATACATCAATGTCTGTGGAGGAAATTAGGCTTTGGAAGAAAGCTTTCTCCAAATAAATTTTTTCTATCATCAGTCATCTTCTAGTACCTATCATAAATTTCTGTATTCAATGACTTTAGAAATATACATATGCGTAATGAAATTAATAATGTCTAGTATGTATATATAATTCATCCAGGTTTTGTTATCACATTACTGGTTTTCAAGTTATCAGAAAATTCTCAGCAGATACTGTTTTAAGAAATAAATTATCAACTTGCAGCACATTAAAATATTGATATACATATTTCATAACATATTTGTTTTCAAATGAACTCTTCTTTCTATCTACACCGTAAATAACATACATTTCCCATCAGTTCTTAGAAAAACCTTCCAATTTTGTTTAAATAAAGATATAAAAATATTGCAAACACGTAATTGTATTCATCGATTCCAAACTAGTTAGAAAAGAGAAATGTTGAAATTGTACATGCAAATTGAAGAAGAAAAATATCTTATTAAAATGTCGCTGATTTAAGTGCTCATTTTTATGAAAATTTGGTAAAACTTTCCACCTTTATAAAATAAAAAATAAAAAATAATTATTACGTGTAAAAGCAAATATTCTTATTACTTATCAAATTATTTATTTATATTTAGCCACATTTTTTCCTTGGCCCGTTATCCCCTGTTGATTTTTTCATAACCGTTATTAACCCCTGGTCTCTATCGTCGGTTTCTAACCTTCACTTTCCCTCAGAAACAAAAGAAAAAGGACATCAATCATCCCCCATCTGCTCTGTGATCATTTTCGGTCCATTTATTATTCTAATTTTACACCTAACGATATAAATGATTCAATTAGATTTTATCTTTTTTGTTCACTTATGAAATCTTTTCAAACTTCGTTTAATATTGTTGAGATGTTTTAAAGCAATTTGAATCAATGAGATTTTAATGTCTCTAAAAATAAATTGGTTTTTTTATCACAAAAAAATCCAAAACACTTCATAATTTGACCCGAAGAACTAAAAGATGTGTGTATTAGTTTTAATATTCAATGCAGTTAATATCTGCCAATATAATTAATTAGCAATAAGCAAGAGGCATGTATAAGAATTGTTAATAAATAGAAGGTGAGTGATTGTTCAATTGTAAAATTGTAAAATGTATATCAAACCATTATGATCTTAAAAGAAAATTTACAGAAAAATTCATTATTTATAGATATATTATACTTTACGCTGAAAATGAAAATGGGTTTATTGAGGATGTAGAGACTATATTTTCACATAAATCTAATGTAACAGAGCCACATCTTTTAAAGCAATATAAAATTTAGAAAACCAGTAATTTTTATTTTTCTAAGAATACCTCAATAAAGATTTATTTCCAAATTTATCGTAAGAATCTACTTGCTTCCGCTCGGCAAAACCAATATTTTCCATACATACATGTGCATACACCCCCTTTTTATAAATAACTACCACAAATTAAACTAAATTGAGCGATTATGACTATGGAAAGAATAATGAAATTTTTTTTAGATAGTTTGAGAACCCGCATCATCCATGTTTAATTATTATAGAATGTACTCCATATCATACTAAAGTATTATACAAAGTATCAAATATAACTTAATTAGTATTTATATTGCTATTAACTATTTATAAATACTTTTTATAATATGTATTTTTAGAAATAAACCGCTAAAGGTATATTTGATTGATAGTTTAACCGAATAGTATGGACACAAAGTATTACGTCTTTCACCAGACTATTGCATTTTCAATCCCATTCAACTGATTTGGGATCTTTCAAAACAGTATTACAATAGGAATATTGGTAGTCGGCAAAACATAAAAGGATTGTTTAAATATTGTTTACATTTAGTAATCGTTTCATATAGTAAACATTATTTTATATTCTTAAAAAGAGCATTATACTATAGTCCAATCATCTCCTTCTGGGCATTCAAGCGGTCCCCCAACCGTGGGGGTAAGTTTAACTAGTGCCCAAGTGACAAAAGGGCCCCTCAAGAGCATCATCCCCTTGGTAAGAACTGATTATATTATTTTATATACTTATTAAGGTTTATTAAGCACCTTCTTTGTTTAGCTTTATTAAAGTGTAATTGTTCCTGAACTTGTCCTCTTAATTTGGGTGACAATATGTGGTCAGAAGGACTCCGAACCATTACTCCACAAATATGGGCAGATAAATAGAGAAGAAATGTCTTCAATGGTTATTAACCTTATCAGCGATGACAGTGACAGGGTATATACCATGTATATAGGACCTTATCCTTATTAAAATTTTGGGTACATACATTTTTAAAAACTATACATAATAATTATTGGTCCATATTTATTTCTATTTGGCAGAAATACATTTTTAACTAGTATTAATAGTATTTTAGTTCCTCTGTTCTTGTCCTCTAATAAATCACACTGCGGACAGGCGACCTCAATTAAACCACTTAAATTAAAGCCACGGTTCGAATATTCTGTTTCCACTATAGGGATTTGTAAATAATACAAATATAACAAGACGGAACACTTAAAATCAAATAAAACTTTTACCAAAATGTAATGAGTTTCCACCTCTATAGTGGAAATAAATAGATGACCTTTACGTACAAATATATAATAATACGAGTATATGCCCGATTGAAATCAACTTCATTCAAGACACCATAATTAAAATAAAAGTAAAATAAATTCGTGGCACTTTAAAAATAATTCAACAAGCTGTGTCTTACAATAGTTACTTACTTATATTTGAATTCCCGTAAGATGGAAATTAGAGGCAGAACCTGCTTATCAACTTAGGGAAATAGTTTACAATTTGTAATGATAAAAAGTTATTTAAACATTTACTTTCTGTTAAAATAATATTTTAGCGTACAATTAGTTTAAAAAAATTACATATGTATTAATTTTAACTCAATACATATTAAATTTACCTAGTTTATTTGACATATGATGTTCAGTAAAAATAATTTAATGCTCTATCAAAACTCTCATCCATGCAATTATCACGTATAGGTAATAATGTATCGTATATATGAAATTTTAGAAAAGATATTCAAACAATTATCAATTAACACGTTTATCTTATTATAAAAATTGCTTCATTCTATCTTGAATTATTTATGACATTTTGATAGTACTGATAGAGGAAAACTGACTTTTCAAAACGTCTGCACTAATTTAAGTTATTTCATTTACCTGAACTGTCCTCTAGTAATTTTTTCTTGTTGTAATCTCATAACCTAGTTTACTTTTTATAAATATATGTCACTTTTTTGTTATATATTATGTAGTAACATGTAAGAATGATGGGCCACTGCCTATATGGCCCATAACGATCCAGCCCCCCTCACTTCTCTTTACAGTTCAATACCTTAACAATATCTGTTTGATACTTGATCAAAGGATTAATTCTTATATGTATTTGACAGTTAGTTTTTGTAAAATTCTGTATTTTAATAGGTAAAAAAGTGTACTGGCCTAAACAAACCAATAAGAATAACTAGTTGTTGTCTGGTGTACGTGAGGTGCATGGTCGAACGCCCACCCGGATCTTTAACGTCTCCTTCATAACACCTCCGTTAGTCCGTACTCTTCTCCGTGCGGTCACGGTTGGTCACGATTGATATTTATGAATGCTTCCACATTCCGAAGGTGTTCTGGCTTGTAACTTTTACAGATATAACTGCTTGCGGAACACGCCACGGGGGGCAGCACACGCCACCTCCCTAACATTTAGTTGCCCCTTAAGAGGTATTGGAACTTTTCGCAATTTGTTATTCAAGGTGTCTACCTATAAAAATGTATCAGTAATTACTTTGTTTGAAACCTTGATCAACAGGGACGCAATTATGTAAACTTGACTTGATTTAATTGAACACACCATACTTCAATGTCTCATCTTAACTCCATTTCGAATTAAAAAAATACTGCAAAATCAGATACAATTTTATCGTTATAATTCTTCAATTGAATGTCACAACTTCAAGAATATATTTTAAAAACTAATAAATATGAGTTTATCTAGAAGCTGTAAATAAATCATTTTGGTGTATATGGGTTGTCCCAAAGAATTTTGTGTATGTACCTACAGCAGAAGTTTATGCCATGTATGCGATCTTAAAACTTACAGAATTCTTTAACTGAAATAAATACATAATTATCTCACTTAGTGCCTTCAAGAGGATAACCACTATATGGTATTTGCGGCTCATTAATACCAGATAGAAATACTACTTACTATCTTACCTAAAAACAATCTATGGATCTCATCGGAAGAAAAATGGAAAAATGATAGGAACCTACAGGAGTTGCATATCCTAATATTCACAAAAAAGTTTTCAACAAATCATGGTTTAAAACATTGAATAACATCTCTAGATCTTGCATCACTTCAATATGTAGATTAAAAAGTGGCCATTACAGTTCCCCTCTTTATTTCAAAGTGAAACACGATCCTTTATGGACCTGTGGTAATAATTGTGGTCTTAACCACATTTTCTTGGATCGTAGCTTAAATATAGAGCATACTAACAAACTGTGTAATATATTCCTTGGTAGTGTCAATTTGCATACAAACGCTATATCATTCTGTTTATATAGAGATAGTTAGTGCCTTGAAGAAATTTAGTGAAAAGTAATATTAAGTTATAATAAAGTCTAATTTAATTAACTGAACAAGAGTACAGAAACGAGTAGGACCACCACTAATTTTGGTGCATGATTGATGTCGACCCCATTAAATTGGATGAAAAAACAATCCAGCTCATTTTCTTATTTTGTTGAGGAGTATTAATGATTTTAGTGTGAAGTTAACCTCTCCAGGTATTCACTCTACTTCCAGTAAGTAGAGGTAACAATTTGTATTATTTTGGTAACAAAATAATATAAGTTGAATAATTCTAGTATTTTTAATCTGTTCATCAAATATCTGCTTGTAAGTACCAAGAAGTTGATGAAAATCGTACTAATTTTATAAAAAAAAAGCAAGGGAGCGTTAATACTGGGCCTCTCACTGCAGGCTGAAGGGATCTTAAGTCCAACTCTAATTTTGACTTAGATTGGGCTCTTGGATAATGGGCTTTAGATTAGATTAAGGGAACGGAAATTGTTGAAGTCAACATCTTCAATTTGATTCAAAGCTTATTGTACATCGAGAAGAATTAACGATTGTTGATAAACATATATAGAACTAGCACATAAATATTTGCTCTATAGCAAATGAGCCACTGAGGCGATAATACGCCATTTTCGTATTTTATTATGGCACAACATCCATGCAAAATTTTTCATTTCTGTATTATTCCAATATTTCAGAAGAGCCAGAAAATACTTGTAATAGATAATTATATTGTGTATATGATGATTCATTTTATAAGAAATAAATGTTTCTTCTATTTCCCTTTTTAATTAAAAATAACTGCAAATTTTGATAGGAAACAGATTATGAAATATTTTTCCTGTTCTGAATCTTTAGTACCAAGATGGTAAGTGTCGATACTCTTAAATCTGTGCGTCAAGGGGTTTTGGCAAACGAAACAACTTCCATAACTGGGATTTCGTTGGGATACGGTTAGGGGGTTTTTAATAAGACGGGATTTTGAGGGTTTTAAAGTTGGTGGATGTGTGCAAAGTCTTTGGGGAGCGATAATCGATTCTGGGATGATTTAGAATTGAGGTTTTGTTTTTTCTTGGATTTTATCGTTTTGGTTTGAAGTATAAAAGGCAAGTCAGCTACTTAGGATTTTATAAGTGATAGATTTTCCCTTAATATTACTTGAAAACTTTACATTCAAATACAACATAAATTGATATATTTTTGTATTTCCCTTCCTGTTGCACAATTAAATAAATCTGTTGAATTTACCAACAGAAGGACGTGTCATTCAAATTTAACTTCTTTATTTTAACTCTAAAGACCTAGAAGAACAACGGATTAAACAATTGTTTAATTGTAATTTTATTGTATAATTAGAAAGTTGAAAACAAGAAACGGAAATAATGGATAATATTTTAATACTAAAGATTAATTGAATATATAACTAGATCAACACCAATTATCTGGTTTCTTTCCCGAATTCAATGGGGAAAAATTTAGATAGGACATATTTTTTCATTAGAAATGTAAGATTATATCTGAATAACGTTTTGAAACGCAAAAATATGTCATGAAAAATGTCTATATCCGATTCGTTTTATTTTGAAATATTTTTTTACATAGTGGCTGTAGACAGCTTTATCTTCTTGTCAAAAGATGAACTATGAAATGAACCATTCAAGCTCAGAATAGCAGAGTTTCATTTTAAATATGGAAAACAGACTAGTCACAAATATAAACAAAAACATTAATCCTGAAAGTACTTAAATATTATGAAAAAGTTGAAATCAAAATGGATGTAAAATGGTATTACACACTTGCAAAGTGTGCTGTAATATTGTACGTAGATAAACATATTTTAATAAAAGTTGAGTCTATTTAGGAGCCATCTAAATCCAGCATTTCATTTGCTTTTCTAGAATTTTTACAATGACATACTCTGGAGTAGTATGAAGTGTTAGGATGTAAACAAAAAAAATAATATCCCAAATAAAATATAAGCTTTCCAGTGAATTAAAATACAAACATTATTCATTGAAGCTGATAACATAGTTCGCGTTAAAAACTTTTTATCTCCATGGCAATTTGTTTATAAAACAGCCAAGCGCCTTACTTTATTTCATTCTTTCCTCCTATCTATTTTCATTTTATAAAGATATACTCGTACTTGCAAGCGAGTGTAATTATACAATGTATACAATAAAAAGAGAAATTAGTCAAAGGGACATAAGATTTTATTTTAGTAAGAAGTTTATAAATAATTGCATCTAAAGTTTAACAACGAAAATCTGTTAAGTAAAGCGTTCATTTCCATTATTGTTAAAAACAAATAGAGCACATTTAATTAACTACTTTGGATGAGAGACCATCACACTCAATATCCACAGAAAATTAATGTTTGGGCAGGAACTGTTCGAAATAAAATCATTGGATCCTATTTTTTTGATGGAACTGTAAACTGACCGACTTATCTGCAATTTTTAATGAACTGATTGATTCCAACTTTAGTGAATTTATTCCCTAATGCAAACATTCCCGGAAGTCTGTGACATCAACAAGATGGGGCGCCGCCACATTATGCAACCGCCGTTCGAACACATCTTAACGAAGTTTTCCCCAATAAGTGGCTCGGTAGACGAGGACCCATTGAGTGGCCACCAAGGTCACCGGATCTCACGCCATTAGATTTATTTTTGTGGGGTCCTCTAAAAAATGTTGTGTATAAAAATAAACCCGACAACATAAATAATTTAAAAGATAGAATAAGGCAAGAAATAAATAACATTTCGCAGGAAACCATTAATAAAGTTCAGCAGGAATTTATTGATTGCTTAGGACACTTGACACAAGAAGGAAGACAATTCGAACACTTACTGAATTTATGGTGTGGCAATTTATTGCTACTGTTCTATTATTTTGTTATTTGAATTTAATTAAAAGTCGTCAAAAGTACAGATTTTAAAATTATTGTATCTGTACACATACATTAAATTAAAATCAAAAACCGACCTGTCTCAGGATTTTTCCTCGAAATTGTTTGTTTAGCTTAAAATGAATTTATTCCATACTTTATGTACATACTGTATATTCAAGTCTACCTAGGTTTCGGTATTTTGGCATATCATTTTCTATCTTGGAAAATGGTATGTCAAAATACCGAAACATGGGTAGACTTGAATATATGTATATTCAAACGCTTTGGAAGACTGTGGAAATTCAAAATAAGTTTTATTTATCTTTCCACATTTATTATGAATAATTTCCATAAAGTAAGAGTTGAAACAAATAATTTAATCTTAAGAACTATTGTTATTATTATTTTTACTTGTTTTTTCTGAAAGTAATATTAGTAATATGTTTATTACAATTTACAGAGTGAATCAGTAGTACCCAAAATTAAAATAGAAAATAACAAAAAATCAAATTTTTTTACGACGAGCAATACAGTGCGTGATATTCACATTATCACTTCATCTGTTCACCCTGTATTTATAAAAATATATTTAAATTAATACAAGGTGTGCCCTCTTATGGAGTCTAGTCCGATTACTTCTATATATATATTTCCACTGCATATGAAATTTTACAGAGAGCTGTAACAGCAGTTAACCGTGTCTAATGATTTGTACACAATAAATAATAAACTAATAAAATTACTTTGGTTTTTTAATTTATTAATCCATAATAGGAATATCATAATGTTGATGTAAATTTTTATTTTTTATGCTCTTATAATCAGGACTGCATTCGTCTATTTACGAATAGATGACAGGATATTATCAAATATATTTAAAACATTTAAATTAAAAAAATAACTATTAATCTTTTGTCAGTAGTTCTTTAAGTAAAACAGGAACAATTTATTGTAGAACAGATAAACCTTTGCCTAGTGTTATTTTATTGTAAGATGTATCTTCAGCTAGACACTGTGTGCGCCATCTGCAGGCTGCGGAATGATTAAGCTCTTATTATTATATTTTGAAAATAAAAATGCTTTATATTTAGCCCTTATGCTATATACCATGTTCATTTTTTAATAATTGTAGATAGACTTTAAAGCTCATACTGTAAATCAGTTGAATTTGTCACACTTCATTTAATACTTAGCCCTGATACTACATATTGCGTGTATTTTTAGTCTTTTAGATACATTTTAATGCCCGTACATTAAATATTTGTATTTCTCGCACTTCATCACCCCAAGGAAGTTCACAGTTAGGAACAAATTTTTGAAAAAGAGCACGGTTTTTTGAAATGTCCACTCATTTTTAAACTACTTGTATTCGAAAAATTAGAAATAATAGACATATTGTTAAATAATAATAGGAAAGATTAAAGTAATTTATTTTACTGTGTTAAATTTTATTAGCGGGAAATAATTTATTTACAATTATTTAAGAAACAAATACAGGCTACTTGAGAAACCGTTGCCATAACCTACAAACAAATTCCGCGCATTGATTGGTCAATAATTTTCCCGCCACTATATTAAAATACTTTAAATTTATTTATAATGTAAAAAAACGTTCACATCTAAAATATTCTTAAAATTCATCCTGTGTTTGTTAAAATATATTTCAGAGGCTAGTCTGATCACTTCCATGTATATCTCCAATGCTTATGAAATTTTACATAAATATTCTGTGCTCTAATTGACTGCCGAAGCAGTGAACCGTGTCGAATGAAATCCATATAATATAATAATAAAAATTATAAAATTAATTTAGTTTCTTTTTATTAAGAAAAAACATTTTTATTTTTATACTTATAATAACGATCACATTCATCTACTTGTCAATAGATGGCAGTAGAAGACCAAGTACAATGAAAATATTAAAATAAAAAACAACTACTAATTTTCTGTATAGTAACTTTTTGCCACAAACTGAAACAATTTGTTAGAGAACAAAATCATTTTTGCTTAGCGTTATTTTATTGTAAGCCAGTCTCTTCGGCTGTAAACTATGTACGCCATCTGTAGACCGCGGGATAATCAAGCTCTTATTATTAATCATTTTTGAAAAATAAACGAACTAATTTAACATTTAGCCCTAATACTGTGTACTATATCCATTTTATAGTAGTCTTAGGTATATTTTAACGTCCATCCATTAAATTAGCTGCATTTTTCGAATTTCATCACCCCAAGGAAGTTCACAGTTAGGAACATTTTTTTGAAAAATAGCGGGGTTATTTTGAAACGCCCACTTTTTATTTTAAACTACTTTTATTCTATAAATCAGAAATAATACGCATATTGTTACTTAACAATAGGAAACATTCAAGCAACTTATTTTACTGTGTTAAATTTTGTGACCGGTAAATAATTATTTTAGAATAATTTAAGAAACAATTACAATCTACTTCTGAACCCGTTGCCATAACCTACAAACAAATTCTCTGCATTGATTGGTCAATAATTCTCCCGCCACTGTCGTCCATAATGTTATTGTAGGTACCCCTCTAGTGCTGCATTGACAAAACGCTTTGGTGGCTAATCGATGCTCTTCCGTCTTCGCGGTTCTTGATCGAGTTTTGTAAAAGCTCAGTTTGTCAGCTAGGTTACGTTTTAAGATTTTTGGCTTCTTTTTTGTGTATTTTGTGTCGTTTGTGTTGAAAACGAATAGATTTTGGGATGGAGAAGCGTATAGAATTAGAGAAGCGTGGCAAAAATCCTGAGGATGTGAGTATATTTCAATTTTTTGTTGTTATTGTGCACATTCTTGTGTCGTCATTTTTTCGTTTATTAGATCAAAAGTTTTTTTTTGAGTATGCCGGTGTTAGATTTCAGTAAGTATCAACTAAAATACTAACTTGTGACGAGTAAATTTTATTTAAACTGACCTTATATCGTATATGCGTATAAACACAACCAGTTTGATAAAAAAATTAGAAAATATTGTAATGTCACCTCCATGTCGAAGATCTGTAAAACTAACTTTTAGCCCTTTTATAAAGTGCTTTATCAACTTGCTAGACATGAAACCATTAATTTTATACTAAAACACCATTTTTTAAGTAAATAGTCGAAGCAAATTGCGTTTTTTATTTACCACATTGCTTAATTTCAGATCAAAGAACTGATATTGGATAACTCTAGAAGTACATCAATAGTGGGTTTGACAGACGAATTTACGAATCTGGAAAATTTATCTCTCATTAATGTGGGACTTACATCTCTAAAAGGCTTCCCCAAACTCCCCAACTTAAAGAAACTTGAATTGAGTGATAACAGGTGACCTTACCGAATTTTTATATGAAACAGATTAGTATAACTTTTTTATTTATAGGATAGCAAATGGACTAAATTTGTTAGAAACCAGTCCTAAATTGACTCACGTCAATCTCAGTGGCAACAAAATCAAAGATTTGGAGACATTGGAACCTTTAAAGAACTTAAAGAACCTCAAAAATTTGGATCTCTTCAATAACGAAGCAACCACTGTGGAAAACTACAGAGAAAAAGTTTTCAAATTGATTCCCAGCCTTAAATATTTAGATGGGTGAGTACTTATTAAGTTAACTAGTCTTTAATTTAGTCCAAAATGGCCTAAACAAATTTTACATACAGAGAAAAACTACTATTATAATTTTACTTGTTTTTGACATTCAAAATTATATTTTTTAATGAATCTTTTTGTTTGTCTAATATTTATTTTATATTACATATTGTTTACAAAATTATTAGTTCCTTATGTCCATTTAAATCAAATACCCTAACTAAATCCCTAAAAAATATTTCGTTTTTAAATTATTCTAATCCAATTTATAACTTCTGAATCGTTACCCAAAGTTTAAACTCCAACCCCGTTTTTTTTTTTTAATTTTAACATGACTTTTGCACTGAAGGAGATGATTAAATTTTTGAAAATTATTTTATTCATTTTCAAAATATTAAAAAATTAATGGGTGAACATTGTGATCATTTCTATGCGCTTATGAAAGGTTAAAGTTACCCAAAAGTCTTCCACAAAAAAAATGCAGTCAATAAGAGAGTAAATAGTCAAACATTAAGTCGTTTTTTATTAAAGACTTATAATTGTAATCAAAATAGAACTTACTACGTATATATAAATTTATCAAGGAAATGTAATTATTCAAATTTTGAAGAACGATAATCTGAATTCCATTTAACATTAGAGTGCAGCGGCATTTTGCATGCTAGAGATGTTGGTCCTTAACGAGTCGCCCTAATTTACAAATCGAAAAAAATAACAATAATTATATGAATTTTTGTTCCTGGCTCTATGGTTATCATATTTTATAATAGAAAATATATTTTAATTTAGTTATTAAATATTAACTTTAGGTATGATGAGCATGATGGCGAGGCAGAAGAAGATAGTGATCTAGATGAAGAGGTCAATGGCAATGATGACGATACTGAAGAAGAAGGTTCTTCAGAATCAGGAGAAGAAATAGATGAGGTGGGCCTAGGGGCTGTTTATTCAGAGAATTTAGACGAAATGTCAGATGAAGGCGACTATGAGGCCATTGAAGAGGAAGAAGATGAAGATGGTATTGAAGAAGAAGAAGTTGAAGACGAAGCAGAAGTGGACAGTCCATCTGCTGATGGTAAATATAATCTAATAAGCTATATTCAACTTCAATTTAGCACATTTAAAAACTTCTATTTCATTAGTTATAATTTGATTTATTATAATGGATAAACATTCAAATCATGATAAGAGTAAACTTTATAGTTCAGTTGATCATATCAAGTAAGAAAATGACTAAATATCTATTTTTTTTATTAGTATTTTTATTATTAGAAGGTACTAATAAAAAAACTATTATTTTAATAAGGTATTTTAAGGAATAGAAATTTCCTAAGTCATTGGAAATGTATATATATTTCGATTCGTAAAAAAAATAAAACATTAGCTGACAAGGTAAAACTATTTTCCATTTTCAGTTTCGAGGGGAAAAAAACGAAAACTTGAAGATGGGGAGGGTGAAAACTAAATCCAGTCTGTGTGCATCATCAATATGTAGTGATATATAAACATTTTTATTACCGACCAATGAAGTGTCTCCAACTTGGTGAGAAGAGACTTTTTGTTAAGTCTTCACCCCTGGCTGTGGTTTCATACTTTACAGAAAAAATAAAAAAATAATGACAATTTTGTCCTTTTGAAATTGAAAAATTCTAAATTGAATAATTCTATGTTATGAGCAAAAAATAATCAATTTTATAATAGAAATTACTATGAAGGTGTAAATGTAAGTTACAATTTGCGTGTAAGCTTATTTGAACAGAGTAAATGTACATTTCTTACAATTTGTATGTTTTATGCAAATTTTTATATGTTTTTAGAAACATTTCAAATTGCTGATTTAAATTAAATTTCGTTTCAGAAATTATATAAATTAAAAACAAAAATAGAAATGTAAATTTATTCTTTATACTTTTTATAGATTGAAAGTACAGAAAATATCCTAAGTGTAAAATGAAAATATTCGTTGTAGATTTTGTAAATTTGAATGTTCTAATTTAATTTTCATAAAATTTAATTTTGATTAATTTCTAATTTCATGCTAATTAGGAAATATAGAAGTATATTTATAAATGTTGATTAGTACTAATACATATTAAAGTTTTAATAATAAAATATACTCACTAAGTAACAAAATGAGTACCTACATTTTTTAAATGAAAGTATTTTTCATAATGATTGTTTCTACCCTTCCTTTATGGAGTCTATCCATTATAAATGTAAAAGATAAAATTCTAAGTATTCCAAAACTCAAAAAGTTTTGGAGTATGAAGTAATTTTAAGATTAGTATATTTTATTTTTTACATTTATAATTGAACTTATTTTTTTAAATTTCAATTGGGATTATTCTAAAATTACAAAAATGGTTTAAGTATAACAAACTTCATAAGAGAAATATAAATTTTTTCCAATAGTTATGCAAGTATCAAGATGCATTTACATCTTTGTAAGAATTTAAATAGGTAAAGTAGCAGCCAGAATTGTTTTAAAAATGTAAGAGTCAATGACGGTATAGTTATATTTTGTACATCCATTATTACATAATGTCTAGTAGTTTTAGGGTGTTAACATTGCATATGGATTAAGTTATTGTTTTTTATTGATCTTGTGTTATATCATCATTTTCTCAAATTAAAATTTCTTAACATTGTTTCGCCTAGTTATTTACCTACTTACCTTATTCTGTTTATTTGCCATATCATCCAAATAGCCTAATTGAATTTTCTGAACTGAAACATTTTGTAGCTTAACGCTTTCGATGTTTTTGGCGTTAAGAGTTGAAGTCATAGGTGAACATCTGCGACTGTTCATTACAGAAATTATGTGTTGGAGACAAAGTCCTGATTGAACAAAATTAACGTACTAGAGTAGGTAAACCGTATACTTATATTCTAATGACAAAGAACGTAGGGATACAAGTACTAAGAGAAGGAGAAAACAAGAAGCAAAAATAGAATAGGAGAAAATAAGCGGGAATACGAGTAAAAGTAAATTACTAGAAGATAAAAATTAATAAAAGACCACAACTTGGGGGAGACCAGATGATGAAACTTCCTATGGAAAAAGAAAACAATCCAAACAGCCGAGAAGAAACCCAGAGAAAAATAAGCGGACAGAAACAATTTTCATAAAATTATCAATTTCTTTTGACTAAAATTAAATACAACAAACCAGAATTAATAAATAGAAATTTGATAACGATGTCAATTCTTTTTATCAATTGTAGACGCTAACAAATTTATCGGCTCACAACCTTCCGGTACTTGTCGAGCCTTGCTACTCTGCATTTTATTTACAGTTGTTATTGATACTATTAATTTGTATAAGTAAATAAGCAATTGTTTTTAAGTTTTAGTAGGTAAATATACCCGATAGGAGGTAATTTTTTGTATAAAGTTATCTTTCATTTGGCTACCTTGAATTTTTAATTCTAAACAAAAATGGGGTAACTTTATTAATTTTTTTAAACATAGCAATACTATTCAATTTTAATACTTAACTATCTCTTATATTTCTTAAAAGAGTTTACATCCAAACTATTTAATGACGTAAGTTATGTAATAGTTGAATTGGAACAATAAAAAAAATAAGTTTTTCAAAAATATATTAATATTTAAAAAATGTTATTTAAATAGAAATTACTGAACTATCATAAATTCTTAAAACACACTGTATCGTTATTGTATGTAATTTTAGAAAGTAGGTATAAACTCGTAAGTACTTTTGAATAAAACTGTTCCTCTATTTTTAATAACAGATTTGGCCAGTATCATTTCGTAGTTTATTACCTTGTATTTACCTGTAATTTTTCTAAATGTACATCACTTTCCAACTGTTTTGCAATTTCCGCTACCTTCGAACTTAACGGGTGGTTTCAAATCTATATTGACTTCATAAATTGTGTCGGCATATCTTTTGCAATAATTAACAAATCCATGTTCGTTAAGACGAGTATTTTCTAGCAAGTCTCTCCAACATCACCTTATCGATATCTTTGACATCTAAAACTCCATCTACTAGCCACATACTATAAAATTAGTACGAAAACTATAGCAGCCATCTTAAATTATTTAATGATAATCTTAAAAAATAAAAAAAAAATTCCAGTAAATATGTTGAATTATATATATAATGTTTTTGCTTGATCATATAGTATTTTGTTTCCTTTAATCATAATATTCACTTGAGGAGTGTTCCTGAATATGCTATATTAATTTAAATGCAGATATATTTATACGAAGGTATATAAGACACACTTAAAATCACATTTTCAAATTTTTTTTGAATATCTCAACAGATTTGGAAAGAACATAAAAGTGGTGGGTTTTTTATACATACATATAAATTATATATACTTAAATATTTTTCGCTAATAAAGGCCGTAATAGCCCCATCTTTTAGACACTCACTATAATTACTGGTAACTTTGTAGGTGAGCAATATCTGACTACAAAAATATGAAAATGCAGATTCAGGCTTACGAAGTTTCTTCTTGCGAATCCTCTGGCGGTTTAGCTGCAGATAACGGAGATAAAAAAGAGAGCACATCAAAATATATATATATATATATATATATACTTTTTACGAGTGTTGGCACCAGATCCACTTTGTTTATTTGGCTTCCTATTTTAACAGTTGTTTAAAGTACCTGACAAATGCCTGTACATATACACATCTTCATTATCAATTTAAATGTGCTATTTCGACAATCTCGAAATTAGTACAAAGGACTTATCAAGAAATATGGAATATACTTCAAAGCAAGTGCATGCTTCCTACATCACAATTAGAGTGGCTTGATATTGCTGAAATATTTCAAAACATGTCAATTTTCCATATTGCCTTGGTGCTATAGATGGAAAGTACATTATAGCTATCAAACTCCTGTATAGTGGTTCCTTGAATTTTAACTTTACACTACTTTTTGATGGTATCACTTGCAGTGTTCGATGCTCATTATTTAAATTTGTAGTCGTGGGTTCAGATGGAAAAAGTGCAGACTCGCAAGTTTTCAAAAATAATGAACTCTTTACAAAATTACAAGAAAATAAGTTAAATAGTAAACAATTACCTTCGCTGGTTAAGTATTTGAAGGGGCAGAGACCAAATCTCAATTATTTTTGTGAATAGTAGTCCCTAACAAATTTATTAGCCCACTATCTTAAGATACTTGTGAAGCTTTATTACTTGCATTTTAGTTGTAGTTTTTATTGCTATTAATAAATTTTAATCCTCACACTCTAATAAAAAAACAATTTTCTTTCGTTTGGCTACCGTGACTTTTTAATTCTAATTAACCCTCATATTTCTGAGTGAAAACAGTTTACAACTATTTACTTATGGCATAGTTTTTTTAAAAAAATCAAACGATATACATTTTTCAAAAATATATTAATATTTAAAAATTGTGTTTTTAGGTTTTACTTCAGTTTATTCATTTGTTTCTTCAACTGACTTAGTTTTGTTAACGCCAAATCTCTCCAGTTTCTTCTTTCCTGAAATTAAATTATTGATTTTTATTACCACATCAGCTTTTTCCCATTAAAACTTTTATATATTTAAAATTAATTTTTGCTGTATATTCAATGCAGCTAAAAAGCAACTATTTTATTTCCGGACATACCGATAGATTTTTCTAGAAAAGCGAAAGCTACATAATGATGATAATATATACAGTGTGAAGCACAAAAACGTTAGAAACGTTTATTAAAAATTAAAGTGACAATTTTCTATAACTATTCTTAAGTGTCAAACGTTATTGCCTTACCTCAACCAGTTTAACTAATACAATTTAAATAAGGAATATACTAACTATGACACAAAATTTAAAAAATTAATTTTAGTAGAAGATTCAATAATATGAATGTTTGGTAGGTTTATTTTAATCATAGCGCTCTCTAGGGGAAATCAAAATTGTTAGGCATTCCAAAGTGTGACACCTTATTTGAAAGATCATTTGAATAGTTATTCAATGCACCACATAATTAACTTAATTTAAACTTAAATCGCGTTAAACCTATACTAAATATTCTTAAAGATAGATTTAGTAGATTTTTTACAATTTATTTAGTTCATGTTTCGTTTAAATACAAGTGCGTTAAATTACTAATAAATATATATTTTAAATTAGCTGCCACACTTTGGAAAAGGTAATAATTTATAATCACACTAAATAAGAGCATTAATATAAGAAGAAACCTAACGAACATTTTTATTAATAAAGCCTCCATTCAGCTACCTTTTGAATAATAATATAGTTGGTACTTTTTCTATTTAAATTGATTAACGTAGTCGAGGGAGGACAATGAAGTATGACTATTGAGGGTATCTGATTTAAAGACCTCCCCCTTGAAATAAAAATAATTGACACGTACTTTTTATAATATGTTTCGTTTTTTGTGGCTCACCCTATTAAGTGTGATAACCATTACAAATGTCATTGTAATAAGAAAATAATGAAAAAAGAAAATAATTTATTTGAATTTCATCTTAAATTTTGGTTGGAAAAAAATTAGATGAAAAAGTATATTTGAAATAAGATTTTTAATAAGACATTAATATATTTAAAATTATACAGTATTACAAATTACATAGAAATTATTAAGCTAACACAAATTCTTAAAACATACTGTATAGTTATTGTGTGTAATTTTAGAAACTATATATGTACTCTGAAACCTTTTGAATAATTTTTTTTCTCTATTTTTAATAATAACTGAGATATGACTGGAATCAATTTATAGTTTATTACCCAGAATTTACCTGCAATTTTTCTAAAGGCACATCACTTTCCAACTGTTTTCCGATTTCCGCTACCATCGGTCCTTCGAACTTAACAGGTGGTTTAAAGTCTTTACTGACTTCATAAATTGTGTCGGCATATCTTTTGCAATAATTAACAAATCCATGTTCGTTCAGATGAGTAGTTTCTAGCATTCCTAAGAAAGCATAACGCATACCAAGGCCCTCCGACATCACCTTGTCGATATCTTTGACATCTAAAACTCCATCATTCACCAAATGCCAAGTTTCGTTGAGAATTGCATATCTACAAATAAGTCGTGAATGGTCATGTTATCTTACTAACGCTAAACTATAAAGTTAGCCAGAAAACTAAGGCAGCGAACTTGTTAAAGTATGCTCTGGTAGAGAAAACTATATTTAGCAAAATAGACCATTATTCGGAATAAACAAGATACAGAAGTATGGCAGTGCTAAATGGAACAAAATGGTAACCTATAATACAGAAAATATGAAAAATTAAAATGTAAAAGTGATGAGTAAAGAATGAAAAAATAGTGAAAAAAAGAATTTGATCGCGTGAGAGCTAAAAATAAAGAACAATGAATGAATAAACATCAATTTTAATTAGAATGTAAGGAAACACTTTTTAATTAATTCCTGAACATTTTTCAGTGAATTATAAAAATTTGATGTTTTATAATACAATTGAAAGAAAATGCCAATACTATTTATACGCAGGAAGATTTTCGGATTAAACAAAATTTGAATTGTAGTAAAATATATAGTTTGCCAAAAAATGAAATAAAATTGTTTGCGGGAATACAGTGACTTGACATTTATGTGTGTGTGTGTGTGAGTGTGTTTGTGTGAAGAAAACTGCTGTTTCTAGCATCGTCAATAATTGTTGATTCATCATAAATAGCGCCAAGGCTTAAATTATAGATTTAATTAAAAAATTCCAGTATATATTGAATCATGTATAATATGTTTTTACTTGGTCATGGTATAAAGTAGAACTTTTGTTAATCTTAAATAGTTCATAGAAAAATGACTGATTATTTTATTTACTTTAATCATAACATTCATTTGTGGATTTTTCCTGAATATAAAATTCTCGGAAGCCTATATCTGAATATAATGTAATTGCAGGTATATTTGTTTGCAATGTGATTTCAAGTCTAACGTAGGTATATATAACGCATCTAAAATCAGACCCTATCATCTATCAGATTTTTTTAAAACTCTTAATAGATTTGAAAAGGACATAAAAGCTGGAGTAAACATAAAGTTTATTTTCTCAGACTTTTTTTATACATCTATATACAAGTATGTACTTAAATATTTATTGCTAATAAGGGTCTTTAATGCCTCAACTTTTAAAGAACCAGTATAATTACTTTTAACTTTGTAATTGAATATTAGCTGACCCTACACGTATATGAAAAAGCAATTTCAAACTTACGAATTTTAGTTAGTTAAAACCTAGTATATGGCTGTTAAATACTTACTGTATTCTGTTAATAATAAATCCGGGAACCTCTTTGGACAATGATACTGGAGTCTGACCAACTTCTTCCCAAATGGCTCTAGTTTTTTTGGCTACTGCAGGTTCTGTCCATGGGGCTGGAACTATCTCAATGACAGGTACGTAGTATGGTGGATTTACCGGATGTGAAACAATAATGTTTTTTCTTAAAACAAAAACATATTTTTTAAAACACTTCACATTTAGGAAACAAAATTTAAAAAAATGTACAGCTGTTATTCAATACAGTTAAACAGCTCTGTAACAATAAGCGTCGTCAAAACGCCAAGCTTTGTGAATACGAATATTAGTAAAGTAAACAATAAAAAAATCCTAGTTTCTGGTAGAACTAGGAATTAATTATTCATAGTTACGACTACGATTCATTTTTAAGTTCCCTTCCTTGTCAAATTTTAGTAGAGAAAGAACATTGGAATTACTGTTGCTAATATAAGTTAACATAGACTTTTAAGAGTTCCTAAAATATATGGGCAATATGCCGGATACAAATGGAGGGCATAAAAATAACATGACAAGTTTCTATAAAAAAATTTACACGTACATGACACCTCCCCCCCACTCCCTGCTGACATATAGGCTCATAACGGATGCCCTTGGACAGATCGTTTTTTAATAATTTTTAAAGTACTGGGTAAAATTTAATGATTTTTTTAATATGATGGATACTAGTTAGGTCCCCATAAAATAAACTTATTGTCTTGTTTTAATGTATTTTATCTAAATCAAGAAGATTACCCACATATTCTGGGGCACCTTGTATAACAACCATAATCATTTCTATTAATTGTTGAAACACAATAATATGGCAAAAATGTTACTAAATTACTATCGTTCTTCCATTATTGATGCAAAGCGACTAACCGTTCGTTTGTTGGGCTGTGTACTGAAATACTACAAGGAGATATTAATAATTTCACGGATAAAGCTAGAGGCTATAAGAATTTATTTCCACGCGAACGAACCGTATACGATTAGCCGCTTTACATCAATATTGGAAATAGCATAGAATTCATAAACATCAATAGCTAAGCTTGTAAAACATTTACTTTAATTATGAAAAAAATATTTTATTTATAACTATAACTACCCTAAAAAAGTGTAACTAGTAAATCAGGGACAAATAAGTGCAAACGTATTTTAAATAGGATTTCCCGCTAAATCTGAATCAACCAAAATATATCCACAAGATATTACTTATACCTCTATTAAATGTTGATTCAAAGATTAGGATAAATATAAATATTTTAGTAGTTTAATGTTATAATTTATAACTAATAAATAAACTTTATCAAGTGTTAAGTAAACATATCTGAACTCTTGTTTTAGTTATCAATGAAAGCATTATAAACAATATTACCCTTTCAATACACATTTATTACAGCACTTATCAAAACATATCGTATTGTATTCACAAAAGATATGGGTATATATCGCTCAATTATTCTAAGTAAATACTAAAGCAATATTTGTAGAAAAGAGGAAGAAGAGGGGGATTTAATACCATAAGAACCCAGATTTACGAGGGGATTTTGAAATTAAGGATATAATTATTTTAATAATTTATAGTCAGTCCCTTTGCCTATTCTGCATAAACTAATATGTGCTTCTCTAAAAATCTGCTAAATAGTAAAAACGGAATATAATTTGCTTGTATAAGCTTGTATAAGGCACATATAAGTTTACTTACTTATTTTTTAGATGGTCACTGAAAAGGGACGGCATAAAAGTAGAAGTTGAACTTGATAAGATTGTTGTTGGAGCGACTAAATCATCGACTTGTTTCCACACCTTTCTTTTCAAGTCTAAAATTTCTGGGACACATTCTTGTACCATAGTAGCGTTTTTAACAGCTTCACCCAAATTTGTTGAACCTTGGTAAAGACAAAATTAATGTATAACGTAATAATTTTTAATATTTAGTTACCTGAAATGAGGGCGAATTGTTGGTCAGCGGATATGTTTCCTCTGAGTAATTTTTCATTTTCCAAAGTTTTAAGTTGTTGTTTGATATCATTAAGAGCAGTTTCGATTTGTTTTGGTTCAATATCGTAAAGGGTCACGTTCCAACCAGCTGCCGCAAATATCATAGCCCATGACCTACCTATCAGGCCACTGGAAAAAGTAACATTTACACATGAATTATTATTATAATAAAATATAAAAATTAATAATTACATTTTATTTGTTGAAAAAAAATGATGAGATTAATTCGAAAAAATTCATTGTTTCCAGTTTATCTTTATTTTTATATCAAATTTTCAAAATTTATTCTCCGCTTACATTTGATTCCGTTTATTTTATATCAACTAAAAATAAAGAAACAAGTTTTTTTTATAAACTGTCTAAGATTCCTGAAAATTGGCAGGTACAACTTGTATCTCTTCATATTTTTAAATTTTCCTTGCTCGAGAATATCCGAAATAATAGCAATTATGGTGATCCCACCTACTTTCTGAATAATTAACTGTATATGGAACAACTAAATATGTAGATACCACTTTATCACGATGACAGTTATTAGGAAATAAATAAAAATGAAGGCTTTTTCTACTATTTTTATAATTAGAAACATTTGTTTAATTGCGATTTAAAAATAATTTTGAAATGGTTTAGAAGTATAGTCTAATTAATTTCATAATATTACTGCGATTCTACTTCTGTGTAACTCAGTTTTAACTACAGCCCATTATTATTATTATTTGACAAATATTGAGTAATGTTTTTGTAAGATGTATAAAAACAAGCTGTATGCTAATTTTATGATATATTTTTTTCATAAGTTTATATTTTTATAAATAATGATCTTAGGTACATGCTTTAATTTACAGAATATATCTTGGTAAATAATAATTAATTAATTACATACATAATATTTTTATGATATCAAATGTCAAGGACACTTTTCTAATTAAATACTCAAATTCGTTAATTTGTTGAATTACTATAATTTTTATTTATTGAATATTATCTAGTTTCGCATAATTAAAATACAAAAGAGTTCTAAAGAATATTAAATTAACAAATATGACTTATTTTTACAATAACCCTAAATAGCCATTCTTAAAAGATATTTTTTTTTAAAATCGGTAAAAGACTACCAACGTTACCCAGCGCAAAATTTAATATATATTAATACCACCTACAAAGGTGCCCTCTCAAAAAAATAAAATTGCAAAAGTGTCCAAACGAGATATTTTCAATGTTTTTTTATTTTTTCGGTTTGTATGCAGGGTGTTTCTAAATTCGTGCGAAGAAATTTATCAGGAGAATTAAGACGGGTCTTTCCTATAAAAAAAATCCCATCCCAACCCCTAAAGAGATATCAACCCACGAAAGAATTAATTTAAAATTAAGTTTTTGATTTTTGGTTACTTTAAATTTTCAAAGTATGAAGATGTACTGAATGTATCTTTTAATTATTTATTCAACTACTCATTAGGGAGCAGTTTTGATGTTGGTAATTGTTTTGTGCGGCTTTCTGCAAATTCTTTTTTTGCTTTACAAATGTGCTTAGTACAATATCTTATAGTCCCCCTTCTATATGTTAAGTTTTTTATATAAAAACTTTTGTTTTTATTTAATTGTTGTGATACCCTTCACTGCTTTAGGAAATTTCTTTATGAGATCCTATGTTTTCTAAAAATGGCCCCAATGTATAGCCGAATTTGTCGTACTCATTATATTTGACTCCGCTTATTTCATATAAGCTAAAAGTTTTCTACAAACCGCTTGTGGCTTCTAAAAATTGGTACAACTTGTATCTCTTTATATTTTTAAATTTTACTTGCTCGAGGAATTCCCAAATAATCGTTTCATTAATTAAGTATATTAGCATCACCTTGGTATTATTGATTATAACTATCTTCTGATTAAACATTAAATTCCATTAACTTTATTTGAAATAATCAGATATCACCTTGTCATAGTGGCATTATTTTTATAACCAGTTATTAGGAAATATCTAAAAATGAAGGTTTTTTTACAATATCTTTTATAGTGATCAACAAATAATTTTGAAATAGTTTAGGAAATAGATAATCTAATTAATTTCATAATATTACCGTGATTCCATTTTGTATAAAAAAGTTTTCGTTAAGTATTAACTAGAGACCTCATTTAAAAATAGAAATTCTTCTTATTTGACAAATATTGAACATGTTTTTTTCTAAGATCTAGTGACAAGTTAAGCTATGCTGACTTTATATTTTTTCCATAACTCAAAAATTATATCTTAATTATCTGTTCTAATTTACACATAGATCTTAGTATAAAATAATTAATTACATAATATTTGTTAAGATAACAAGGTCACCTTTGATTTTATCTAAGTAAATATGGGTACTAAAATTGTTTATTTTCCAAATTAATGAAATTTTAATAATTTAAAATTATAACAATTTTATCTTTCAAATAATTAATCTATAAATAAGCTAACGAATATTACATTAACTAGGTAATATCACTTATTCTAAAAATCACTCAAAATAGTCACTCTGGAATAAATAAAATATACTTTTTTAAAAATCTGTAAAAAACTGCTAACGTTAATTCTAAGGCGAGCATACAATTTAACATAACACTTTTATATTTATTAATACCTTCATCTTCATCTTCATGTCCCTACGAAGGCACCATCTCAAAAAATTCGAATTGCAAAAATGTTCAAATGACATATTTTTTTAAAGGTTTTTCGGTGTCTTATATGGTTTTGTAAATTTTTTCGGTAGTTTTATCGTGTGCTTGTGTAGGATAGATCGATGGAAGTAGTTAAATGTATTAGTTAAAATTACGATCTCTTTGGATGTTTACATCAAATTAAGAAATTATGGTATACTTTTTGTTAGATGAGCCTCTGCGAAGTTATTTTCTCATTATAGTTGTTCATTTAAAAATTAAAAGACTTAAAAGACAAACTAAATAAATTTTATTAAATAATAAAATCCAAGTCATTATGGGAGTCTCCAATTACTGGATGTGTAAAATGTACTTCCTTCCTTCTTTTGTAAACATTACTTTATCGATTTCGAGTACAATTATTTTCAATATTAAAAAATATTCAAAAAGTATCTGGAAAATATTAACCATCAGAAACCTTGTATCCTTTTTCCCGAAAGGGTAAATCTCTTATATCAAATTTTCCCTCTACAATCTATATATTTTTCATTTTGATTACTTTTACGTTGAATATTTTTGAAAGTTAATTTTATACTAGAGTAAAAAAATATTAATGACATACCTTCCAATAACACTAATTTTTTGTCTCGACATTGTGAAAGAATTTTTACAGAGGCAAACGCCCGCCTGACTGCTGCAAGTATCGCTTCTTAACTAGAAGATTTTGCAATTGTTCGGTGCGCTTATTCGAAGTGAATAAATAAATTATTCTTTCATTTATTTGATGCGCTGGAAAGCACTCTGTAAGTATCTTACACACATACAGGGTGGCCAAACGAAAACGTCAACGTTTTAGAAAAACACAGGGACCCGACACTTTTTCCGGTATTTTCGACTTCGCTGCTTACACCTCCAAGCGAGGGTAACAATCGCCCCAAAATACTTAAATGGCATTACGGGTCGAGTAAGGTATCATATTAAAGCCCTTTCAATTCTCTTTACAACAGTCTTTAAATTATAAAATTAGGCCTAATACTTTTTAATAAATTAAATTTTAAAATTTAAATTATTCAAAATAAAATGGGATTTCAGATTTTTAATCACTTTGTATCAAATATTTTTTAATGTTACAATTTTCGTAAATACTTTTATTTCGTAACTTCAAGAATAGCGATGTAATCGTGCTCTGCCACATTAATGCGTCACCCTGTATGTCCCCGTTCTTGTAAATTAATGCTTTTATAATTTAAACATTGATTTTAATGAAGATGGATGCTGTTCGACGTTCTATTTTGCATCGAAAAACTACACTATAATATTTTATTTTTTTTAAATAAACTCCAAACTTAAATGTAATTGCTTTTGTAAGAAAAATTAAATGGAGGCAAATATTGATTCTTTGATACCCAGTATATTTATTTCTGTTACTGGTAGCTAAGATTTCAAAATGTTCTCATTTAATTATAAATTATATCGTAATCGCGTCAAATGCCTATGCATTAAATTGGAAAGTTACGTGACATTACATTATTAAAATATTTGTCAAAACGTTTTGAAAATTGTGTCAATGAATAGATATATTCATAAAAAAAAAGTGTATTGGTTTTAAGTTTTTAAAGATTAAAATTAAAAGGAGATTTTTGTAGTAGATACTTAAATGGGATCAGCATTGGTTTTAAATCGAGTTCTTCAGTAAAAGAAATCACCCACTTAAAATTTTAAAGTAGTAACAATTATATGTTCCAATTTACGCAATATATCTTTGTATATAAATTTATATAATATTTTTTACTAGATCAAATGTCAATCAAGCACACTTTGACTTTATCTAAGTCAACACTCAAATTCGTTTATTTATAGACATTTATAGACATTATTTTACGATAACCCAAAATAATAATGTTTGAATAAATAAAGAAATATTTATTTAAAAAATTGGTAAAAGTCGTCAACGTTTCTAAGCGATAAAATTTCTATTTTTATATTTATTAACACCTGCCTTCATCGATCCCCCCAAAATAACAACCTAAAATTGCATAGATGTGCAGGTGACAAATTTTTTGAAATGTTTCAGTGAAACCTCTCCACTAAAAATGTAAAACATAAAATATACTTTATCTCAAAATTCCACGATTTTCCAAAACTTTCTAATATGATTTATGGTTGTTTCACCCTATGATGACCCCTTACTTTGTAGAATCTATCCATTATAAATGTAAAAGATGAGTTATACTTTTATTTCAAAATTCCAATTTCTAAATTTTTTTAAATTTAACTTATGACATTTTGTTTTACCCTATAGGATGTTTCATCATTACTTGTGACAATTGTTTCACCCTAAGTACTTAAGGGTTATAATCAATAATTAATCATTTTAATGAGAAAATATTACTATCAAAAACATTGTGTTTGTTGTGCCGAAAATTTAAATATCTATATAAATTTTTAGCTTCTATAGACTCTATTGTAAGTATACTTAAGGATGCGTACATAAAAATTCCATGTGAGTTAATAAAATTATATCATTAAATATACCATAAGCTTATCAGTAATGATAACTAATTTAAATTTATCGAAATTTGTTGAACTACTTTTACTATAAAATATTATAAAAACAATAATATTATAAGTATATTTATCATTTTGGTACCATTTTTGAACAATTATTTTATTCTAAAGTATAAAAAATTAACGACATACCTTCCAATAATACCAATTTTTTGTTGGGACATTGTGAAATAATTTCTACAGAGAAAAACACTGCCTGACTCCGCTAAGTGTCGCCTCTTGACTACAACATTTAGCAATTGTAATACTTATATAGAGTGAAATTCAATATTTATTCTTTGATTTGATAGGAATGCTTCAGAAGCGGTGGAAAGAACCATGTAAGTGTACTATATACATATATGTTAGTGAAACAACTGGCAAATAGTTATAATAAAGAAGTTTTTGAATGAATAAGAAAAACAAATTGCTAATTATAACTTAGATTGTTCGCATTTGAAAAAATCTATTTATGGTGATTTACAACGTTGCCGATTGATATAAATTAAAATAAAAAAATATAATAAACATATTTTAAGCTTTTTTCACAGTAAAACACTAAAGCCCGTATATTATGAATGCGGACCTGCACAATTTAATGGACCTTGTTATATTAGAAGGCCGAATTGGATGACATTGACGTCATTAATTTAAATGGTGACGTCGTACCTTCGGGTTTTTTCGCCACGAAGATTTGTGAGTTCGAGAGTGACCTAATACGATTCCAGTGGCGCAATAAGGTACGACGTCACCATTTAAATTAATGACGTCAATGTCATCCTATTCGGCCTTCTAATATAGTGCAACAATTACAGCGCGTGAAATCCGACAACCTCGCATAATTAATGCTCCAACTGAAACAGCTTTCTACACAGTTGCCAAAGCGACTAATATTTAGCTGATTTAGGTATAAAAAATCAACATAAAATTAAAAAAAGGTACAACTCTCTTTAGAAGTTCGTCTTTGATGAAAGTGAGTGAACCATTTTTGAATATTTTATGCCAGACTAATTACTATGTAAGCAGTCTAATTCGCTAATAATAAAAAGGGTTGATGTGCTGCTTGCTTTAAATTGGACCATGTTATAATTAAAATTGCCAAAATAATCGAACAAATACATTTTTTTAAGAATACCCAAAAAGGACTAGATCAATCCGCTTAATAATGTGTATCTGCTAAACTTTTACATTTCCAGTCCATAAGAGCTTGTTAAAAATGAACTAAAAAATTTACAATTTTCGCAACTTATAAATTAAACCTTGGTCATAGTTAAAAAGAACATTAATTTATATTTAAATAATGTAAAAGCGCCTTAATTTCAGTATTCTCTGTTCTTTGTTTCCTAAAAATGCAATTTTTCTGTTTAAGAAATTTCTAGAGTGCAAACAAAAATAACTTTGGAATTTTAAAGACAAGTTCTATTAAAGTGATGTACTATATATAGTTTATTGAAATTTATATAGGTACTAAGCTGATTTCCATAAACTGTCACTGAAACTCGTATATTTTGAGTTTAAATGCCTGATGTGTGAAAACCAAGAAAAACCCAATAAAGCTAGAGAAAACCAAACCAGTTTATGTCCCACACTTCAAAATTTAAGATGTCATTTATGGCGAACAAATTTGAATAGAAGTTGCTCAAAAAATTTTTACTTTTTGATCAACATTTTATTAAAAACTCAACTGTCCAAATATGTAAAAATTCCTTCAAAATATGTATTATAGAAGAAAATTAAGATATATTTTAAATTTTCATTATTTACAATTCTATTTGGCATATTAAACGCTTCTGTACTTTATCATTCTGAGTATGCTTAAATCTAATTATTTTGTACATCATTTGTGTTTATCTTAACCTTCATAATTGTCATTCATGTAATATTGGTTTTGGTATTTTTGTACTATGGTTACTGAACCACTGAAAGTTCAACTTCAGTTGATAGACAATCACGCTCCAAAACGCGTCAGAATCTTGAGACTACCAAGAAAAAGAAAACATCCAGGTCTTCTTCAAGAACTAGAGAAACATTTATTTGTTAATAATTATACTTTTGGCCAATAACCCCCTTGGTTGATAAGTTAATTAACTTGTAATCCATTTTTTATTTTTTCATGGATTTTGACAATAATAGGAAAGAAAAATCAGTTATTGAATAAAAAAGTTGTAAATTTTCATATGTAACGTGAAAAGTTCTGGTGACTCTGAAGCGTATCATTTCCAAGATGCAATCAATATAATGTTTTTCTAAAATTACAGATGTTGAATCCTTATAAGGAAAGTAAGTTCCTACAATTAATAACTTTATTTAAAACGTGATTGTTTAAGAAAATAAATACTACTAAATAAATCAGATTTAGCACATTTTTCCGATAAACCAAAAGACACATTTTTTGTCTAATTTATAAAAACGGCTACGTTACATTTCAAAATAAATTTTGCTAATTTAAACTTATGCAATTTGATGACTACCACTATGGCGCTAGATTATGTTACGTTTTTGCTTTTGTACACGTAAATCGAAAATGTTTGTTTTATTTAACTGTTTTGTTTGAATAAAATATACAAAATCAAAACAAATCCACCTGAAACATAAATGTACTAAACTAAATTGACACAGTGACAACCAGGATGATAAAGAGCATTACGACACAAACAGCACCACAAGCGTCAAGTTGTTATTTACAGTAATGCAATACTTAAATACACATATTTACTTCTTTCTGTATTTTAGGACACTTAAGAGTGACTATATTAAAATAAATCAACAAATAGAACTGTATGAATTGAAAATATTCAATACTTTATACTCTTTTTAAAAAGACCTTAGTCAGCTTCCTGTAGGATAATTTACTGCCACCCTTTTTTCTGATATTTCAAAATTGCTTCCTAATAATAGGGGTCAATGCATTTTTGTCCTCTCCCTATACAATCTCCTACTATATCTGGAGCAATGGATTCACTATAAAATTGTTGCAATTTCGGTAGCATTGTTTCGTTTATCAACTTGATGAATTTCTTCACTATATACACTCCTGGACAAAAAAATCCGGACACTTGCGTTTTGTATATTTTTTTTAAATTTTGTTGGTGTTTAGTGGTTTCAATGAGGAGGAAGTAAACAATAATAAAAAACGTTTATTCATAACAATAAAAATGTTTTTTTTTTAATGTTTTTAAATGATCGCGTCACCTTTGAAACAAAATTTTGACGTTTGGCAAATAATGATACTTTATCTTGTTTACTAGCAACACATTTTTTGCATATTTTTTTGCATTTACGATAAGTTTCACGTTTATTCTGATAAATTCAGATCACTTTTCATTAGTGATTTTAAATTGTGTTAGTATGACTCCCGAAAATAATGCAAAAGTTGTGGCATTACATGAAGATTGTCGCAGTATACGGTATATTGCAAATCATTTGAATATTGCCAAAAGTACCGTCCATGATGTTCTTACGAAGTATCGTCAGACTGGAGAATACACTAGAAGACCAGGATCAGGCAGAAAAAGGTCCAGAAATCAGCGTGATGAACGTTTTTTAAAGATTTCCGCATTACGGAACCGCTCTTTAACGTCAAATGTTCTCGCTAGTCGTTTGTTAGAAGTTCAAGGAACTAATATTTCTGCACGAACTGTAAGAAGAGTCCTGCATGAAAGTGGTTCACGTTCTCATAAGCCAGTAGCATGCCCTAAATTAACAGCAGCTCATCGAGCTAACAGAATGAGATTCACGAATGATCACAGAGACTGGACTCTTCAGCAATGGAGTGTTGTAATGTTTTCTGACGAGTCCCGTTTTTGCTTACGATCTCCAGACGGACGCGAACGTGTATGGAGGAGACCCGGAGAACGATTTGCACCTTGCAGTATTTCACCCAGAACGCCGTTTGGTGGCGGAGGTGTTATGGTATGGGCGGGTATATCTTTCAACGGACGCACCGAATTAATTTTCATCGAACATGGAACTCTAACAGCAGACAGATACATACGACAGTGTCTGGAGGACCATGTTGTCCCCTAGGCCCCTTTTGTTGGGGATAATTTCTTATTTATGCAGGATAATGCGCGTCCACATACTGCGCGAATCGTCATGGACTACCTAAATACTGTCGGAATTCCCGTTTTGGAGTGGCCCGCTGGTAGACCTGACATGAATCCAATAGAACATTTATGGGACATATTAGGGCAAAAGATTAAAAAGAGGCAACCATTGCCAGAAACGATCCAAGAGCAGCGAATAGCCTTGAATGAAGAATGGGAACAGATACCGCAAGAAAAGATTCATCAACTTATTGTAAGCATGCCTAGGCGTATTGAAACCATCCGCAGGTGTAGGGGGCAATACCCGATACTAAACCTAAAGAACAGCCAACTGTGGGCAATTAAAATTTTGTTTCTGTTTTGTTTAATTTTTCGAACAATGTTAATTTTTTTTGCGTTACTTATTACTTTCTTTTGGGTTACTTATTTTTCCGATTATTACTTTTTTAGTATTTTAAATAAACGATTTCTATTATTAATGTTTACTTCCTCCCCATTTAAACCACTTAACACCTACAAAATTAAAAAAACAAAAACAAAATACAAGTGTCCGGATTTTTTTGTCCAGGAGTGTAGTTCATTCAAGATTATTACTTACAAACACAACACAAAACTAACATTTGTGTTTATTGGTTTATTGGTCAATTGGCCCTGAATCTGCAAAAAGGAAGAGTTTATTAAAAATATTTTAAGCAGGTACTGCGATAAATGTGAAAAGTAGTTATAAAAACATAATTTTGTTCTGTCAAGATTTATGGACAACTGTCTATAAATAATAATAATAAAAAATAAAAGTAATTATGAGTTCATGTCAGTTATTTGATCGCCGCTTCACAAGGGAAAAGGCCTATATTAGGCTAAAAAACTTTAAGTGTCCTGTTTCACCAAAAAATCAATTTATTTTCGGAAGAACACATGCAGACATCACAGATGGCTCGCCAAAGAGATTTAGTAAAACTGTTTTAATTTTACGAGAAAAGTTATTCCTGATAATAAGGAAGTAGATCATTTAGAGAAAACAAAGTAGGAAATATACGTTGGCCTGGTGTAGATAAAGAGACAAAATTTACGTTCTACTCTCTGTTTCGAGAATAGGCACTCTGAATACAATTTTTCCCGATACTACAAATTATCTAAATTAACTAAATTATCTAGGATTTCTAATTTTTAAATATTTTATGTGACATTTGAGGTTTAACAAGTTCAAAACTCACGTAGTTACAACAAACCAGTATAATTGTGATTTAGGAGAATTATTTTTAACGATATGAATAAAAAACAAAATATACAGTAAGTACTCACCTAGCAGATTTCCATTTAAAGAAGGATTTATTCTTCCAATCTGGAGAAAAGTTGAAATCCCAATTTTGGCATTCGAACGTAGCTGGAAAAACAATATTTCAAAATAAATGGCTTCCGTTGGTGTTACGCAACTCCAAATAAAGTAGAATATATCGTTAAATATATTGGTAAATTTCCACACCACCCCTGAGGTATTACCTTGGCGCGTTACCATTTTTAAGGGGATGGTTCGCCTGTAGCCATATAACCCCATACACGAAATTAACAAGTAATGAAACATATTAATAATGAATAATTTACAAAATGAAAAAAATAGTCATCTCAGAAACTTAGAAAACAACTGCAATCAAAAACGGAAATATAACAACAGGAAAAGAGACAAATAAACAGACAAATAAGAAGATCCCTCGAAGAAATCTCAATAAATAACACAAATACTGATGATGACCAAACTTCAGTTTCCGAGTTTCCAGAACAAATCCGACTGTCTTTCCCTTTATTGCATTTACTTGCTTTGGATACAAGTCTGACCAATTGCAGGTCCGACAGAGACCCCCACTAGAGGTGCACTAGTGTTCAACGGAAAACAGGGAAAAAGAAGGAGTGCCCCTCAACGAACACCAATCATGTAGAAGAATACCTTTCCAAGAACATAGAATACAACTCCGAGGAACAAGAGATAAATAGAAGACCTGGACCGGAGAAAACAACTTCCATCTAAAAATTCCCTTCATAAATAGAGAAAGCAAAATATAAAAAAATCCTTCCAGAAATCGAAAAAAAGCTTCAACAAAAAATCCTTCCAGAAATCGAAAAAAAGCTTCAATGAAAAATTCCATCCATAAGCAGACAAAATAATTTCAATTAAAAACAAATTTTCCCTTCAAAAGGCCTTTTAAAGTAAACATGAGGTCACCAAGGTTCTGTTGAAATTCCCCAAGGATGAAGAGGAGCATTATAAACATTTTGTTTTGATTATTGGTAGAACTGACAATTTTGTGTTTCTTTTACAATGTCAGAGTTTATATTCGGCCAGTAAACACGCAGTTTTGCTAATGATTGCATTGCTGTAATTCATGTATGTCCGTTATAAAGTATAGCCAAAATTTCTGTTTTAACGAAAAGGGAATACAAACGCGGTCTTTCCAAAGTAATACATCTTCTTCGAATGATAATCCATCATGTTTGCCGTAAAAAGGAAAGTTTTTGTCAAGATTTGATTTGTTTAGGCATGGAAGTTGTTATTGGAAGTCAATATATTGTTATTAACGATTTTGGTATTTTCTTCAGAAATTTAGTCTAAAATCAGGAAATACAAAAAAATACCTCTCCATAAAAGGAAAAATAACTTCAATCAGAAACAAGGAAAAAAAGTCTCTTCTTAAAGAGACAAAACAATTTCAATCAAACTCGAGGAAATAGAAGAAAAGTTCCTCCGAAAACAAATAACGAAAAACAGACAGAGTGTGTCCATGTCAACTTTACATATAAAAAAATAGACCCTATACCTGTCATACTTATTAAAAATTTGATATCTTTTCAAGCTAAATACTCAGTTATTACCTGGACGCCAGAGTTCCCTGAAAGTACATTTTTACATTATAAAATATTTTTTTATATATTTCAATAGAACCTGAAAAAATAATTAAACAAATCAGACGTCTTAAATTCTTTTCTATATTTTTGTTTAGAAATTTAATGATGTGAGAATCCTCTATATATCTCATTTATTTCTTTGTAAATTGAAAAATCTTTCCATGCACTTTCAATTTTTTTTTATTATAAAATGAAAAACTAATTGATATTTTTTGATTAGAAAAGAATTGTTTATATTTTTAAAGTATTAATGAAACTTTTTGAAGAGCGCATGAAATAATACTTAAAAAAATAGAAATCCTAAATGCTTTGTTGATTTTTGTTTATAATTTTAATGCTGTAATCTACAGATATACTTTGAAAAACTTTACATTCCCTTTTCATATTTTTAATTTAGAAAATTAAAAACTCAATTCACATTGTTTTATTACTCAATATTTGTTTATATTTAGTAAAAATCAAATAACTTTTTATATATATAAAAAAAAATTACATTGAGAAAAATATTTTTTTTATTCTAGTAGAGTAAGACATTTTATATTACATTTATTTTCATAAAAAATTAGAAAATCGAATTATCCTTTTTTTGAATCGAAATAGATAAAAATTTGGAAAAGTAATTGCTCAAAAAAATGTTTTATTTATTTTAAAGATTCTCTATATGGAATCAATATATTATTTGTTTATCTTTAACTGAAACTACTTCGTTTAACAATAAAATGAATTTTTCTTTAAAATAATTTTGAAACAAAATAAATATTGCAACTTATTTTTCGTTGGTTCCTTAGTTCTGCAGCACTCTGTAGATCTCTTTTTCGTTAACTCGAGTTGAAGACGAAGGAAGGACCTTGTTAATTATATAGCCCTGTACATTTTGCCTTTATTTAAAATTTATTAAAAAATTAATATCGTGAAATTTTAATATTTTATTTTTTTCTGATAATTTTAACAAACCTTGAAATAAAATTATTTTTGGATTAATTGTTTTTATATAATACAAACCAAACTATGAATAATATACGACAATTAGCCAAAATTTACAGAGTTGTTAGTAATAGTTTTGTGTCTTTTGATTTCTTTTATTCATAGAGGGTGTTTGCGAAAATTTTCAACATTAATAAAAAGAAAGCCCCCATTAGTTAATATTTTAGTAAAACTTTCACTTATCTTTCAAAGACTCTCTGCCATTGAACACAGTGAATATCATTAACTTTTTACATTCTGTGTGTAAAATATACACACAAAATGTAAAAAATTTAAATATGTTCATTTTATTTAGAGATTCTGTCGTTGAACACACTGTAATTCATTCATTTATTACAAACTGTGTATAAAGTATACGCACAGAATGTAAAAAATTTAAAATATTTAACTTACCTTTCGAAGATTATTGATAATTGAACACACTGTATATAATTCACTTTTCCAAACTGTGTATAAAATATACGCACAGAATGTAAAAGGTTTAAAATTGGTTAATTACCGTTCGAAGACTCTCTGCCATTGAACATAGTGAATATCACTAACTTTTTACAATCTGTGTGTAAAATATACACACAAAATGTAAAAAATTTAAATATGTTCATTTTCTTTCGAGATTCTGTCGTTGAACACACTGTAAATCATTAATTTATTACAAACTGTGTATAAACTATACGCACAGAATGTCAAAAATTTAAAATATTTAACTTACCCTTCGTATATTGTTGATTATTGAACACACTATATATAATTCACTTTTCCAAACTGTGTATAAAATATAAGCACAGAATGTAAAAGTTTTAAAATTGGTTAATTATCTTTCGAAGACTTTCTGTCGTTGAACACAGTGTATATCACTCACTTCACAAACTGTTTATCACTCACTTTTTATAAACTATTTTTAAATATGCGCATAGAATAAAACAAGTAAAAAGAAAAATCTCATTTTGTATATGAAGGAAATAATAATATAATATTTATATATCACCCTCTATATTATAACTGTTGTATTAATATTTAGTCAAAATCGTACTATTTTTAAAATAATTAAATTGAATTAAAAAGAAATCAAAAGACCACCATGTAATATTATCCCAGTTTTTCTACCTTTCCTGACGAAATCAAAATTGAAGAAATTCTGGAACCAAAATAAAATGAAAATTTTATTCATTCGATAATTAATTCTTGTTTAAAATTTAAATGAATCATACTACAAACAGTAGAACAAAAAATCTTATCTTGTTATTTTAGTTTTTTCTGCTTTTTTTGTTTTGGTGTTTACGTGTTCATTTTTAAAGAAAAAAACGTAGAAATTTAACAGAAATCTATAAAATTCAAAAATAATAAATATTTAAACAAGAAATGAAAACATGTAAGGAAATTACGCAGAGCCACTGCAAATTTACCGGAAAATTTTTCAAAACATGGAAAAATTGAATGAAAAAAAATATCTAGTTAGTAAACGAAAAAATTAAAAGTTCTATTTATTAGTGCAAACAATCTATTCTTTTATTTAAACTATCGTAATAAACTAAAGAAGATTAATTACAAAAAACCAATTGATATTTTTTGACTACAAAATAGTTTACATTTTTAAAGTATAAATCAAACTTTTTTGTAGAGCACATGAAATGATACTTAAAAAAATAGAAATCCTAAATGCTTTGTTGATTTTTGCTAATAATTTTAATGCTGTGATACTCTCTGTAAATCTCACTTATTTTTTATTATTATTATTATTTTAAGAAATTCACCAAGTTGAAAAATAATTAAAAATTATTTAAACATAAACTGAAAATATGTAGAATTAAGGAAAATCAAGGAGTGTTACTGTAAATATACCGGAAAAATTATTATTATTAGAACATCTAATTATTAAACAAAAAAAAATTTTTTGAAAAAACCAAAGTTCTATTTGTTACTGCAAACAATCTATTATTTTTTTTAAATATGATAAACTAAAGAATATTAAACTCATTTGCTAGGCGGGCGTAAAAATTTGTAAAAAAAAACAACTACATTTTTTTCTAATTTTTCGATTCAATTTCTAAATTTAAAATATCGAAAAATGAAAAAACATTTATCTTACCTTCTCTTTCTAGAAGGAGACCTGTTCCAAAAGGGCATTTCACACACGCGAAAATAAAGGGATCAAAACCCGCACTAGATCCATCGAATCGGAAAATAGAAAATTAAAAATTAAAAGCTTTTTATTTTTTAAACTATTAACCACTAAATTTTGAATTAATATTGAATTAAACACAATTATTTCATTTTAGACCGGACCCGTCTAGGAAAAGTTCTCGAATAATGGATTTATTTCAATACATTCATAAATTAATCACTCCTTACATAAAACTTTTTTGTGGCAATGCACGATCGGTATATTTTTTAAACGCATAGACGTATCATAAAATAAT
Organism: Hermaeophaga mercurialis; assembly: GCA_951812935.1. Classification (NCBI taxonomy): domain Eukaryota; kingdom Metazoa; phylum Arthropoda; class Insecta; order Coleoptera; family Chrysomelidae; genus Hermaeophaga; species Hermaeophaga mercurialis. The sequence continues at coordinate 24,597,196 of OX638360.1, forward strand.
TACTTATAGTAAACATGATTTTATTTAGTATTCCAAACAAATATTTAATAACAAATTGTAATAGTATTTATAATAATAATTTCTCTTTGAAACTTGAAAATAGTTTTAAATTTGTTATATATTTCTACATATTTTTGTTTTGTTTGTTTTAATGTGGTAGTTCTACCCTTACTTTGTGGAATCTATCCATAAATACACATATTTACTTCTTTCTGTATCTCAGGACCCTTAAAAGTGACTATATTTAAGTAAATCAACAAATAGAACTGTATGAATTGAAAATATTCCATAGTTTATACTCTTTTTAAAAAGGCCTTAGTCAGTTTTCTGTAGGATAATTCACTGCCACCCTTTTTTCTGATATTTCAAAATTGCTTCCTAAATATAGGGGTCAATGCACTTTTGTCCTCTCTCTATACAATCTCGTACTATTTTTGGAGCAATGGATTCACTATAAAATTGTTGCAATTTCGGTAGCATTGTTTCGTTTATCATCTTGATGAATTTCTTCACTATATAGTTCTTTCAACATTATTACTTACAAACATAGAAAGTTATAAATTCATTCCAATTCCAAAAAAACAAAGTGGTTTTTATAGTTAGTTTAACGCATGCGCGATGTTAACCTTGAGACGCTAGGAACTGGGAACTAGCCCTTTAATATAAAAAGTATATCTTTGACATGTCACATGCTGTATAATAAAGAATATTTATAAAACAACACTTTTTAAAAGATCAATTTTAAATTTTTATTATGTAACTTGTACTATTTAATTTTTTGAAGATTTTAAATCTGTTTTAAAATAATAATAAGATAGTTTACTAATAATTACATACCTTTGTATCTTCAAGAAGCCACAAGATAAATTCTTCATCAGTAAAATACAAAAAACAAGAATCTTTTAAGCCAGGAACGTTGTTTATTAATACGTTAATTTTAATAATACCAAATGGATTTTGTAAAATTTTTATCAAGTGGTCAATCTCGCGAATTTTATTTTCACTTTCATTAACTTCTTCTTTCGTTAAAAAATATATCCTGGTGTCAATGTGTTCTTTTATACGTTTTGTTCTTAAATCATATTCTTCAGAGAGTATTTTGCTTTTAGATCTAGAACCTAATCGAACCAATTTTTTAGTATAAGGTAGTAGCTCTTCTAAAAATTGGTCAAGAGCATGGTTTGTATAACACACCACTAAAATCGGTCCAGTTTTGTAATTTAGTAAATGTTGAGTTATTTTTAAACCTACAAAAGTTTTTCCAGTTCCGGGTGGTCCTTGGATAACTACAAACTCATGATTAAGGGCTGCTCTGAAAGCATTTTTCTGAGAATCATTAAAAATTTCGTCCAATTCATCAGAATAATTTAATAAGTATCTTGGCCTTTCTATTGCTGTCTGTACATCAACAATATATTTACTCATCGGTAAATCAGTTTGAGGTAAAGATTGTAAAACTTTTAAAACGTGAAAATAAGGATGAAAATAAACGGAACACTCAATCATTTTGTAGGCTTTTTTAAATGTTGGCAGAGTTTCTTCAAAAGCAACCGTCAATAAACCGTTGTATATGGATGTAGAGTCAGATACAAGACCACAAAAGGTAGTTTGAAAATCATCATCCGAGAATATTAACAGACTGTCGTTCATAAACCTTGGATTGTGGTTATTTTTTAAATGATTATGAAGTTTCTTATTTACTTTTAACTGCACCGTAAAACAGATGTCACTTTTATTAAATGTTTGGTTCAAGATTGTAACATCTTCAAAGATTTTAATATTAAAAAAATGTCTTTCAATATTACTTAAATAATCGGAAATGTCTTCTCTTATGGGGTTTAGAAAATCTTCTCTTTGGAGTCTGAATATTACATCCAGATAATGATGAACATCGTTATAAGGACCAACGACGATATTTTTCCTGACAAAGTTTCGTTCACGCGTTACCAGTTCTTTTGTTGTTGGAAAAATGTTTATTGATCTGTAATCTTTCTCTGGCCCTAACAAACTTTTTACACTTTTTTTAGAAAATCTATTCTCACAGGTTTCTATTTTTTCTAATAAAGAATCTAGTTTTATATCAAAGTTATAAATAAATTCTATTGAAAGTTCCTCTTCCAATAATTTATTCCGGTAGAGTATTTTTAGTGTGCTTTTTATCATATGCCAACAGAGAGATGGCAATAAATCCAAACAGTGCGCAAAGATGACTAAAACGTTTCCTAGATTTCTTGTAATATTTATGTGAAAATCTGTTTTTTTAAATTCTTTTGCTTCAGTTAAAATAATAAGCTGGTTCCATGAAATTATAAAGTTTTTATTTAAAGTTACACGAAGGATTTGATATTTGTAGGCAATAGATGTGGAATCACATACTTTTGCAATAATTTCAGTAATAGCAAATAGCAAATGGTTGCTGAGACGAGTCTTTACAGCTTTGGAATAATCATCTAAGTTTGCTTTCAAATAAGCTAAAACCGCATTTCCATCATTATTTTCTGTCAGATCTTTTAAAAACGTTATGTTGCAAAAATCTTTGTTTTGAGATGAGCTTAATTTTATTCCAGAGGTTCGATTTCTGCCTACAGTTGTCTGACGTCTAAACGATTTCCACCTTTGAGACATGGTACTAAAAAAATACAAATTTTTAAAATATTTAACATGCTTGTAAATACTATTAACATATTGAATAACCAATTACATTTTCAATAATTTTAATCATTATAACATTATTTTATAATGCCTTAAAAGGACCTTGTGCATTTATTTATGCAATTTTATAAAATGTTATCCTTGAACACGTTATTGAAAAAAAATACAAAGGCCCACATCAAACTCAATATTTTATAAAGTATCATCTTCAATCACCAGAGTTTATAAAATCTCGCCAGAATGACTCAAAATTTTATTTGGCCACATAAATCTTGAACATCTATAAAATTTAGACAAATACGGATTAGCACTCGGCCATCAATTTGAGCGTTTGTTCGAAAGCTTTGTCATTATATTTTATTTTTTTCAAAAATATAATTTTTTAAATATAAAAATAATCTTACAATCCCCTAATTAATATTTTTTTAAATATTCAGTCATCACAAATCACAAATACTTCAAATTATGAACTTATCAATATTGAAGAATTTATCAATATTTACAATGAAACTATAAGCAATTTTATCAAACAATACTTAGATTCATTATTCTATAAATAAGATTATGAATAAAATAGGTTGTAATATAAATAGAGTAAAATTTGTGCTTACTATACAAAATTAAATCACACTTAGGTACATTTTAAATAAATAACAGGAATAAAAAAACGTAAAATATATAAAAGCACTATAAATAAAATTGGAACAATTGAATTAAAAAATATAGTAAATATATTCTTCCACTTACACATATATTTTTATTAAAATCGCTTATAAAAAATCATTACTATTTAGTATTCAAAGTATCTATAGTGATTTTCCTATATTTTCAACTAATTTGTTTTTACCTACATTTTTTGCTAAACACGAAATGAAAACTACTCAAATAAATATTTTATGCCAGTTCTGTACTACACCACAACCATAGATATATGTAAAGAACCACAACTGAAAATGAAACGTTATGCATAACTTGTAGATACACCAAAATCACATAAAATCTTCTTTTCCATATTCGAATGGAGCAACTACAGAATGGGAAAATAGTTACACGTTAGTTTCATCTTTCTTTTAATTATTATTAATATAAAAATAACTTTTAGTCATGGTAGGTTTATTACATTACCTAAAAACTATAAAAAAATAAAAGTTTATAGAAATTTATGTAATAACAATATATATATTTTTTTAGCCTAGTTTGATCTTCAAACAAGCACAATTTCAGACAATTAAATTTTGTTTTTAATATGCAGTTAAATCTAAAAAAAATGATAAAATAAAGACATAAATTTAAAATTACTGTTAATAATAATAATTCTTGTTTGTAATTGTTTTCTATTAATATATTAGGGCCCGTCATTTTATATGCAGATTCCTGATTAACATTTTTTTTATTGTGGCAACACTAAAATACATTTTTTTACTGGGTAATATATATATATATATATATATATATATTGTTCCAATATTAATATTTTCCCAATTTTTCACCATCTAATGCTTGACAATCCATTAAAAATCATAATTCATCTCCATAACAAGAAAAGCAAAAATGCAATAATTGACTCAGTCTGTATATATATATAGAGTATTTCTAAATTTATGCGAAAATAGTAGAAGGTTCTTCGTTAAAAATAATGAGTAGCCTTACCCAACCTAACTTAAAGATAAAGAACGAAATTAAAATTGCTTTTTTTTCGAGTTGAATTAATATTGAAATTTGAAATTTTGGGAATTATACACACTCATAAAGAGGTAATTAAGGATTTTTTTTAGCATTACAATTATATTATGAGGGGGTCAAATGACCAACCCTTATTCTGTTTTATATCAGAACTTATTACTATTAAGTTTTCATATTTATAGCTGAGAAAATTGTCGATTTTATGCTGTGTAAATTGTGGTACACAATAAAGTTTGTTTTTACAATAGATCGAATAGCTACTTTTTGTAGAACAAAGGCCATTTGTAAAGTATTAAATGTTGAAATATCCCACCCACTATATGGTGTGTTAAATTGGAGTGAAATAAACCAAAAAGGCTGTTTCAGTTTTGGAGGAGAATGAAATTCTTTTAATACTATAAATGGTTTTAGAGAGTTTGTTGCATCAATCTGTTGGTTTCAGGTTAAACAAGATTCTATATATATATGCCTAAGAATTTGATATAATGTTTGACCAACTTCATTGAAGATTGAAAGATGCATAATTCGGTTTTGTCAGAGTTCAGTATGGCCAAACCATTTTTTTGCTGTCTCCATCCACTACTCCTTCACTGTATCTGGTTTTGTGATTTAGCAATGTAGCAGAAATTAGTATCATCTGCATACATTGGTGGTGACAGTTTCTGGAAAAGTCATTTTATGTAAGAGAAAATTTGTATAGATTACGAAGAGGAGACGTTCAAGTATTGAGCCCTGAGGAACCCCTTTCTTCATCATTAACAGATCGCTATATTCGTTGTTATATACACTCTGTCTGCCTCTGAGATAGGAAGAAATTAGCTCATTTGCGATTATTCTTATACCTTAAGTATTAAGTATCAAGTTGCTCGCAAAAGTTTTAAAAGACTTAGAAATCTGTTCCTAAAGTAATAGAAATATTTTTGTTTTCAAACAGATCTTGTATATTGATTACAAGACATAATTGCGTTGTATTTCCTTTTCTGAATACCTATTGTTCATCAGAGAAGAGGCTAAGTTTCTAAGTATTTTTCCCTCAACAATTTGGAGACAGCTGGGACTATCTGGATTTGTCTATAGTTTTCTAGTAATGAATAGGTAAAAGTTTATATCATTTCAGTGGGTCAGTGAAAACCCCTTCAATTAAGTAAAGCACACTAGTACCGTTAATCGAATACAATAATACAAGTATTATTCAAATCTATAAAAAAAAGCGTAGAATTATAATTAATTGAAAATAATATTTTTTCCTAATTAGAATGCAACATACATTACATTAAAATACACTGCAAATTACGCCATCTATGCATTATCAAAAATTTTAAATCCCATCTGATTTTTAATCACTCTGTTTGTATCAAATATTTTTTAATGCCGTAGAACTTGAAAAGTTAGGATAGGGACATGTAAGCCGTTTTTATTGATTTTCAACGGTTTGGCTGCTACAGGCATCTAAATTCAAAAAAATGTGATTTTCAAGTGGCTGTAGATCCTTTATTAAACATAATAGACATCAAGTATGATACATCGTTGAACAGCAAGAGGTTTATGAAAATGTAAAAATATACGGGGTGTTCCATTAAAAAAAAATTGTCAGGCACGGCGTTCCTGAACACACTGTATATTTGAGACTAATTTTAAAATGTAAATCTCAAAACTGCCTACACTTTTTGTATAAACTTTTTTTTCGTAATTTCAATAATAACGGATATATATTACTTCGACTAACTAATGCCTCATCCTGTATATTTTATTTAATAGTAAAGCTGGTCGTACTTAAATACGGAATCTCACATTTCAAAAAATTAATAATTTCAATAATATAATATCAATTGATATATCGCACTTTTTACTGACTGATTCTATCTATACAGAGTGATTCACACTTAAGGGTATGGGGACTATAGAACTCTTTGCATTTGAAGTTTTTTTAGAGCAACATGGGTAGGTGAATATAGTGAGATAGGGACAATTAAGGGGGTTAACCTACATTTTAAATATTATTATTTCTAGTCTCTCTATTAGATTTCATTAAGAGGGGCCTTGAATAGTGATTTCAAATACTACCTGTACTATGGGTTGCATAATCATTTTTTTCTGGACACAAATCTCAAATAATAAAAATATTTGACATTTCATATTTTTAGAATCAACTTATCTATACTCAACTTAGGAGTTAAGCTTTTTTGGTTGCATTTTGTGAATACAACTTGTCAAACTGTCAAAAATCAGAATTATATTATCTTTCTTACCAGACTCTAATTTTACACCAAAAAAGCTCACCTCTTAGGTATAGTTATAAAGAATCAAACATGACTAACAATTTAACATAAATTTATTGCAAGATCGAGTTTTGTATCCACAAAATATCGCATAATTTCAGTGTCGCCAACTTAATTTATTTTACTAATATTAAAGGCCCCTCAAGAGCATCTGTAAATTATGAACCGAAGAAGGATTACTTGTGGATTATTCTGTATTATTATCGCTAGACATTTCTTCAAGTGTTTGCTTTAAATTCATTTCTAAAAAGCAAACTTTTTAAGCTGATTATGGTTTAAATAAAAGGAGTATTTGCTTATATTTATTTTTCTTTTAAACCAATTTCTTTTAGTTTTAAATTGCTCTGCTTTTGGATTTTTAAAATAAGACATTATCTGCAAGTAAAGAAAAGAATTAGTTTTATTATACAATTTGTAAGTTTATTTTTTTTATTTCATTAATATATGGCAACCTCGCGATTAAGAAACTATTGATGTTTAATAAAAGCGCGCGCCAATAAGTTTAGAATTTCACTTTAAGCTTTTCATTACGCAGCATATTTCTTAGGAGCTCATTTTTTATAGGCACAAGGAAGAAGAAGAGGGAAATAGTTCGGAAGCAGAGAGCCGCGGTATGATGAAAACAGGCCTTTATCGTGAAATCTGTCATAAGTTATTTGCGATATGTCATTCAGTTAACCGCTAAAACCGGTAAAGAATTTCAATTCATTACATTAAAAGACTGATTTAAATTTAAAATTACAATCATTATAATAATATTTAATTAAAAAAAATGCATTATTGGCTTCTTAAATCAGAACCAAGTACTTATTCTTGGCAAACAATGGAAAAAGAACAAATAACTCCTTGGGATGGAGTGAAAAACTATCAAGCTCAAAAATATATGAAAAGTATGAAATTAGGTGATCAAGCTTTATTTTATCATTCAGGTAATATTTTAACCAAGGTACTTTGATTACTCAACTCATTTTTTATGAAAAAAAATCATTTATTATTTCACCTTAGCCTATATGTACAATTATATACTAGATATGCTAGCTAGAGATATACAAAATAAATACATTCTTTTTTTTGTGGGGGTCACTTCTACAGTTTTAGGGGTATTCGCTTTTTTCGCTATATTTCTCCATTTTGGTTAGTTTTTTATTTGCTCCCACCATCTTATTCCCATACTTGAAATATATACCTTCATTTGATCTTCCCTTGATCTTTTTCCAGATGGATTCTATTCTATGGTTTGTTCTACCCCTTGTTATCTTCCATCCGTTGTACATGTCTGAATCGGCGATAAGCATTTGCGATTATATGAATTTTAGTATGTCTCCTTTAATTTTGCTTCTATTTTCGCTTATTTGCTTAGCTCCCTATATCCTCCTATTTTTTTTCTCAAACATTCATCTTCATTCATAGTTTCCGCCACATTCATAGTCACGGGTCTTATAAACTTTCATCTTTTTGTACTTTTTAATCTCTTATTTTGCATAATCCACTTATGCTTGTAGGTTACCTTATTACATGCTTGCTTTCTTGTAAAATTTTTGTGCTTCTGGTAATGAGTATTACCACATCTTTTATTAACTGAGCTATTTTAGAAATATTAGCAAAATGCTCTGACATGTTGATTTTTTAAAACGATCATCTGTTATGGTATAAAAATCTCCCTTCAAATTAACAATTTTTGAAAGTAAAAAGTTCAATAAGGGACATTCTATTTAAAAGGTTTTAACATACTGTACTGAAAAAAGTTGTAATACAATAGTCATTATTTTAATTTTGTTAATTTACAATCTAATAAAAATACCGATAATTTGAGTATTTATACTAATTTTAAAACAAGAGTCGTCCTACTATCAATTAAAAGTAAAAATAAAATTTCGTTTAAGGGTTACAGGGTTTTAATAACTTTTTCTCACATAACTCAGAATCTCTAAATTTTGGAACTCACATGTGATACAATTTTGAAGTCAATATTTTAAAGCCTTATATAAAAAATTTAGGATATAATTTTAAAAAATGACCTGTCTTGAGCGTTTTGCACATTTTTCTAAAATAAACGACATAATTAGCGCTCATATAAACATAATTATTATTAAAGATGATTTTTTTTGTAGTTAAAGAAAAAGCAATACAAGGAATAGTTGAAATATGTAAAGAATATTATTATGCCGATGATCCTAAGTTTGGAATGATGGATGTTAAATTTTTGAAGCCTCTCAATAACACTGTAACCTTAAGTAATATAAAAGAAAATCCACTTTTAAGTAACATGCCTTTAGTGAAGCAATCCCGGTTATCAGTATCACCAGTTGCAGAAACTGAATGGAATGAAATTATAAGAATGAGCGAGTCTTAAGGATAATGTAATTACACCTAAAATGGAATCTTTAAAATACAAAGCCTAGAAGTAGTGGAACTGTAAAAATTAGTATGACATCAGTATTATATATTATAGATTAAAAATTAGGAATTCACTTTTTTAAATAATGTAGACTTTTTTCTCTATTTAGAAAGTTCTTAAATATTTTCAGTTATAAATTTGAAAAGGAACATTTACAGTGTTTTATTTTTTGACTTAAGCTAGGCTGGGTTACCTTTCAAAAAAAAAATTAACTTATTTGGAACTGATAGTTTTACTCTATATAAAATGTATATGTAGTTTAACAATACCATTGAATTATGGGAAATATTATTTGTGATTTTTATATTATTCAATTCCTTTTTTATTTTTGTTTAATGAAATTTTAAGTAACTAATATATTTTTCTATTTTGAATATCTTTGTAATGACAATATGGAAAGTATAATTTGTGTTTTGTATGTTTTGTTAACTTTAAGTAAAAAGTATTTTTTATTTTGTTTTTAGTTTCAAGTTATTTCATAGATCATTACATGATAATTCTAAATTAAACCGAAAAACTTTTTTAGCAGGCTCCTTTCGTAAAATATATAACATTGTCTAAAGGAACCTACAAAATCTTAAAAATAACCAACCTGCAGGGTATTAAATTTTGTAATAATAATATATTTTTCAATATTTATCATATTTAACGTCTTGCGTCATATTAGGGCAATCACTATTACTAGAAATCTTGTTTAAAAATTTGGTGTTCTTATTTTGAAAATGAAAATTTCTTGATTGAAATTTGTTTTTTTAGATATGTTGCACCTCTGGCTAAGTTTAGTAATGAAGTTAATGTACATATCTGACCTCCTAATGAAGTCGGTTATGACAGACGCAAACCGTTGAGTATATTTTAAAAATAACGCGGTATATTTCAGGATAAACATTTTTAATAAAAACATGTATAACTTTAAAATCGAAATTATTTAGTTTGTTTATAGAAAATTGGAGGTAACAAGTATCAGTCCTACTTAGCGAATCCAAAAATTGTATAATTGCCTTCAAAATAAGCATATCTTTATCAAAGGGTATCTGTGTGGCCAATTTTATAGGAAAAAAATTTCCCTATTGTTTTTAATATTAGGATTTAATAGGTTCTTTCCTATAATCAATATTATTTATTTTATAAAAGGACATTAGTGTCGTAATTTGTTTCTCTAATTTAGAAACGCCTTGAATAATATGATTTGTGATGATAAATCTAAATTTAATTTATGTATATATTTTTATTAATAAAGTTACCTTACTTTGGTTTTATTTTTATTTATTTAAATGTTGCAAAATCTTTTTTCTACAATAAATATTACTTTTATTATTATTACTAATGAATTTAGTTTATAAAAATATGCACATTTTAAATTTATATAAAATAGAGAGAAGACTTAGGACAATATTTCTTAGAGATGAAGAAGAAATATGGAAGTAATGCTGAAATAATTTTAGAGAGGTGAAGCAACATTTTAAGAAGATATTAAACAATAACGGCTTTAACATACCTGAAGAAGAACAAAAATAAGAAGTAGAAGAAATTTATCTAAGAGTTGAAAAAAATAAGTACTCGAGACAATGGTATAAACAAATTGATAAAAGAAAATGGATCAGCACTAAAAGAAAGGATACATAAATAATATTGATAACATGGGAAGAACAAACTATACCAACAAAATGGACAGAAGCAATGCTATCAATTCTGGAAAAGATGCTACAAATTGCAGTAACTCTAGAGGAATAGTTCTTCTGGATGTGACATATAGACTCATAAATGTTAAAAAATCGAATTGGCACTTATAAAGAAAAAAATCTTGGATAATATCAAGCTTAATTCAGGTGTGTATAGTGTCAGATCAAAGTTTTTCTTTGAAACAAATTTTAAGTAGTAACTAGGAATAAAAAATGGCAGTGCGTATATTATTTATAAACTATAGATGTATAGACAGAACAGACATAAGAATGGTAAGAAGAAAATAAATTGATTCCGATTTAAAAAACCTCTCAACAGACAAATAATCTGATTTTTAAATTTTCGACAATGTATATGTGCACAGTAACTAAATTACTGAACGTAGCCAGAGGCGAAACACATCTGGGGGTGAAATGTGCATCTCTGGCTATGTTCAGTAGTTGAGTTGACGTGCACATCTAATTAATTTTGTGATGTTTTAGCAACCATAATGAATTTTAAACATTCCCAATAGCATGAGTAGTTATGCCTAATGATATATATTTACTCTGATTTTTTTGTATTTCTTTATTTTGTCCTATATTTTCTTTATTTTATTTAAATACATAAAATATTTTTATCTTTTTTACTTTATTATGGACCATATTAATACATATAAGTATGAGCCGTGAAATATTATCAGTCGATGCATTTAGTTTTTTTATTTTATCAAGTATTGTCAAATAATTTTGACAGACAGTTATAAATAATTTTTCAAGAATATATATTAAGTATTTTAACTTGGAAATCACCTACATTAATCGATATTTTTCTGTGTATTGACCAATTTGAGGACCAGTGCATCTGCCGAAGTGTTGGTGTTGCTGTTCGGCCCCGATTTGTGCTATTAGCTCTGTGGCGGACGTTCATCGAATAAATAATATCGCCGGAATTTTTAAGAGATAAGAAACTAGTATCTTAACAATAAATTTGCTTAGTTTTCGTTAAATAAAATATTCCAGTCAATGTGAAACAGAAGTGAGTTATAAAAGTGAAAATGTACCCACCAGGGAACGGATCAGGACCAAGTGGCATGCAGTATGTTACAATGCAGTTTCCAAATGTAATGCAAAACCAGCAAACAAATCTAATGCATCCATATTACCAAAACCAAGTAAGCCAATTAAATACTCAATTCCCACCACTGTGTTCAAACCAACCAACAATAAACCAAATGATTCCTCTTGATATCTACCAACAACAATATCAAGCACAACCCTCAGCGAAACAAACCAACTTTTCTCATTCTACATCAAACTCGCAAGCCAACTTAAACTATAACAACAACCCAGAAACATATAGTGAAGATGAATTAATGTCAAATGAAGATGATGAAGATTCACAGAATAACAAACACACATGGTAAACAATAGGAGCAAAAAGAAAAAGGCTTAAACATCAAGTCTCAAAAGAAAAAGAAATAGAAATCACATTCTCAAATAGGTTTCAGTCACTTCCAGAGGAAAATGCTACTGTAAGTCAAACGGATAAAAATCCACCAGATGCTAAACCCCCTCCAATTTATATATATGAGACCTACATCATTCCATCCCAATAGCGGAAATAAAAGTCGAAATCGAGAAAAAGGGTCATAAGGTAAAGAACATTACAAATATCAGACACAGAGTGAGCAGGGAACCATTGCCTTTATTTTTCGTTGATCTTGAGACTCAAACCAACAATAAACAAATATTTGAACTACAGTTTATACAGTATTGTAAAATAAAAGTGGAACCACCGAGAATTAAAAGAAATATACCACAATGTATACGATGCCAAGAATTTGGACACACTAAAACATACTGCGCAAAGCCATATAATTGCGTAAAATGTGCTGGATCACACGACACAAAAGACTGTAAAAAACCAAAAAACACTCCAGCAACTTGTACTCACTGCAACGGAAACCATCCTTCCAATTATAGAGGATGTTCTGTTTATCGTGATCTCCTAAATGCCAGATACTATAGAAATTCAAAACAAAGAACTACTCAAAATCCTGTCAACAATCCGAATGTAAATCCACCTATCCAACAACAAGCTCATAATTTCAACAGAGTCAGCTATAGAGATGCTGTCATTGGTAACACAAATGCAAACAACAACAACAACAATAATAATAATAACAATGAATTAGCAGATAAACTATCCAATTTCCTAAACGAATTCAAAAATATGTTCTCTCAACTTCTAAACCAAAATAGCATGATTGTAACCATGCTTACTACAGTCATCAACAAAATAACAAAATAGTTTTAAATCACTAAGAATTGCTTCGTGGAATGCTAATGGCATTTCAAACCATATACTAGAGATCTCACTATTTTTAAAAACGAATAAAGTAGACATTCTTCTAATTTCTGAAAGTCACGCCACACAAAGAACGGTTATTAAGATACCTTACCATACTGTGTATTATGCAAACCATCCTGATGGAGGAGCACATGCAGGCTCTGCCGTTATTATTAAGTCGAACATTAAACACTATCCTCTCGAACCTTATATTTAAAATAAAATCCAAGCAGCAATCATTAAACTCGAAACAAATACTTCACCTCTTACTGTAGCAGCAATTTACAGCCCACATAGACATCCTATTTCAAGCGAAGAATATCATGATATTCATATCAGAGAAGTTGTAACAGAAAAAAGAAGAGCTCGACGCGTATGGCAACAAACAAGAAATCCACTAAACAAAACATACCTCAACAGGGTAAGCCACAGACTAAATAGAGCACTACATGAAGCAAAAAACGAGTCCTTCCAGTCTTATGTTTCGAGCCTTTCCCGTGAAGACCACTCTATATGGAAAGCTACAAAAATATTTAAAAGACCGACAGTAACAAACTCACCTTTAAGAAAAACCGATACGACCTGGGCTCACACAAACGCAGAAAAAACCACAGTATTTGCAGAGCATCTTGCAAATGTATTTTCATCCCCAAACAATGATAATGATGACGATGATGATATAAAAAGATACCTTGAAGCCCCATGCCAATTATCTCTTCCTCTGACCACATTTACCCCGAAAGAAGTTCTAAAACAAATAAAAATACTAAATCCCAAGAAAGCTCCTGGGTATGACTTGATAACCGGAGAACTACTTCAGAAGTTACCAAGAAAAGCAGTAGTGTTACTAACAATAATCTACAACAGCATACTACGCCTTCGCTTCTTCCCAATACAATGGAAATATGCTCAGGTTATTATGATACCGAAACCTGGTAAACCTGCAACAGAAGCAAGTTCATATCGCCCTATAAGCTTACTCCCAATAATGTCTAAAGTACTAGAAAGGCTTCTATTACATAAAATCGAACAAGTTGTTCCCATAAACGAAATTATACCGCAACACCAATTCGGATTTAGAACACTCAACAATCCAACAATGTTACAGAATAGTCAACATAATTAAAACAACTCTAGAAGACAAAAAGTATTGTGCTGGAGTGATCCTTGACATACAACAGGCATTTGGCAGAGTTTGGCATGAAGGTCTTCTCTACAAACTGAAATTACATCTAACTGAACAATTATACTTCATACTAAAATCGTACCTTACTAACCGCTATTTTCAAGTTAAAATCGAAGATAAATACTCAAATTATCACAATATACAATCTGGTGTACCTCAGGGTAGCGTTCTCGGCCCATTTCTGTATCTGATATTTACAGCAGACGTTCCAACTAGAAACGATACCTTCTTAGCAACCTTTGCTGATGACACCGGAATCATGGCAGTAGATACCGACCCTACTCTAGCCTCAGAAAAAGTTCAAAATCATCTAGACTTATTACAAAACTGGCTTCATCGATGGAAAATCAACGTTAATGCCAGCAAATCAGAACAAATTACTTTCACTACAAGAAAATCTGCTTGTCCACAAGTTTCTATTAACAATATTCCGATCCCCATAAAACCAGTTGTCAAATATTTGGGAATGCATCTAGATGATAAACTAACATGGAAGTCACATATCAAAAATAAGAGAAAACATCTGGATCTTAAACTAAAGAATATGCACTGGCTATTTAACAAAAAGTCTCAGTTATCTCTTGAAAGTAAACGGCTTCTCTACAAAGCCATACTCACACCAATTTGGTCATACGAAATAGAACTATAGGGCTGCAGTAAACCTACAAATAAGAAGATACTTCAAACATTCCAATCCAAAATACTCCGTATGATAAGTAAAGCCCCATGGTATGTCTCTAACCAGACACTTCACGACGATCTGAACATCCCACTAATCAAAGATGTAATAAAATCTCACTCCACAAGATACAAAAAACGCACCACCGACCACGACAACTAATTAATAAATAATTTATTCAACCAACCACTTGCCGAAAGAAGATTAAAGAGACTATGGCCAGAAGACCTCCCACAACAATAAATTCTTAGAGAACCATCAGTGGATGGTACCTAACTCACCTTAGTGACTAATAGACTATTTAGTACAAAGTTTTTATGAATTTAAATTTAGGCGAAACATGAGAGTGTTTCCTGTATATTTTTGTACATTTGGCAACTATGTTAATATAGATTTTAATATGTTTGATCAAATGATGTTAAATTAAGAGTGGTGATGGTGTCATCTAGTGGTGGGTAGTTCAATCATTTTTTAATTAAAACCGATTTCTAAGTTAAATTGCTTGTATCGTTTTCATTTTGAGCCATATGATCTACCACCTGTTTTACCTACGCTTTTCTCAGTGCGAGCGCAGATTCCAACTGACGAGGCAAGTGTTCTAAAAAGAGAAAAGAGCTACACTGCAAGCTCCAGTCAAAATCTAAAAGTAACTTTTGTGAAGTGAAGAGTGTTGGGATACAGGCTTACATCACGGATAAAAAAAACGTGTGTGTATTGTGACAAACTCCAACAGTGTTTAAAATTTAATTTAAAAATTATGGCGGAAAGTCGAGGTAGTCTACTAGCCAGATCTGTTCAAAAACATGCAGGAAGGGCAAAGGAAAAGGTCAGTGACTGATTGTTAGGTTATGTGTCATGTCTAGTCAACAAATAAATTTAATTGTGATTATTGACAACACAGTCAGAGCTAAGTGTTTTTATTAATTCACACTGCTACGTATTTAATATAATTATTAACAATTAAAAGATGTATATGAAGTATTTCAAATAAATATTTAATAGCAAGTTGTTATCCCTTGCGGCGTTTTTTATGCCTACATATCCTACTTTCTCAAAATGTATGTCAAACACGTATCGAGATATTTTACTCTCTTGCATTTCTATTTTTCATTAGAATCAATAATTAATGTGGTAAATATTTAGAATATCTTTAAAAGATTCTCACTTATTCGCGGAATACTAATGTAAATATCCTAATTAATAGAAGGTGAATGATTTTTGAATATAGTAACACACTTTTTATCAAATCTATTTTTAAGAGTGAACTGAAATAAAGTTGAGTACTAACTGGCCCGACTTAGAATAGATAAAACTTGGCACTGAAATTACTGTGTTGTAGGATTCTGTGAGACTTTTCATATTTTATTTTTACAGCTAACCTATAATCGACTTTCCAATTCCAATTTGAATATTTTTATGTTAAATTCATTAATAATAAGGGATACATATTTTTAAAAAGATTTCTCTCATTAAATTAAATTACAATAACAGCAAATCTTAAATTTTTATCTGCAAATATTGTATCAATAACCACTGTAAGAAGTATAATTAGCACACTGAATTATACTTAAGAAGAGTGCCTCTTTTAATTTCTAAAATGTGATAGTCGACAAGTATTATTTTACTAAATATACTGAATTATTGAATTAATTGTTTCAACCCTTACTTTGTGGAAATTATCCATAATAAACACGAAAAGATAAATTGTGCTTATATGAATTTCCACCGTATTACAAGGGTTTTTTTTAAAAAAATGCCTACTATTACGGTGGAAATTCATATAAGCACAATTTATCTTTTCATATTTATACTCAATTATTTGTTGTCTTATTTTCATTTGAGGTAATCTAGTTTCGTAATATCTTAATTCTTTAAACAATCTCATACTAGATTAATCTGAAAAAATAGAATTTAACTAAAAGTATACCCATATTCGACAATTTAAAAAACTAAATAAACATTTCATGCATAAATGAATATTTTAATTTCTTTACTTAGGTATACACAATTTTAAAAAATTAAAATACGGTAAACGGTGCCTTACAACAGTTTTTAAGACTGAATATTGGAAATTTTTATAAAGGTTTGCTGCAAAAACGTTTTAATTATAAAATAAATGTTTATCTAATAATGCAATAAAATAGTCTACATCTTCCGCTAGTATGTGATTCATAATATAACCTAGTTTTCAATTTACTTACTTTTTTTATTACTGTAAATGTTCAGACTAGTATTTAAAATAGCTTTTAATACAGGATGGTCCAAATAACGTCAAACAGTATTAAAAATACAACCAAATTATCCTACAGTTAAGTACCTAATTATATCAATTATTACTTATTAAATAATAAGAGTTGTATACATAGATAGTACTTCTAGCTATTTAAAAATACCCTAACATGATAAAATTAATGCATTTATATATAACACGTTAGAATGTCTGAATAAAAAATTAATAGTATTACCGTCCTAATTTCAGTCCCCTAAATTGGGTTATATACTAACAAATATTGTATTTACCTCTATTAAAAAGGTACATGTAGGTACGGAATATTTAGTGTATAATTTGAAATCATTTTGACATCTTGATGTTGATATTTGAATTAATTATTTCATAAGTGAGTTGGTTTCAACTAAGTAAAAAGCAACAGTGTGTTATTTTAGTTCTTGTTTTTGAAATCGAAAATAAACTAATGGGGAAAAGCGAATACTTAGCATAAATTGTTATATTTTTAGAAGTAAATTGCGATTACTTACACGAACCAGTAGCTAAAATGAGAAAATATTTTTACAACGAAATAATATTTATTTTCCAAAAGGCTTTCCGTTTCGTCACTTCCGTTTTTAACCACCTTCAGGTATATCTCAATTACGCGCTTACTTTTCTAGTTATTCTTTCTTAAAATCGATTCAGATGGTGCCGTTGTTCTGTTAAATATTTTTAATTTGACTAGACTTGTAAAATATATCCCTTGTTAATGCAATATGGTTTATGAAAAAATAAGAGAATTCTTTAGCGACAGAATTTTACCATAATTTTCCAATCAAGGAACTCTTAAACAATGTAATAATTTATATGGAAAAACTTGTTGTTATATAATTGGTACATTTCCTGTTCATTGGGAATATAAATGGTATGCATTTTGAGAAAAAATTGTATTTCTTTTATTGTATAATATTCTATCCATGTAATTCGTCCTAGAAAAGTCTGTCATATAATAAGAACAATATATAGATCACAATTGTTTTCATGACCAAAAAACTATATTGAAGATATCATGTATCCCTTACTCCATTCTAACCATATGGCAGATATTTTAAATTATTTTTAGGTTAGAGCCAACTTGTTTCAACGTTTCATAATCTACGTAATTTTAACCACTACGTCAAAAAAGGAATGAAGAGAAAACCATGGAGCATAAAGCATAACATTCTCTCCTCTTTTTTGAAGCTAATTCTTAAATCAAATTAAGTTTTTGCGATATAGAACTCATCATAGCTTAGCGTTCAATTGTAGTTAAAAAATGCAAGTCAATTTACTTCGACAAATAAGAAAACCAATAAAATAAAACCCGCGAATTCCTTCGAGCAGTCGTTAGGTGAAAAAACTATGTTGGTGGTGTGCCAACAAAGAGTGACAAAAATGCAAAAAAAATTATGGAAGAGCCATTGGACTTCGGCTAGATTTATTTTAAGAATTATTTGCATCTGATTGCGTAATTTTAATGATTCCTTTTGTAACATTCTAAAACGTAGTCGTCATAAATTAAAGAAAAGTCTGTGATTTGTGGTCTCCAGAATTCAGCGTTGTTCGGTCAAGGTATTTTCGAATTCTTAAAATAGATTATTACAAAACATTACCATAAGAAATATTTAACTTTAAAAGGAAATCTGTGGCCTATTACATCCACTCTACTTTATTTTGAAAAATTACAGTGGTTAGAACATTAGGCTCACTATCGAGAGGTTTTGAGTTTGAGTACCACCAAAGGAAAAAATCGTATTCTAATAATACACAATTATCATTTTCATATCCTAGCAGTGATTTCGCTGTTGATCACTCACTGTATTCTGAATCAATGGAATACAAAATCTTGTAGAAAATTAGAGACAAATTTATTTGCATATAATTACCAAAAAATGATAGGGAACACATTTTGCATAAAAAAATAATCAAGAATTCTTTCCCCTGTGAATTAATTAATTGTGTTATTCCTAAAGCCGCGCGGAAACAATAACAAAGCCTATGTAGAACACGATTATTCCACATAAAAAAATATTTTTTCGTTAAAAATTCACGACTTACGTTTTATTTAAAATACGATGGCGTAAATTACGATTGGTTTATTTTTATCGTGTTCTTAAGAAAATTTTGAAGACGATTAATATTAACATATACAAAATATCTTAGATTACGACAGTTAACTACTGAAGTTCTGCTAAAAAAAAAACAAACAACTCTTGATGTGTGTTGATGAAAGCATGCAAATGTATGCAGACCTTGAATCGAAATTATTTTTGCTATAAAAATTGTTGATACTCTACTAAAAATTTATTTAAAAAACATGAATTTTATAAATTTTTATTTGTTGGATTTTTCGCTAAGGTTACAATATGCTTATATGCATTGGTTCTGAGTTTAATAACGGTCAAATTGTTCCCCAGAACTGTAAATCAACTTGAATTTGTATTTGAAAGATGTATTTTTTATTACATCCATTGATTTGGAAGATTCGAAAAATAAAATAAGGGAAGTACACGTGTTGTAGAGAATTCAAATGGTGGTCATCGTGAACAAAAGTTATAAAACAGAAAACTTGCGTTAAGTATTGATGGTATTATCCTTGGTAAACTATTGACATACTACTTGTACGTAAGTATTAATCTTAATTGGAGAAAATGTAGTCTAGAATTTTTTTTTCTTGTTAAAAGTAATTAGTTTCCAAATTTGCCGATAAGTTTGGCACATAATTTAAAAAAAAAGTCATGTATAAGTAGAAAAAACTGTCCTAAACTATTAGTTAATTCCAGCTTAAATTGGAAAATAAGTATATACAGAAATTCAATGAGTTTATGTCACATACCTCACTCACAGCCGACCCCGGTGGTCGAGTGAGCGGAGAATCGACATTCGGTCCCCGGGTCCCGGCGTGGGTATGAGTATAGAATTAATGTCCTATATGAATGTGTTAAGTGTGTAAAAATATAGAAATTACAAAGATAGAGACTGGCTGAATGGATAAACTCAAAGTGCTATTAAGATAAACACTCACAACAGTCACCTCTAGAAATCGGTTATGTGGCGAATTGACTACGTTTCCAAAGCCAATTCCAAAGTTAAGCTTGAACCAAGTTACTTATTTAATCCTAAAGTGTATTTACCAAATAGAGATAGAGATGTAAGTATAAATACAAACATTAAAAATAATAGTGATAAAGATTAGTTCTGTACGAATTACTGCAATTATTTACTAAACCATCGTTTGTAACATGGCGCAGCCAGTATAACTCGTATCTTTTATTCACAAATATGATATCAAAAAAAGAAAAAAAGAAAAAATTAACAGATTATCTTTATTTTAGTTTACAGATACTACAAATATATGGACCGAGTGTTTTACATTCCATATACATAATTTTATGCCACGGTTTTGCAAATGTAAATACAAACATACCGACCTTCTATATAATAAAGATAACTTAACGACAGGGACGTTCCAGCAGCCTCTCTGCTGCTTTAAGCTCGACATTTTATCGACGACATACTTACAGGTGATTGTTACTTTAGAATGTTACGAAAGTCCGGACATTTTTATGCATACCTTCGTATTTCTCGCTCTGGCAATAATCGTTTTACAAATATAATCGCGATAACATTTCACGATTTTTGTTCCAATGATTTCCTTAGTTTTAGAATGGAAAAGAAAATACACGTTATGATGGGTATATTTTTTGACAATGATTAATTATAAAATCAAATTTATTTTAATAATAACAGATATCGTATATACTAAAAAAATAATTTTTTACTTTTTATTCATATAACTTGTTTGGTTTTTCCTAAAGGGCATCTGTATAAAATTTGGATGGGTTATTTTCAATTAAGCAGTGTCTTTCATCTAAATCTATCTGTTAAGATAGAGAAGGTTTCCATAGGTCTCAAATGTGGTATGTAGGATTCAACCAAAGAAAAACTTGAAATCTATTTGTGTCAATTTACATTTTGCATTATGTAAGCAAAAGTATGTATTGTAGTTAGTGACTGAACTGAAACGTAGAAAATCTAAAGGTCTATTTTTGAAAATACAAATAAATCATTATAAATTATAATTTGCAATAAAAAAATATCTAAATGAAACCAATGAAACTGTATACAAAATCAATTCTCCCAACCTATAAGAAATATCCTAATCTCATTTATTCCAATATAATTAATCATTATAACCAAATGTATGGATTCCATTAAAATTTATTATTCGGTTGCTTTTTTTATTTTAACGCGAAACGATTAGAAATGATTTTTTTACGGGTTCGATATTGAATCAATATGTTATTTTTGAATTGAAATATACAGGACGTTAAACTGACAGGGATTTTCATAACTTATGAAATTCTCATCTATACTGAAAGTATGCAAGAAATGAGCTTAATTTAAATTTAGAAAAATATATGGAACATCTCATTTAAAGGTGGTTGTAGGCTGCTTACTATTTTTGTATAACTTTACAACGGATACATAGAATTTTGATAGACTAAAGCTTACGAGGGCTGCTCCTTTAATTTCGCGATGTAGCACCACTGTATTTATCTGATGTTTCACGCATCAGCATTACAATTTAATTTTATAGTAAGGAATCGAAAAGAAATTGCATTTAAATAACGAACATTTTCAAGCAAAGATTTTGTATTATTTTCCGTTAAAGAAAAGCGAAAAATAGTGTTTGGACGATCTAAAAACTAGTTTTGGCGACGATTCACCATCAAGAACAACTGTTTATCGGTGATGTCAAGAGTTTAAATCTGGTCGGAGAAGTCTTAGTAACGAATTCCGTGAAGGTCGACCAACAACCTCAAAAACGGAAGAAAACATTGATAATCTTAGAGAATAATAATGGTAGATCGTCATGTGATATATTAGGAAATTCTTATCTTGTCTGATTTATGTATTGATATGAAACGGATTAATCATATTTTGCATAATCACTTATGGAAAAAAAATATGTTCTCGATGGATACCGCTTTATTTAACAGAATGTGAAAAACAGGCTCGAGTCAAATGGTGCATAGAAACAGTCAGACGATTGAAATCAGTTACGCCAAATATGGTCTACGAGATCGTTATTGGTGTTGAAAGTTTGATACATTGTAATGACCGTAAACAAAACCAAATTAACTGTTTGGGTGTATCAAAATCAAACCAACCAAAGCTATTCGAAGTCGGAGCAAATGATTACTTGTTTTGTGTTGATACCTAAACATGTCATTCGTATCTTTTTATAAAATTGCAGAACAGTGAATCCTGAGTGGTGGACAACTATTTGTTTACCATAAGTTTTCTCTGAAATGACGTCACGTCATTCTGCACGAGACAATAGAAACCCCCGCAACGAACAATTGATTATTTAATCAAGCAAAAGATTAAATTAATGACCCATCTTCTGTACTGCCCTGATCTAATACTTTCGTACATTTCAAAAATCAATTATGTAATCACCGTTTTTCAAGCTCAGAAGATCCAGTTGAAGCGTTAAAGAGACTGCGATGAGCGTGTCATCTTCAAATTGCAAAAAAATGTTATGAAAGTATTTAAAAAACAATAAAGCACTTTTTGAATTCTAAATGATTTTATTTGCGTCTTTCCCTAAATTAAAACAACAGCTCTCGTATCTCTATTTTATTTTTTTCATAGTTTCGGAAAAAAGCTTCTTGTTGACCCACCTGGTATACCTATATTCTTATTCTTACTGCATGAATTAATTTTAAACACTCAATATTTAAATTCCAATCTTGGGTCATATATTTCAGCGGCACTCCTTAAAGGGTAACGCTGCGTATGTGTTAGTGGGCCTACTACTATTCAGGACCGGGTCTTGCTATTTATACACTAAGTCGCTGGTCATTGCCTTAGATGGTATATTGAATGATGATGAGGATTGAAATCTAACAGAAAGTTCATTCTATTTTGCAAGATGGTTTGAATACCTTGTTATGTAATGCGGTATTATACGAGCACCATTGATTAAATGAAATGTAATGACAAATTATAAATAAATATACATGGAAAATTGAATTAAAAATAGACAATTTATGAACTTTATTCTACTGTAACAATTAAGTATAAAATATGTTTAAAATATTCTGGAAATTAATCATTATTACATGGTTTGTTTGTGATCATAAAATAAACTTTTGGACTTTAAAAATTTTCCGTGTTTCACTAGCGGACCCTGTATTTATTCCTCTTGGGTCAATTTTGAATTGACTAGAGCTTTTATTTAAAAATTTGCGGAATTTGGGACTTTTATCTTTATATTCCATTAAAGTTTATTATGTTGTTTATTTTGATTATTGAACATTTACCTCATTTCAGACTTTAATCATTTGTCGTTTAAGAGAGTGTTTCCAGTAAAATTAATTTTGTCTGTTGTGTAGAGAGCGTTTTGGTGGTTAAACAAGAACTAGGACAATGACTTAGCACTTACATTTCTATCTATTACCAGAAAACGTCTCTTACATAACGTTATTCGCCCCTTTAGTTTAATAAAACAAAATTAAATATACATATATAGGCTATCAAGTAATTATCTTTTAAATCCAATATCACAAATTTTTAATAACAATATTTTATAATTTTTCAGACCTGATGATGACCTTTAGTTGTCGTTTTAATAAAATTGTATGTGGCTTGATTTTGAATGTTATTGAATTTGAACCTTTGTACCACATTTGAGTGTTACGGATGACCTTCTGTTTGTTTAATTATCTTTTATTTTAAGAATCATAGTGCCTACATAAACATTTATTTCAATATTTCGCTCCCTCGCAAAAAAATATATATATCAATATTCATTTTTTTTTCAAACAACCGTTTCAGTTGAATATTAAAAGTTGTAGGAAGCAGCCGGACTAGAATAAGTGTGGGTAGGATTAGAAAATGTTGGCCCTTTTCCAAACACCATTGTCTTTGCGGTTAAAATAAAACTTGAACGGGCGCTAACAGAATAATATGTTTGTTAAAATGTTAGGCTCTTTTTGCTTATACATGAAAACGATTATGTAAATGTAAAAATATTTCCGATCTAAACAAATAATAAAATTATGGATCAGATACTATTTTTATATACATAACTACCTCCAATGTGCTCTACATACAACTCGTTACAAAAATTTATCCCATACATTTTAAGATGTTTTGGATAGATCGAGGTGGAACATTTTAGAAAAGCCCAACTATATTAATGAGGAAAGGGAGTGTATGAAAAATAATAATACAAACGTAGCAATCTCACAGAAAAAATTTAAGAAACAGGAGTATTTGTGAAATAACCAATGCTTCAAAAAAACGTGAAAAGGATCACAGGTCAAAAAATAAAAGTATTATTAACAAAGAGATTGATAAAGAAGAAGCAAGTATATAAAAACTGGGAAAAAATAACAAAAATAGAAAAATACAAAATTTGAAATGAGAAATTAAGAAACAGATAAAATGGGAAACGTGATAAGAAAAGGAATAAATAAAACAAATACATTTTGTTGAAATACAGTAAAGATGAATAAGAGAAGAGTAATTCTAATCGAAGAATCGTCCAGAAAATAATGAAATTTTAGAAAAATTTAAGAAAACAAAAGCCCAGGAAAAAAATACAGGATGTTTATTTAGAATTTAAATTGAGAAAGTGCAAAGGTGCTTCTAATAATCACATTATTAAATGTAGTATTCAAAATCCAACTACATTTGAACGATTCGATACACGACGCAATCTGTGATATGATTATCGAAAAATTCGATGTATAGGTTAGAATAATTCGAAATTATCAAAAACAGTTGGTCTTCCTTTTCTTAAAGACTCAGTTCCAGTCATCTAAGAAGTAAATGGCAAACTGAGTCGTTTTAATAAATTTATTGAGAATTATAGAGAAAACACTGCAAGTACAAATATTAACACTACGTAAATGCTGCATTACTGTGTTCACTATGAACAAATTTTAACTTTTCGTCACATAACTACTTTAACTTAGGTTATACAAATATGTTCGTAAGTGTTGATGTTGATTGGTTACTTGATATAGTGTGATTGCTAATTGGTTGACTTTGAAACAGCCATTACCCTACGAAGTTAGTTATGTCGATGCATAAAATTGTTAAAAAACTTACCTGGTGATCGAAAAGTGTATTGAATAAATAGTATTTGAACTTGTTTAAAATAAATAATTTTAAAAGTAAGGTAGGAACCAGTCATACGAGGATTGCTTTTTATGTATTGAGAACTGGCAACACCATCTTAAAGTTTGACATTTTTGACACTATACGTACTCAAAACGTTTTGACGTGCGAGTACTATTTGTGTTGTTTACAGTAAGTTGAAAATCTCATCTCGGCCAAAAAATGGAATTAACTCGCGAATATTTTCGAGCTATGATTTATTATGACTTTCGACGTGGTGTAATCAAGAACAGTGCATCAATCAACTTAATTCAACTTTTGACGATGAAGCACCATCCAAAGCCAGTTATATCCTTGGTACACTGGATTCAAACGTGGCCGTAGTTCGCTCACGCCGAAGTTAAAGAAGGTCGTCCAAAATCGGTCGTTGTGCCGGAAAACATCGATGCTATGAGAAAACTAATTGAAGAAGATCGTCGTGTGACATATCGTGAAATCGAGGCATGTTTAAGCAGTAGTATGACCAGCATACATAAGATTTTGCACGAACATTTGGGTGTTCGGAAGCTATCTGGGCGTTGGATTCCACATTTGTTGACAGATGATCAAAAAAAGGCTTGTGTCGATTGGTGCTGTAAAATGATTAAAAAATACAACTGTGGTGCATCCAAAGCCGTATATAGCTTCGTCACAGGTGACGAGTCGTGGATTTATGCATATGAGCCAGAAAGAAAAGGCCAATCGGCAGTTTGGGTGTTTTAATGCGAAGAAAAGCCAACAAAAGTTACTCGTTCTCGAAGCAAATGGTGGCGTGTTTCTTCTCGAAAACCGGTTATATGGCAACTGTGGCTCTTGAAAATTAAAAGACCGTTAATTCAGCGTGGTATACGACCATTTGCTTGCCAGAAGTATTCGGTAAATTGAGAGAAACCAATTCAAAACGACGAATCAGTTTGCATCACGGCAATGCGAGCTCATACACATCAAGTGAAACAAGCGAGTATTTGGACGCACAAAAGATCGTATTGATGGGTCATCCGCCTTACAACCCCGACTTGGCACCTAATGACTTCTTCTTGTTCCCACAAATTAAAGATAAACTGCGTGGGCAACGATTTTCATTGTTCGAAGAAGCGGTTGAGGCCTTCAAAAACCATGTTTTAGAGCCATCATCTTTTGACTGGACAAAGTGGTTTGAATGGTGGTTCAAAGCAATAAATATATTTTGGATAAAATTAATTTGTTCTTTCTTTCTATTCTCAATACATAAATAGCAACCCTCGCAGAACTAGAAACGGACTATCAAGCGGAATTTAGACAAGAATTATCTAAAACCGGCCCATTCTTCATCATAAAAGTGATAAACCATGCTATAAAATTCTAGCGAGTTTCAAACAGGTGAAATGCAGTGCGGTCCAATAAATTCGTTTAAAAAATACACTTTTCGAAAATATCTTGTTGATCTTTAAGTTGAAATTGTCATTTTTATAACATGTTGCTCCCCCACCTAATTTTAGACAAAATTAATGGAGACTTATTATATAGGAAAGAAACATAATAGAATAATTTCAGGAGTGAAGAAAACAAAATAAGTTTTTTAGAAGATATATACAGGATGAGGCATTAGTGTGGCAAAGCTCGATTAGCCCGCTATTACGAAAAAAAAGTTTTTACAAAAAGTGTAGGCAGTCTTTGAATGTGAATCTCAAGACTGCCTACACTTCTTGTAAAAACTTTTTTTCGTAACTTCAATAATAACGGATATATCGTGCTTCGATGCACTAATGCCGCACCCTGTACCTATATATGAAATTTATAGAAAATTGAAAATAGATGCAATGGTTAGTACAAGTATGTATGCTTAAAATTTCTGGAAAGAAATGACTAAAAATTTGTGCAAAATTTAACGTGGAGAAAAATATTTAAAAAGAAGAGGGGGTCCTAGAAAAAATTGTAGATAGATGGTCGTAGTAACAAATTTATAAAGGCAAAAATCGAAACTTTTTGTTTTTTATATGTAACACTTAAGTATCTTGGCTGGATCATACAATTACATGAAAATTTCCAATAGTTTTCACATATTTGAACTATTTCTCACCGCTTTTCTAAATTTCATTATACAATTTAGACTTAATATAATATTAATTCTCGTTTATAGTTTTAACTCCTTTATCGGACTCGCGCAATTCGCTTTATTTTCTTCAGTACTTTCATTTTTGTGAGCAGTAAACGAACTTATATCGATTTTTTTTTTATTTTTAAATGGTAAATATGAGAAAACCGGCTCTCGCATTTACGGTTAGTCCACCTTATATGTCGTTTCTTGGTCATCGAAGTCGTTTCTCCATATGAAATCACCTTTCGGTCGAACTTGAACTTTTAAATTTCATTCCGAATAACAGGTAGATATTTTGGTAGGATACGAGGGTTGTCTCAAATTACATTTTCTAAAATTATTGAGTCGGTGGGTGGCATTCAATTATAAATGCAACAAAATTATCATTTTAATTACTTCCCTTATTTGAAGTCGAATCTTGTTAATTAAAATTTAGGAAATATAGAATATGAATAAATTAAGACAGAATTATTCACTAAGCCAATCAAAAGCTTAGTTTGTTGACTTTCGTAAAAAATAAAATAATTGCTTCAGAAATGTATACAACCTTACTCGTATTTTTTTCATAACTTATTGTAATATTTTTGTTTCAGGTATGTGTATTTTATCAAACACACATTTTTATAGGTAAGCTTACATGTTTTTCGTTGGACTATTTTTTATTCAATTTCTATCTTCGTTTAATTTTCTTTTAATATTTCTGTTACATTTATTTAATTTTATTTAAGATTCTTTTAAATAATTAGTAGTAGTGGATAGAATATAGTTAAAGTTCTTGATTTAATAAATATGAGAGTGGAATTTAGAATAAACTTGTTTTTTTTATTAATAAAACAGTAACGCTAAAAACCATGTATTTTCACTTATTTTATTTGTCAAATAATCTTTTAAAATATATGTGGCATTCAACTGTGAATTTTATAGTATTTGTTGCTTAACTATTTGTTTCAAATGAATGTGCGAATATTATAGATGATAAAGATGAATTGAGTGCTTCCTTAACTCGACATCAACTTCAGTAATATTTATTGTGAGGCTCTGAAACTCAGCCACACATACAATTGTAACACAATAATTCTATTGACCTTGATATAATCCACTTTGCGTTATGAACGCTGCGCTGTTCTGCAATAATATTGTGTATATTGTTAACACTGGCTAAGCTTGCACATGCATAACTGTAACTATATAATCAATTGTCCGTTGTGGTTGGCATGCCTGGATGGGTGCTTGCAATTTTATTATTAATTAATACTATCATTTATTGTTGAGGTGTGCACTTTACAAGTCGTAAATAAGTGTAACCTTCATAATTGCCGGTTAAATAATTGTTTTTTTCATTTAACGAAAGCATTTTAGGTACATTTCTACAATGTGTTATGTATAGGATGTGTTCAGAATTAAGAATGTTTATAAGAAAATTAAGTTCAAATTTGGTGTCGAATTATATATATTAGGTTACATCCCATTTATTAAGAAGGGGTTGTTTGGGTTTATAAAATAAAAATGTTATAAATATTCTTGCGAAATTTATATACAATATGTCCCCCTAAGTTGGAATCATATGGAAAACTTTTTTATTATTAATTTTAGGAAAAAAAGTTATTCTTCATAAAAAGTTCTGCATTATCTAAAACCTAGAATACAGTCATCAAATATCAAATTTTTTCAGTGGTATACGAGGTTTGTCAAAAAATATGAGTTTTACTCAAGAGTAAAGTACCTTTAAATTTGACAATATCGAAAAATGTTACTAAAAAAAGTTTATCAGAATTAAAAATTACGTTTAAATATGCAAGTACCACTTAAAAATTTGATATTTGATGACTGTATTCTAGGTTTTAGATAATGCAGAACTTTTTATGAAGAACTACTTTTTTTCCTAAAATTAATAATAAAAAAGTTTTCCATATGATTCCAACTTAGGGGGACATATTGTATACGTATTGTAATGAGATTTCCCATAGCACTATTAATAAACGAGAATCTAAGGAATTTGGAGAATAAAATTCTAAAATGGATTTGATTAAAAAGGAAAAGTATACTCACTAAAAGGTATTACATAATTTTTGTAAAGTACATAATACCTATATGTCACCAGTAAAAGTCAGATTATGTTACTAAAATACTAATATAATTAATTATAGAGAATTTCTTTTGAAGAAGCTTATTATGAAATCTATTGTCTGAAATATTAAA
Source organism: Hermaeophaga mercurialis (assembly GCA_951812935.1). Classification (NCBI taxonomy): domain Eukaryota; kingdom Metazoa; phylum Arthropoda; class Insecta; order Coleoptera; family Chrysomelidae; genus Hermaeophaga; species Hermaeophaga mercurialis. Next base: position 24,626,786 of record OX638360.1, read on the forward strand.
ATTTGAGTTGATTTTATTTAAATGTTAGTATATTATAAAATAAATAATTTCCTTGTAACCTGACAAGACACTCCATGAAAAACTTAATATATATGGTGGAAATGAAATAAGTAAAAATTATCTGGAATTTTTTTATGTTTCGTTTTAGAATAAATTTGTCACATCATTTAATAAATTTGTCATTTTTTTTTTAGCTATTTTGAAAAGTGCCCTATGACATGAGATGAGTTAGTTTAATAAAGGTAAATGTTTAAAATGAATAGAAAATAATTCACTTCGACATGTTAGAAGGAAACTTATCTACTAATATTTATTAGAAATTAGTTAAATTGTATGTATTGCAAGAATTTTGTAATATTTGTCATAATTTTGGTATAAACTTGAAAAATTGTATACATTCCAAAACAGGTTCTAGGTATAAAACATCCCTGTAACATATTTTATTAACTAAGGAAGAAGGAGAAAACATTATATTTACAAATGAAAGCAGTAAAAATGAATCAAAAATTATTATAATAGAATATTTTACTTTCAAACATGATAATTTCTAGAAAATTTTGACATTTTGGACCTTCAGAATTTGGGAAAAAGGCAGTTGACTTTGAGGTGCCAATGGTGCATGTTGCTCTTGTAAATAAGAAAATTGTATCATATCTTTTCAAAAATAGGACAAACAAACTTTTATTAATTTTAAACATAATTAGTGAAATTATAAACAATTTCATTACAGGTTTTCCATTCAGTATTATTAAATTTCTTCCGGCTATTTTATTGTTTGCTCTATAATTTTTCTTACTACGTCCTTATGTACTTACTAATTCGAAATTTATTCTTTAATCTTTATTGCCAATTTTTTCGAGGTCCTAATATCGGTGTTCGAGTTTCTTTTTAATAAACATTCATACAAAACTTATTTTGTGTTTAAAAAACTATGAGAAACACCCGACAAATCAAATTTTAATCTTATAGATAGATCTTTAAAAAATATATTTGAAATATAAAAGTGTGCAGTACAGGACAGGTGTTTTTTTAAATTACTCCCCGTATGTAATTACTTTTCAATTTTCTGCATTAAACTGATGTCTAGAATGTATAGTTCGGACAGGACAGATAATTAATAATCACATATTTTTATTGTTAAATCATTTACATGTCTCTGTTATTAATTTTTAAATACTTTCCTTAAAAATAGAATTTACCAGAAATCTCCTGTTTGATACTCAATAAAGTTTTCATATATTATAGGAAGAGTCTAAAGGAAAAACCTTCTAAAACACTGTTAATGCTTTCACGAGAGCTTTTTTGATTTCGTATTTTTGAAAATAAATTTACAAGATTTGGAGACATTCTTGTAACAACATGAACAATTTCTAATCATTCGAATAAGGTAATTTGTCAGTCTTATATGATAGTGGTTCTTCCAATCTAGAGAATAACGTTTAGGATTATATATATGAAAAAAAGAGATGTTAAAAATCTCAAAAAAATATAATGTGTCTCTTTTGAAGTAGCTTATTATAATTTTTGACACCAACCACAGTCTATTTCCATTGATTTTAAATAAAAAAAACAAAAATGACCTATATCAGATTGTATTTGAAAACAAAGGAATTATGAAGTGTATGACACGTTCTTAATGGTATGCTGTATACGTACGTTATAATTGTAACAATTAAATAACTGAAAAATTTCACAGTTTTCAATTTTCGACATACTTATATTTTGTATTTAAATAAAATTACTTTGCCGATGTTTTGATAATTATGTATGAAACAATTAATTATAAATTAAATTGAAACTCTAAAAATAGCTTAATAGCTTAATGTAATGCTTTCGACCTGCACTTCGCTCTTGTTAATGTATCTATTATTTTAAAAGTTACAGCTATTATTTTATTTCGACCTTACAAAACAGTTGTCATATCATTTCCAAAATGTCTAGGTTTTATTACCGAGAAAAATATTATGTTCATATTTTTGATTTAAATCGTAGTTGTATTTTTATAAAACGCTGATCAAAAAGGAAAAGGAGTGCATATTCTTAATACGAAATAGTGTGTAACACTCGATGCACAATATACTAATTCTTACGATTTTCATACAGTGGCTTCCAAATTTTTACCCAGAATACTTTGAAAGGTTATGTTTCTAATTTGGTTTATGTATTTCAATTAAAATATTGGTTTCCCCAGATATCTGAATATTAACCCAAAATCGTCCTTTTTTATATGCATATCAAATATTTTATTTCACGTATTCAGCTTTCCTATTTTCTTTAATCTCATTAGACCTATTTTAATATCCCATAGATGGTTATAGGGAAAATAAAGATTATGGCATACAAAACACTTCTTTATTTCATATCCAATTAAAAAAAACCATTACCTACTTCCCTGAACCTGCATGTTTTCACATTTTCCTCCATTAAAAACTGTTTCATTTTAGATATGGACTATATTAATTCTTCTCTTTGTACCTACAGTATTCTACAGAGTTTGGCCCCCTTTTAAATTAAAAAAGTTGAAGGTATTTCCGGTTAAATCGGAAGTATATTATTAACAAAAAAATGTACATCAGATGCATTTTGGCCCATTGCACTTGCAAAATTTAATAAATATCGTCCGTTTCGTTTTAAAGATATTTACTTGGTTCCATACTTTATCCCAACCCTGTATACGGTTTCTCTGTGTACAAATACCACAAATTCCTTATATTATTATCAAGGTAAAATAAATTATATTAAATATGACGGAAATACACGATAATGTATCAAGATAAACTATAAAAATAAAAACAACATACCTTATTTAATGTAAGACCCTTATTGTTTAATATAAAGAACAATTATACTTCTGGCCTTGATACCAACCTACTTAATATTCTATATTGTACAATAATAAGAAAAGTGTTGTCGTAGAATTATAACATAGTAACAAGTGACACTACTTCATATATAATAAAAAGTTCTTCATCTGTTGAGTGTTAAATTTTTCAATTGATTTTTTTTTATGAAAACCATTATTTCAAACTAATCCCTATTTGGTCTTTAGATCGTACACTTATATCAACTAATTATTAGAAAATTTCGAACCTTTTAGAAAGTCATCTGATTAACAAAAAATCATCAAGGCCATCAGATAACATAATTTTACTATTTTTACACGTGGGTACCCTTAGAAATAAAATCAAACTGGTATAGATAACGAGAAAGTAAAACAAAAAATTAATTAAATTACTCTAATCTAGTTTCCTTCTAGTTACAATTTTGCTGGATGTTATCGCAAATTTGCTTTCAGTGGGTACTGAAAGTGTGTGAATTATTAAAGAATGACCTAAAAAATAGTAACATTAATCATGTGAAAGTTTAGAGGTCATCTCCCACGCACTTGTGAGTTTTTATACGTAGTTCCTATTTATTTAAGCTCATTATTAAATATGTACCTAGGTGATTAGATTAACGCGATAAATTGTTAAAAATGGAACCTATTTTTTTATAGTACACTTAATGCTCCGAAACACTAGTGGTTACAATTTTTAAAATATAACTAAATTTTTATCTCTCTATAAGATGGAGAAATTCGAGGAAAGGGTAATAAATAACCAATGAGGAGCTAGACAAAAAACAATTGGAAATTAACTGAGAAAACAAAATTAATGACAGTATCGAAAAAATAGGAAAACATAAAAACTAAAATAGACATCACGGTGCTTGAACAAGTCAAACAATTTAAATATATTTTTTTTAATTATCCTAATTAATTTACAATCTGTTCAAAAACTAGAACAATAAGTAAATGTTATGTCGAATTGTAAGTGACTTGTGGGGTGAAAACCCTATGGTTTTTCCCCTTAATATACTAGTTGTAACTACTTACGAACTAGGACTAAAAAACTTAATGACATAATAGATAGAATGTACATATGTAGTTTAATATTTAATTTAAATATGCTGGAATAATTATAGTAGAAAATGGAAAGACAGAAATAGAAATAAAGAAATATTAAAAACCAACACCGGATTATATTTACTTGATGATTAAGCAAATATTTAATAAAAAAGAATTGAAAACAGATATTAAGGCCCCCAATATTGATATATAGCTGAGAAAGGTGGAAATTAAACAAACAACAAAGTAGAAGAATACAGGCTAATGAAATGGAAACTTTAAGAATAATTATAGGACTTTTCAGTAAATATAAGTGTTTCTGTTTTGTTGCTTTGAAAGTTTCTAAAAATATTTTTTGTTTTTTCCTGATTATGTTTGGTCTGGACGCGTTACAAGAATTGCCATTTAAATGAGCTTAAAAGAGCATCAGTGTGTAAGAACTGTAAATCAAAAATTTAATGTTACTGTTTGGTATTCCGGAAGTACTAGGAGCTACTTAAAACAGGCTTATTTAAAAAAAACACTAAAATGTTCTAAATAGTTTTTTTTTCTACAACGCCTCACTTCGAAGTTAATCGTCCTTAAGCTGTCAGTGCGAAAGCGTTTATTTGTTAATAAAATATTCACCACTTTATGTACTTTATTTACACAGTAAGCAGAGAAAAGCTCTCATGTTTCTTTTTAAAAAAATGGTCAATTTTCGAGAAAAAATATATAAACAAAGTGTTAAATTAGCACTTTAGTTATTAAAACATTTTCTTTATAAAATTTAAAACAGTTTACACATTTCCTTGGAGTTTGGAGGGTAAACAGATTAGGGGAATCAGTTAATTAGCTGTAAGAATAAATTCCAAAGAACGCTTTTCTTTAAATTTAACAGAAAATGAACATTTTTCTAGAATGAATAAACAACTAACTTTTTTATGTAAAAATTTTGGGTTAAATTATTGGAAGGTAACTCCATCTCTGATTTTTCCTGAAAAAATAAATCGAATCTCCTTGTAACAGCTCAAAACTGGACTTTTCTATACTTGAAATTCAAATTAATTCTTTTTTAAATTTTATTAGGAAAATATCCGTTTTAGGTAGGTGTACAAATTAAATTCATTATTTTCTTAATCGATTTCTCTCAGAGACGAACCATTTTTTGGAACAAAAAAAGTGTATATTTTTTTTAATAAAATTTTATGGAGACTCAGAATTTGTTGTCAATGAATAAAATAATCCTTTATGTAAACATATATACTCTACATACTAAAATTGTATCGAATATGAAATATACTTATCTTAAAATTCCATGATTTTCCAAAAAACTTTTTATTTTTATGACAAATTGTTTCGCTCTGAGGCACCGTGAGACAAGATATAAGAAATTGGCAGCCATTTCATATACAAACTTGATTTTTTATTATAAATATTCCAACCAATAACATTCTTCATTTTCTAAAACATATGGCGAATGTTAGATATTTAGTTCAGAAGGTAATCTACTCTACATACTGTTTAAATTTGAATAAAATCTATCTGACGGTGGAGATTTTATTAGCAAATAACTTGACCCTTGAAAAGTGAACGACTTCGAACGAAAAAAATATTTTAGTTTTATTTGCGACTCCCAAAAGCTCCCTATACTTTTTTAACATCTTGAATATTAGAAACACCTGTCACAAAAGAAATTTGTTCCTGTAATACTTACAGATGGTTCAGTCATGTTTACAAGCTTTCAAGGAGTCTTTATAATATTCGGTTAATTATTAAACCTCCTATATTTATTTTATGCACGTCTTGATTTAAAAATGAACTTCTTTATTAATTGGTAACATTCTGGATCCACTCTTGGTTTTTTAGTTCATTTTCTTTCTGCAATCTAGGATCTCACAGATGCATAATACCTTCATCTTTTATTATCTACGATAGGTTTACTCTGGTGCCACTCATTAATTCCCAGTTTTTTACGGCATTCCTATATATGTTGAAATGCTACTTTGTGGATCTTTAGAAAAACTTTTTATCTACCAGGCAGTTTACGACGGCGACGGGTTCTTTATTTTTGTATGATTAGTGAAGACTAGATTTGAAGAGGCTTGCGCGATTTATTATTAAGTACAACCAAATTTAAAGCAAGTGCTCAAATTGTTTACCTTTACCCTAAAATACAATGCGAAAGACGAGCAGGGAACTCTTCTCGAACTTTTGCTATAACTTCCGGAGTTAAAATTGCAATGTCTATGCGTATTCGTTCTTTGTATGCATTAATAGTTTGTGGTCTATTTACGTACACATTACTTTTCAAGTATCCCCATAAAAAGAAATCGTGAGGAATTAAATCAGGTGATCAGGGTGGCCACTCAATTACTGCTCTTCGATCTGTCCACCGATTTGGGAAGACGTTGTCCAAGTAGTTTCTCACCAAGACAGCATAGTGCGGTGGCGCACCACCTTGCTGCAGCCACAAATGATTTCTGTTTGGGAACAACCGGTTTAATTCTGGGAGCAAGAAGTTCAACAGAAATTGTAAATATCGAGGAACTGTTAAGGTTTCTTAGAAAAAGTAAGGTCCTATAATCCTATTATTCCCGCCCAAACATTCACTTTCTCTGGATATTGAGTACGGTACTCCTGCATCCAGTTTGTGTTTTCTGTAGCCCAATACCGTTTAGGAGAAATGTACCTTCATCAGAAAAAAGAACTTTTTTAAAAAACATTGGGTCTCTGTTATTTTTTTCCATTATAATTTCACAAAATTCAACTCGTCTATGAAAATCTTCTTCCATAAGTTCCTGCACTAAATTTATTTTGTAGGGATTTACTTTATAGGGATTAGTTTATGGGGATTATCTTCAAAGGCTAGCAGAATATCTAGTTTCTTGTTTTCAGATATTTGTTTTCTACTACCTTAGGGAGGTCTTTTACATGACCCGATTCTCTAAATTTTTTCTCAATTTTGCTTACTGTGGACTGTGTACGTGTTTTATCTCCACAACCAATTAATATTAGAATTTCAATTATTTCCGTTTCAGTCAGCTTCATGTTCATAAAAGAGTCAAAAAGTTTTTGATTTCGTCTACTACAATATGATTAGCCACTAAACAATAACAATTATGTTGAATGTCAATAAAAAAATTTTGACAAAGTAACTATTTTTTTTTTTTAAAAAAAAAGGTAAAAAGTAGCTTAGACATATTTTCATTGTCAGTAACGGCCTTTACCAAATTTATTTTTGGGTATCAATAAATACATCATAACAATACTTAATAAATTAAGAAATCTGTCATTAATACTACTTTTGAACATAATACTTAGGCATAATTGATATGGGTGAATAGATATTTAAAAGACCTTTAAATTGATGTATTGCAAGACCCATTTTTCTATTTAAAAAATTTATTGATGAAGTCATCACGCTCACATAGATGGCGTCAAAAATGAAAAGGTGATTTGACGAAGCGCCCATTAAAAAATAAAAATCGACGGGATTCAGGATTTTCCCCTAAAATCGCCGATTTACGAAATAATGAATTTATTCCTTTCATTTGGAGCATACTGTATAAATAGTAACTCTAGATATATTTTTGTTAGACCGCTTTTCCAGTATTACGTAAGACAGAATCAATAATACGGAAATTAGAATAAACCATGAGTAATAAAATCCCTAATAGGATATTCAATAAATCAATACGGATTATGGACAAAGGAAATTAATTTACCTCTAACTACGTATTTACACCACGAATATTTAGAGACTATAATTAATTGCAATTTACGACTTAACTTTGTTTAATTTTGAAAGAGAAATGTCCAAGTTGGTCAACAATTATTCTAATGTTGCTAATTTAAGTAAACGACACCTTCTATAGGGAGTTGATAAAAAACCGTCAGCGTTGGCATTAAAATAGCGTTAAAACATCATTCATAAGCTACCATACAAAATTTTTCTGTGATAAAAATCTCAAACATCGGAATGTCATGGCTGTCTGTCTGCTAAACAATTCATTTGTAATTAAACAAAAATAATCCACGTAGTTAATATAAAAAACATAGTATAGCAAATGATTCGCTCCGAGCCAACTAGGTTACAATTAATATTTATGAACCTGTGAGGGAATGGGGATTGTCGTTGGGATTCGTGTTTGGTATTTGCTTTAACTAGATAGATGAAGCTTAGCTATGCTAGGCCTTTGATTGCGAAACGTGAACGTTGGAAATAAATTGAATTTTAAATGCTTATATAAGCAAATCTGTGAAATTTGGGGTCCAAAATAAGAAATGCCTAAACCACTTCATAATATTTATACAAAGGTTCTCTTCAGAAACACAGAAAATAGTTGTGAAATGACATACTTTTCTCACGGAATACGATTTTTGGTCAAATTTTTATACATCTGGTTGTTCTTAACCTATTGATGAATAGTATCTAAAGGCACCAACTTATCGTATGACTATGGTATTTCCAATATTGATACAAAGCGATTAATCGTATACGGTTCGTTCGCGTAGAAATAAATTCTTATAGCCTGTAGTTTTATACGTGAAAATATTAATACCGCCTTGTAGCATGTCAGTATACAACACGCCAAAGGAACGGTTAGTCGCTTTGCATCAATGGAATCACCATAGTTTTCTATGTACGAGGATGTATCAGAAAATAACGAGACTGGTGCTATAGTATAACAATGAAACATTTATTTAAAAAACTTCAAGAACTATCCTTCAAAGTACTATCCATTCTGTTCAATATACTTATCCCATCGCTTTATCCACTTGTCACAAACTTTTGAGAAACCATTTTTTGATAGTCTGTTTAGTTTACCCATGTTGAGCTCTAAATCCGACTCAAATCTTCGACCACTCATTTCTTTTTTTACTTCAGGAAACAAATGGAAGTCACATGGAGCAAGGTCGGAAGAGTAGGGAGGGTGAACCATAATTTCTACCCCTAATTCTACCCCAATTGTTCATTGACAAATCGCTGATCTGTGAACCGGAGCATTGTCGTGATTCAGCGTCAAACCAAAGTCTTGATGAAGCGGTCGTTTTTTCTTTAATTTTGCCTTTAAGGGTCCTCGAAGTACATTAGAATAGTACTCCCCAGTTACTGTATTTCCTCTAGGCACAATGTGATCGTAAATAACGCCACATTTATAAAAAAAAATCAAGTGCTTCACTTTACCAGCGCTTTTAACAATTTTGGCCTTCTTCGGTCTTGGCCTGCCTTTATGCATCCATTTCATATTTTGAGACTTCAATTCAGGATCGTAATGATAGAACCAACTTTCGTCACATGTAACCACATTTAAAAACTGTGGATTACGTTGCAGTTGCTTTTTCCATTGCTGACAAATTGTCACTCGATTCGGTTTTTGTTCATCGGTCATCACTTTTGAAATCCATCTTGCTGCGAATTTCCGGTACCCTAAATCTTCATGAATAATTTTTTGAGTGGAACCGTAAGACAGATGAATAATGTCAGAAATTCGTTTTATGCCAATGAGGCGATCATTTTGTATCAAGTCATTAATTTCTGTAATTTTGTGTCAGTTCGCGCAATTTGTGGTCGACCAGGACGAGGTTCATCTTCAACTGATTCACAACCGTCTTTAAACTTCTTATGCCACTCAAACACTCTACATCGTGATAAACTATTATCTGGATATGCACTTTTAATCATTTCAATAGTTTCAGTTGGTTTTTTACCCAACCGAACACAAAATTTTATCGTATATCTTTGCTCCACTTTCATTTTTTCGACGGGTACGCAAAACACCGCCAATTCATTAATTAATTTGTAATAAACGTCAAAAGTTGAATGAAAGCCTACTTGAGGAAAAATACATTAAAGATGTCACATTTTTTTGTGTCATAAAATTCGACCTCTGAAGAAGTTACAGCACCAGTCTCGTTATTTTCTGATACATCCTCGTATATGGTTTTGAAGGTAAGAAACGCCATTATTTAAGGATGATTTATCTACTTATAGAATAATTTTAAGAGTTAATTGGTCCCAACTATATCACGATGTAACTTTATGCAGGGAGTTACTTAAAATTCAAAGTATATTAAACTGGAACCTTCTCATTAAATTCATGCAAAAATAATTAAGAGAAGATTCCTCGTTAAAAACTATGGGGGGTCTTTTGTATAGAAAACTTTTCCTAGCAGAACCCCCCCCCAAAGAGATATCATCTCGTAAAGACGGAATTAAAATTGAGTTTTTAATTTTTCTCAAAGCCGTTAATATACACTGCGTCCGTAAAATATGGAATACATTCATTATTCCCTAAACCAAAAATATTGTCAAAAATCCTGAAAAAGATCGATTTTTTTTATTTTTCTTCATTATGTACAATTTTTTTTTATTATATAGGGCCATCCACAAGTTTAGACGTCACCGACCATTTTTTTAAATTTAATACCCTGTATGTTTATATGATTTTAGATTATCTTTAAAGAGCTGATGTAACATTAAGGGGGATTTTATAGGAATTTAAAAAATCGAGTATATCGTAACGTGCTTGAGAAAATCAAACTTAATTAAGTTATAAGTAGAAAGTAAAGTAAAGAGTAGAAATAGATACATGAAAATGCATGACTATTATTTCAAAACGCCCTCTGTCGTGACCCCGTTAATGTTAAACCCCAAATGTAACACTTTGCCGAAATCAACACCTTAAAAATTGTATTATATAGAAAAATAAAAATAAAAATCGACCATTTTCAGGATTTCTTATAACAATATTTTTGGTTTAGAAAATAATTAATTTATTCCATACTTTTCGGACACAGTGTATAAACTTCAAATTTTGAAGAATACATGCACTCGTATAGAGGTATTTAAGGGATTTTTTTAGTATTAGCCTAAGAGGGTGAAATCAACAACCCTTAAATTATGTTATGTCAAAACCTTTCTGTGGATTTCAATTTTGTAAATTAAAAGTATTTTTCGAAATTCCTGTTTTATTTCTTAACTTTTTGTCTGTTTTTTTCCGTAGAACTAATTGTTTTCAAACAAAAAAACGAAATAGGTAGATATTTTGATAAATGTTGAAAGTGACAATCTTCTGCCATAACTCACGAATTTAACATTTATTTCATTGATAAGCGAATATCTTCAAAAATTTTAATTTCGTTTTTCCGGAGGTGATATCCCTTTTAGGGTTGGGGTGAGAAAATTGTTTTTATAAGAAACACCACTCATAATATTCAACAAGTAATTTCCTCCTAAATTTTTTCGCATGAATTTAGCAAACTTCACAAATGTTCTCAAAATTCATTTAAGACATTCCAAAATGTTAAGAGAAAATGTTTTACTGCAAGGAAATTAATAGGAAACACTACTGCTCCTAAAATATTTTAAGATGTTTGCGCTTCTGAGATGCAAAGTCATAATGTTTTATTTTGATTCTTATTCAACTTACATTCTTCTCATTGCGTTAGAATTCACAACGAAAACTTTTGCCTTCCCCGAAATTCGAAAACGATCTACTAATTTTTATATATGTGGTAGTTTTTAACCGACTATCAGGTAATTTTTTAATAAATATCTGAGAATTCCGGTATATAGTATTGTTCCTACATTACGCATAGAAAACGTTTTCCATTAATGTGGTGTCCGAGTGTCTTAAACATGAGGTGTATGTTATGGGAAAATCGCCATTTTTTTTACTATTACCCCCTTTATTAAACATTCCTAATAATTTTTTTTGCTGTGGTGTAAATAGCTAGTCCTAACTTAGAAAACGACGGTTATAAGTTTTCACATTAATATGATTATTTCTCTAAATTTTTATAAGAAAAGATGTCACATTTCATTGTAATGGAATTACTACCTATCAAAAAATGTATTAATAGGAAAGAAATACATATACCAAAATTTATTCTACTGATCGATATGATTTTTAAATATTTGGTAACACTTGTGGATTTTTTTTGTTTAATTATTTTCTTGGTTTCTCGGATTTCCATGGAACCAAAACTAAATTTTATTATTTATTTATTTATTACGTAACTTTTTATATATTCATTTATCATAATAATGGCATCAAATTCTAAAATTAGTTAATAGGGTGTAAACATAAAACACTATCTCCCGTATGACAAAATAATTGAAGAAATGCTCGGGCAGGTCCATTTTTATTTCTGATGAAGTATATTTTGATCATAAAAATAATATTCTAAATGTTAACTCTTGGGCAGGATAGCAGTTCCCTTAAAAATTTTAAATGCTAATAGAAGTTGAGTGATAGCTTATTTGAAATGTTTACAGTCATACTCTGATAATTTTTGTCCTTATAGTACCATTTTCCAAAGAAAGAACTTATAGATTGGCGTGACTTGTTCTCGCTAATTAATCTTTGAGGTGAGGAGGAATTTGAAAATGTGAATGTCTAGTTTTAAAAATATAGTTTATTAAGATTATCTAAACAAAGTAGTACAACTCAATTTGCCATTATTGATACATTTCCATTGGAACAGAAAGCAGTAAACTGATTAATTATTTAAGTTAAATTTTCTAACTACGTCTTAATCATGAATTAATTTTATATTCTTCATCTTACTCTGCTATATAGATGTTTATCAATTAATGAAGTTAGCAATGTAGGCCTAGCACAATACGAAAAAGGACCGACCGGTATATAAATCTTAAATTGGTGTTTTATACCCATTTAATTCATATAAAAAATAACGAGGAACCTGCTTTTATTTACGCATTGTGTACTTTCTTATGAGTGAATGTTTTTAGGCTCTAGGTTAAACACAAAAAATATTTTTATATTTTATAAGCAAATGTTTTTTTCTCTTTATTTTAGATAAATTAAATGTCAAAAACGAACATTTTTCTAAGACCTACATTTACAAAATTGCGTAGGATTTATTTTCCTGTTCTTTAAGTTAAATAGATAAATTCCACGTATTTCTTCAACCTAATAACATAATCTTTTATACGTTTTACATTCACGAAAGTAATAATGAACAATGTAGGTAAGTAATGAGGATAGTTCAATGCGTTGAGCTCATCCCTTCGGTTTCAGGAAACCCCGGTAAGAGTAAAAAGATTTTTAATTTGAATTTCACCTTCAAAATAACTTGACTACAACTTTGCAGTTCTTCTTTTTATTCTTCTTCCTTTGATTTTCTTATGGATATTTACATGGAAAAAGGATCCATGTCCAGCAATCTCAAAGCTAGTGGACTTGATCTGCAACCAAACCATTAAAATATTCCCATATAGTTAGTAAAAAAGTAATATTCCTTACCGGATTCATTTATAATATTTTCGCCGTTATAAAAGAGGGGAGCAATGCACAATTTACCACTCTGTCGATAAGTAAAATTTGTATCTAGTTAAAAAATGTACTAAAAGATTGGACAATGTCCAAATAGAATACAATTATTTCAACGATGCACTGCGCAGTTTTCAAGTTCAAGTTTCAATTACTTATTCCTAAACTATCTATTGTTTTAATAAAATGTAATTAGAGTTAAAAATAATAACGTTTGAATCAGGAATTATGCTATTCTCTGGTATTACGCCATTGCTAAAATTAAAATAATATTTTTCTCATATAGCACAGATAAAATTATATAGAAATATTCTACGAATATAATAATAGAATGTCAGAAGAAATACTAGACAATTTAAGCCTTCTATTAACACGCCATAATTATTAAGTTTAAGGTATTGCCGCGAGTACTCGAATGAATAGAAAGTTTCTTAACCAATATCATTATTTTACTGTATTTATTCAAATTGATGTAATTAAATGTATTTGAAAATAATGCAAATAATGAAATAAAATTCACAATAAAATAAAAAAATTCCAAACATTAATATAGCCTCAGTCTGACCCAATTTGTTAAACAGCAAATTTTTCTCATCGTTTGCCAATAAACAAAAATATTAGCGAATGGAGAGAGATAGATTGATAGCTAGATAAATATGATAGAATTTGAGAATTTTCTTAAAACCCAGGACACGTGTAAAGAAAATTACATTCAATCTTATAATAATTAACAGTAATAATAGTAATAATATTTTTATAATTGCCGTCACTAAGTATAAATAGATAATGGAATTTTATTTTGTACTTATACGAGTGACTCCAAAAAATTTATTTTGCTATAAAGATTACCATTTGGACTAAATACCTACATAATAATAACCAAAATATTTTTAGAAAAAAAGAACGTCTTAATGGTGGTTTGTTGAAATGTTTTGCGGTATAAGGTTGTTTAGGTTGTCAAAATCTGTCAATATTGTCTTTGAAAATGACACATGAGTGTTGAAACCAATGGTCAGATAGATCATATTAAAAAAAGCCTTGTAATACAGTGAAAATTCAGATAAGTAGAATTATCTTTTCATATATATTATGGATAATTCTCACAAGGTAAGGGTTGAAACAATTGATTTAAACATATTTCCATTATGCATATAATCTTTACTTCATTTTTTGTAGCTACTGTATGAAAATTTTCACCAATTGTAATTTACTCATTCCATTTATTCTATTTATTCGCATTTTCTAAATTTTTTACATAACAGATACACCGAGTATATTAACCTTGTTAAAATAAATACATACCACAAATAATATTGAAGCAAACTAAGGTGTGATTCATAAAAACAGTTATTCGATTAAAGTGGTTGACCCATGCAATGAAGTGTGTAAAGTAAGAAATTATCTGCCTAAAAATAAAGAAGCTACTCCTATAACGTTTATTAGTAATTATAATTATACATTGATTGTAGTTGATCGCGTAATTTATTTATTTCTTATTTTTCTAAATTTATTACAGTGGTCATTAAAAGCAAAATTTATTGTTAATAAAATATTAATTTCTCAATTTTGAACTGTTTATTAAAAATATGATGTAAAACGAAAGCTGGTTTCAAGTAAATTTTGAATTTTGAATGAAGTTTCAGCTCTCTGGAAGAGCGTGGTTATTCTTGATAACCAGGGAGTAGCAATATAAAAGCATAGAAATATGGACATATACTTTTTGTAAGAAGCAGAATAAGTTAGAAAAACAACTTTTTACTCTCACATTTTTAAAATTATTGGGGGCATAATTTGGTTTAGTCACTACTTAGGGTGCTAGATAAGTTTTGAGATATGGTAACCCAATTCCAATATGTCAAATCTGACATCACATATTTGAGCCTCGAAAATATTAATATTGTACTTAATTACCGGGTCAAAGATCGCTTCTAACAACATAACATTTCAAAAAAGGTTTTTTTTTAATTCCACTAAAACTTTACCAAGTGCTCTAAAAAAAATTTACTTTTCATCTGTCATCTAAATCAAGCTTATTCATTTTGCGTTTCATTTATAAAAAAAATGTTTGCATGAAAACTCTATGAATACCAACTGAATCTGGTTTGACTGGTATCTAAGTAGGTGTCTATCTGACTCATTTTACTGATGTCTGCTTAGTTTACATTAAACTTTGGAAATTTTATACAAATTTCAGAACAAACACATCGCTTAAACTGGAATATTAACTTGAGATTAAAAAAATGTCAATGAATAAAATCATTTTTAAAATATGAAATGAAAAAAGTTGTCAATTTTTATTCTCACACAGTTATGAAGAAAGAAGTAAAAATCTGTATAAAATGATGAAGATTTGATGTCATATTAAAGAAACATTGTGACGTGTGAAAATACCGCAGCCACATAAGTGCGTCGTAGAATTACTCAGTTTAAAAAAGATAAATGATTTTGTTTTCCTCCTCGCCTCGATATGTAAATATACTAATGTTTCCTATGTATTCCGTTCATTGCTAAGTGCTTGTTTTTCTCGTCTAGAGCTAGAGGAATGCACACGAAGAAACGTTCTAGATATACAGTTACTTGTAACTAATGTCATTTCATTTGTAGTACAACAGTCATACAGATAAAATAGTTACCAAACTTAATAATTCTCAAAGAGTTAACCATGACTAAAACGATATTTGAAAACGTAAACAACCTACCTCTACACTGCATTAATATTGAAACTTTTCTTCATTGAAAGCTTTGCTCTTAATAAACGTACTTAAATAATCCCCAAAATTGAAATTAAGCTCCAAACTCACCGAAGTTTGAATAGATTTCTGAATCCAGAATTAATATTAGAGAATTCAGAGTGAAATTATATTGTCTAGTACCTTTTCAATTGTTTTTTATTATCTCTAGATTGGTTTTGCCTCAAACATACCTCTCCAATAAATATGGAAACAATGTTTCGGTAGTATTTAGAAATATACATTAAAACAGTTCTTCCTTTTATTGCCTTATCCAATTCAAATAACTAAAATGTTATGCAAGTTTGGAGAAAATTGCAAACTAAGAAGATCTATATCTGCAATATGTCTCATTTATAAAACCGTAAACAGATCCGTTTATTCTTTTTATACAGAATGATCACCAATAAGTCTTGTATTAGAACAAACAATAAATGCATGTAAACAACACTATTTATTTAAAAATGATTTTATAATTTCACTTTTTCAACATTATCACTAATTACGGCATTATTTAATCAAAAATAATTAGAGGTTGTCTCAGTATTAATGGTTGCATCCTCAATTATGCCGTTGTTACCATTACTTTCATATCGAAAGTCTATTCACGATAATAAATAATGTTTGTAAAATAACGTGACTCCGAAATAATATGAATAATAAATTTTATCATGAAACGTATACTAGCATTCTGATACTATTACTACGATGTTAAAACTTCTATAAATAAAATAATATAAAGGGTAAGTCATTACTAGTTAGTTATCCACAAATGTTTATACAAGATAGTGACTAATGCTCAATTGAATTCTGATCACTAAGTATGGTCTGGTTTATTAAATATATATCTATAGCAGATATGGAAGGTTATTTATCAATATGTTCTTCATATTAAACTATCCTGAAATAATGAACTGCAAATTGTAGCACACTGTATAAGGTGTGAAATAAAAAAAAATATATAAAAAGTCTACGTGAATAGCCTCAAGATTGTAATCTTTATTGACGATATAAACACAGTAGATTTGGTCTGGTACCCTAGTCTTTTGGGAGTATACAAACAACTAATAACCTAATAACTTGTTTTCATTGTACAAAATCTCCTTGCCTTTTAGGGTATATAAAATCCTAAACCCTTGGTGTATTTTTAATAAAAGACATAAATGCAAACATTTCTTAGTACCTTCAAACCACCTGTCTGCTCCCACTAATTTATATAAATAGAAAATGTCACATATCTGTATTGTGTTGGTTGCGGAAATAGTCAAATCGTTGGACTATATTTTTTGTGTTATTTACAGAGAGCGCGAGATTTCATAATTGTCGGAGGCGGAGTGAGGAAGATAATCTGAAATAATTATAATTACTAATATTTATTTTATAAGAAGTTGTATTGTTCTGTATTGAAATAATTGTACTCAAATATACTACACACCAACTAAACATAATATTCACTCCATAGTTCACTTTAACTAACTCAGCTACTGATGCATCATTTGTTTTTTCTAAAAACTTACAAGCTAATTTCCAAAACTCCTATTGCATTCGTTCATAAAGTTTTTAAATCTTGGATTGTTCAGTTGATTCTAAGAAATGCTGAAATCGATCATGCCTTTTATTAAATCTAAATTAAATTGTTGTTGTTTTTCGTTAGCAGTTGGCACACCAGTAATTAAACATACATGTTTATTTAAGGAACAATGTCTGTTTTGATCACTAATAATATTAGAAATATTCTTACATTACATATAGAGCACCAAACTTTTAATATATTTGGGTCCAAGACTAAACTAGGACATTCGAAAAACCACAAGGACTCTCATTTACAAGAAGATAATTTTCAAAATATTGTGAATAGCTGTTGCAATAGAATAAATATTTTATAATATAAAAATATTCCAGATGGTTCTTTGTGCGGTCCTGAAATCTCGCAATAAACTTTGCTCTGTGTTTATTACAGATGATTTTATTTATAATAGAACATCCTGAAGTGATAGGTTGATTTTAAATTTTAATTGATTTTAGTACATAGTTCTTCTAATTTATATTGAGCCATTAAACATATAATTATGGAGTAATACAAATTATATTTGAAATTAGTTAAAAACAATGTTATACTTTATTTTAAAAGCGACTCTAATGTTATAACGATCTCGTGATATTGGCGGCGTCGTTAACAGCAATAACAATAATTTAAATTAAATCTATCTAACGTACAATGAAGCAAATATAAGTTTCAGACCATTGTATGCATCAACCGTGCAGGTTATTAGCGCTAATATAAAAGCTTATTTTAGTAAATTTATGAATTCTGATTGTATACAATATCAATCAACTGCAAAAGCAACTACTATTATTAAAAGATTGCCATAACTCAAAAAACTTTTCACACAGATTGTTCGATAGTTAACGGAAAAAAATAAATGTAACATTCATACAGATCTAAACACAAGGAATTTAATGATACATTTTCTAAAAGACATTAATTTATATGATTTATTTTTTATCCTAGCTTTGCCTAAAACTATTCCGTTTAAAATCAAATAAATACACAGTCCACTTATCAAAAGTAATTTTATTTAAAAAATCTTATGCGGGATGTTTCATTGATAAAGGGCCTAACTTTAACTATAGATTGGCGTTACTTTGGTGGTTCCAAATAACCTATACTTAATGGATCTTCCAACCTTTATAACTGAGATATGGGGTGTTTTATCAATTTGGCCTATTTCTTTCAAAGCTCATAACTCCCGAATTACTCTGTTTATTATTTTGATATTTGATACGCGTAATAACTGTTATCTCGAAAATCTATCAAAGTATTACCAAAAAGAAAATCCCGGATCGGCTTAACAAAAAATTTAAAATTCTTCTTTCCGAAAAAGCCAAAAAATTTTATCTACTCATCTACTTTTTATTTTTCCGCATACAATTGTACTACCAAAGTTTTACTTTCAAAGTATAATTTATGAGCGTTTTGGGGGTTACGAAATGGTATCGGGGAGATTTTTGTTTATTTTTCGCTTGAAATAAAATGTACAACATCCAAAAAATTGAATTGAATTTTTATTTTTACCTATACAGACCACTGGAAATGTGACTACGGGACCGTACTTAGGACATAATCATTCAATATGTTTCAAACATCCTGTATAAGGATATTTGGAAACTATGCACTTGCTAGATAACAAGAAATACATTTCTGCTTCCAAAGACGATAAATATACTTATTTCCACCCTACATGGGGTATATACACTTCTAGTAGTCTATTGAAATGTGTGTAATTTGTTTGCATATTTCTAGTTTCTGTCAAACAGTCTTTGGTGATTTGAAGTAGTTCCTACAGGTGTTAGTATTTTTTCTTTTGTCTAGTGCGTATTAAATATTAATAGGACCATTCCATCTTCGAAAAAATAAAAAGTAGATGAATAGATTCAGTTTTTTTTTGCTCTTTCGAATTATAAAAGGCAATTTAAAAAAATTCGATATACAGGTTGTTGTCTTTCGGAAAGATGAATTTTTAAATTTTTTGTTAAACCAATCCTGGATTTTCTTTTTGGTAATACTTTGATAGATTTTCCAGATAACGGTTACTACCCGTATCAGTTATCAAAATAATATACAGAGTAGTTCGGGAGTTATGAGCTCCGAAAGAAAAAGGCGAAATTGATAAGCACTCTATATCTCAGTTACAAAGAATGGAAGACCCATTAAATATAGGTTATTTGGAACCACCAAAGTGACGCCCATCTACAGTTGAAGTTAAGCCCTCTCCCAATGAAACACCCTGTATGAGATTGAATAAGATATAATCTGATGGGTTTTTATTTCAGTTACATTCACTGACATATTCGATTGCTTTCAAATACTAACTAGTTGTTAACTTTGAAAGGTGGGTACTATGTTTTGAAAAACAAGTTAAATAACCTTATTTTTAGAGTGCCAAAATCTGGAAAACATTTTTTTTTAAAATAGATTACTTTAACATAAGATTTATATTTTTTCTTGGTATTATGTTCCATCCAATCAGATAACTGGGTCACGCTCTCATAAAAAATGTGTTGAATTCTAAAAGATGGATTTACTACATTGGTAAAGTAGGTTAGCGGAAATGTTCTATCTAAAGGATTACATAAGGTGGTTCATAAGTAATAATAAATTAACAATGATTTACTTTACAACAAAATATTAAGAGTACGCCTAATTAACTGTTGACCTTAGTCAGTAGTTGATATTAAAAAATGTAGATCTTATATGTATATTCTACCAACATGACAAACACAATAACAATGATATAACAATAAACAAGATTAAAACTTTTAAAAATAATTTATGGTAGTAAAAAAATATTTTTCTAAAAAGTGTTTTTTCAATAAATCTTCAATTTATTTATATTCAACATTTTAAACTCATTACCCATAAAATTAGTTCTACTTTCAAGATGCTACTTAATTGAACTTATAACGCCTTTAAATACCATCATAATTGTACTAATGCTGTTACATCACCTGAACCATAGCTGCTCACAGTCCATAACGCAAACTTAGTTATAGATTTACATGGTGTACAGTTTTAATTGAATTAATTTTACAATATACGCTTCACGTAGAAAAACCCACAAAAAATACTTAAATCTTATCTTCTCATCTATATATATCAATAACTATTGATTAAAAAATATATGTCCAACTACAAATTATTTATTTGACGTAAATAATTATTAGTGGTTACAAATATTTTCAAATAAATCACGATTTCTTTTTATTTTGTCCATTCGTTCCAATCTTTTTTATAGTACTTTCTTTTCATACATTCTGATATTTACTTTTTAAATATTCATTTAAAACCCAACAATCTTATGTGAGTACATCGGGGCAAAAGAGTTTTGTAAATTTTCGTTTCGATTTTATGGCTAAATTTTCTTTTGGCTATCTTTTGATTGAATTTTTGACTAGTTTATGTATGTTCGTGCTTATATGCTACTTATATTATATTTATAAGTTTTTGTCCACTTTTGAATTTTGTTTCATACTTTTTTGGTGTGATAAAGAGTTGAAGCAAACCTTTGGTTCACATAATGCTTTTATTTTGAAAGGTTATAATTGTCTATCTCGCACTAATATACGAGGATGTATCAGAAAATAACGAGACTATTACTGTAACTTCTTCAGAGGCAGATTTTTATGACACAAGAAAATGTGACATGAAAGCTTTATCTTTAATGTATTTTTCTTCAAGTAGGCTTTCATTTAACTTTTGACGTTTATTACAAATTAATTATTGAATTGTCAGTGTTTTGCGTACTCATCGAAAAAATGAAAGTGGAGCAAAGATATGCGATAAAATATTGTGTTCGGTTGTAGACCAGGGCCTTTGAAAATGGTAAAAAGTAGAAAAAATAATAGTAGGATGAAACCCATTGGAAAAGGAAGAGAATATAACAAAAATGAAAGGAAAAATAATTTCCGGGCGAACTGAGGTCGGGAAGTGGAAGGGAGTGAGTTTTTAATGGTATAAAACTGTTCATCTCGATTTCCGGCAAAACTACAATTCCTATGGAAAGTTGTAGGTAATAAAAAGATCTACAACTTTTGTATTTACACTTTTTTCACATAACCTCAAAATTTATGTGAAAAATTCAAATATAGGATTTTTAATACAAATCCCGTTGCCCGTCATATATCAATTATGAGATCACGACCCTGCAGTGTTGTCGGCTTGTCTAAATTGTCGAGGAATGTAGGAAGTTTGTAGAAATAAACGTCAATAATCAGCTTATTCACACTATGTTTGTTTTGAAAAAAACAGTTTTTTTTATAAGTTAACTATCTAGCAAAGCAAAAAAATAAAGACAATATTATAAAATTACCGAAAACGTGGTGAAAACACACAACTGGTTGACGGCCGGACGTCAGAAATCGTTGAAATATTTCAATCTAAATACTCGACAACGTCGCATCAAGGCATTCCAATCGCTACAATGTCATTTCTTCATCATAAATACGAGTCTCATGGGCGTAGAAAATTTCAAAATTATTTAATGTAAATTATGGTTTTTTGAGTACTAAACATATAATAATGATTTGTAAACTTTATATTATAAAGAATAAGACTTATATAAGCCAATATAATTGAAATAATTCTAAAATTATCAAAATAATTACTATTACTTTTTGGGTATTTTAGTACTGTGACTACGTTCATGAGTCCTCGTGAATTTTCGTGATGTTTCGTATGATTTATCTTAGTTAGGGAAATTTTAATTAGTTGGCAGTACTATGACGAAAGAGGTACGTCACTCCTGACGTGCAACGGTATTTGTACTAAAAATCCTATAACCAAGTTTTTGGTTTTTTATTTTTATCTTCTACAAAAAAAAAATTCTTTCACGAAATTTGTTGAAAACTTTCCTTTTTATGTCCCAAACACATTGCAATTTGTTTGATTTAAAATATTTATTTTTTCACCTTATTTTGACTTAATATTGAAAAAGCACCCTAATTTTCAATCGAAAATTCTTGCGTCAAAATATCTGATTTTTTAAAAAAAGCTATGTTCTGATACATCCTCGTATGAACAGTTTGTTGTTTAGGTCTTTCCCTAAAAGTGATTAACAGTAAAAGTATTTCTGCAGTACGCCTCTTATTATTTCAATTACTTAGATATACAGATTACTACTTAATGGATGTTTTTGAATAAACTTGCGTCTATTATGTTTTTATTATTTTATTATATTATTTTTATATGTTATCTTAACTTATTGTATTTTGTTGCAGTTATTACAAAATTTGGGCAAAGTTGATCGGACGGCAGACGAAATATTTGATGAACATCTACAAAACTTCACACGACAACAAAATGCTGCCAATAGACTTCAAAAAGAATTTAGTAATTATATTAGGACTATAAGAGGTAAGTTTATGCATTTAAATAATATAACTTATTACTATTTAATGATTAATCAATCATAATATAATATTTTTACGTCATAAAGCCTTTATTTTAGCGTTAAGTACCTACTTCGGTTTATTAAACATTTCGTAATTTTTCCATGCAGTAATTTTTGCAAGTGTTTAAGATAGTGTTACTATACTTTAGTTTTTTTCGTGCAATTTTACATAAACGTGGTTTTTGTTTGCCTGAACGACTTTAAAAATTAGAAATAATTCTAATTTGAAATGGCCGAGAGCATGCGAATTTCCAATTTTAATGTTGCAAGTAAAAATTGCAAAATTAACAAGTGTAAGAACGCTATAAAAAAGGTTTTCACTGGCAAGTAAAACTTTTGAAATAGGAAAATACAAAATTTATATTTTAATGTTTTTGAAAATTCTTGAAACGTATACAATTATAATTCTAACTGCAAATAAATAAAACCAGTTTGTTTAGCAATTTAGTTTATATCCAGACTATTAAATGCAGTGAAATGATATTTATAATAGAGATGATGCTTTCGTAACTATTAAAATAAATAATGAATTCCAGAAAACGAGTTTTATAAATTATATCTCTTAATGATGTAACTATTCAAATTGTTTCGACTTTGAAGTTTAAATTGTTATTGTGAATTTCTAAATTTATACAGGGAATATTTTAAATACTAAAACAACAATATTAATATTAAAATTAAGAGATAATAATATACAATAAAAGTAGAAAAAAATCATTTAATGTATCGTAAATTTAAAATGTTTGATGAAATTCTACTATAATTAAGCAATAATAGTGCTGACATCCAATCGATATCCATTCCTTTAAATAAAAATAATAATGAAAAAATAATCTGCAAAATGTTACCACTGTTCTATTTCAATCCCATCCACTGTATCCTGGAACCTTGAGAAATATTATTTCTGGTATAATAAATTTATTTAAAAAGCATATTATTGTAGAAATCGCTATTAGGAAAAAAATACGAGTACTATTTTTTATGGTTGGTTGTCATGTTCGTTTATTCTCGAAAAATTCATATTTTACTAAATGCATAACTAGTTTACAAAAGTGTACTCATATTAGCAAATTCAAAGTTGGCTATACGCATTCCAGTTAGTTAACTTAACGTCCGAGTTTCAATTTGTCATTCACTAATTCATAAAATATAAAGTGAAAGGTACCTATACCCACATATTTTTCGTACGTAAGTCACATTTATTCCTTTTTAGGTAAATGAAAAACGCTCTTAATTACAGATTTGACAAACTGAAAGCTAATGGCTAATTATTAAGATAATTTTATTACCCAAGTGAAAGCTGTTGATTTACCTACAAATTAATAATTGCTAATTTTGTGTCGTTATTTATAGGAAATTTGGTAAAATTGGCTTTTTAAAAGGATATAAAGAAGTTCTTTGTAGTATTTTAATGGAACAATTATTCAATGAAAATCATTTAAAGTAATATATATGTAGACATCCTTGAATAAGGTATAATAATAGACGAGAATTCATCAGTTTTTATGCCCTTGTATTTGTTTATTATTAATATTAGGATAAACATAAATATTCCAGAAAACTTTCTGATAAATCATAACATGAATAATAATACAGAATAAAACGAATTGCTTAAAGAAAATACTTATTGTAAAAAATAATTTGAAACTCTTTCTAAAAATTAATAATCTTTATAATTTTACCGTTATTTAAATTAACACTTCATTTGGAAAAGTACGTTGTTTGTTTTCTGAAATGTTTACATGAATAGTGCACTTTAATGTTAACAAATTTTTTAGCATTTAAATAGTTATTTTGAAGTCTTGCCTTTTCCTGCGATGATCCTATTTCCGAAAATAATTAGTACGGCGAATAATAATAAAAAAAATTTATTTTGTACCCACATCACTGCAAAATACTATTTACTGACTATAGGTATGAAATGTATGCGAACTTTATCGAATTCTTCTCTAACCACCTAAATACTATTTATCCTTTTGTAGACGATAAGAGAAAAATCAAGTTTGTTTATAAAACATCTAAAACGAATAATAAAAGATAACTATTAGGTAGGTTCTGTATGTTGAACTCTTAATTGAGATTTTCAATGGCTGTACGATTTTATTGTATGTAAAGTTATAAAAAAACAACTGAACCTCAATAATAAAATATATAATGTATGTATTAGTATATAATGAAAAATGTGTTTTCAATTTTATTAACCAATGTTCAATTTTCTCATTGGGGTTAAATAAATTTTGTATTTTTTATCTTCGACTTTTTAACCCTATTCACGTCAATTTTTTTTGACATTAACTGCGATATCGATTTGTTGAAAATTGAAAACCAAAAAAATCGTCTGAAAATTTAATGAATTGTATATTTTTTTATTAAAGTTATTTTCAAAATCTTTACAAAAATGGCGACAAGGTGCCGTTTTCAATGCATAGGTTAAATGGGCATTTAATGAATGAGCTCTGTGTTTTTGGAAAATATCTATCTTGACGAAATTAAATTATTTCTATGAACCCATTTTTTATCGAAATATATACTTGTATATAAACTCGATGTAGTGCTAAATACGTGAATATTCTATTTACATTTTTATTTTAGTTAGATAACAGATTCCAATGTCTATGACGTAAATAATTATTATTACAATCTTGCTGCATATTTCTTATTAATAAGATAAATATTTGTTTATTACGGCTATATATCTTTTGAAATCTGGAGTGTCAGTTATTCCATTCATTTTGTTATATTGACATTATTTGATTTTTCTATTTGAAACAAATATTAAATTTAATGATAGAAGATACGCAACCAGTGGTGCTATTAGTCATATAAATAAAAATATACATACATATATGTATAAAAGACAGACCTTTAGGTTATCTAAGCCCATGGCTTTAAAAACTAATTATCTTCATCTACATTTTCAATACTATTTTTTATTTTTCTCCATTTATTCCTGTCTGCTGCTGTGGTTTCCGTTTCTGTATCCCCATCTTCCTCATATCCTCTTAAATTGCTTCTAACCATTTAGTTTTTTTGCCTCGTTCCTGATTCTAAGTTCTTTATCTGTTATACGGTTTTATCTCATTTGTTTCTATACGTCTAACTATCTTATTATTTGCTTTGTTCACTTGAGTTATTGTCGGCCTATTTATTTATTTCTGAATTCTTCGTTAGTCATTCTTCTATAGTTTACCTCTGAATTTTTAGTTCCTCGATATATTTTCCTTAGTATCTTACTCTTCAATTTATTTAGTTATTCTACTTCTTCAAATAAATACTCATATTTCTGCACCGTATAAAACTGTTGCCCCTATCCCTTTCGTTTTTTTTAAACCTGTTTCTTGTAGGATTTGCTATAACAATAAATTAAACTGTCTCCTTGTCTAAGACTTTTTTTTTTGGTGTATTTGCCAAATTTCGATTTTTTTTTGTAATCGATAAACGAAATGCAATTTCGAATTTTGATCGTAGCTGTTGCTTTGCCAAACTTTTAACATGAATATTTGGTATATTTCCCCCCTTCCAAGCCTGAAACTGCCTTCTAATTGATCAGTACATGCTTCTGTATGATTATCTAATTTTTCTCATATTATTTTCGTAAGTACTTTATATGTGACATCCAGTACGGATATTCCTTTAGAGTTGAAACATTTGTTAACATTTCCTTTTTGTATAAGCTTTCTTCTATTTGTCAGGTATTTGTCCTTCTTTCCAGATTTTTTAATAAGTTTTACTATTCGATTCATAATACTTGTTTATCTTCTGTATTACTTCTTGTAGGTTCCTTAAATAGGTAGTCGCTTCCACTTTTGTTTTGCTTTTTATGGCTTCTTGATGGAAGTTTCTTATTTTCTTGTTCCCATCCTTAAAAAATTAACCTTCAATTATAAGAAAATTATTTGACCAAACTACATTTTTGTGAGGTTTTCCACCCGGGATTCGCTGAAGAATTTCCTTCAAGGACATTCATGTCTGGTTGGATTTATTTATTCCCACTTCCATATTAGTTCACTCTCTAGGATAAGTTTGCAAGAATGTCAGCTTTGATTTCCCTAACGCATATTTTATTGGTCTCTAATCTATCCGTATGCCATTTGGTATGTTAAAGGTGTGCAATGATGTATCGTCTATATCCCAGTAGAAGCATTGTGGGTTATTTCTCTTTCTAACTCTAACTGTACAAGTAATGACCAATCACGCCATGTGCTAAACGGCTTGAGTATGGTATCAAAATTAGATTCGTCATTTTTTATTGTTCCCCTGATAATATATGTAATAAAAGTTTTTTGCCAACCATCTTGTCCATTCAATTATTGAGTTGGCGTTTTCTTCGTATTGGTGTCTTCTTTGTAATATGCCCCCTTTTTATCTTCTTGTGTATCCCGTTGCAAATCTTTGTTAGCTAGGAGTGTATTGGTTAGAAAAGTTAGAAATTACGTTAATATTTGTTCAAATATGCTAATATATTACGTAACAATTGTTCCTAGTATTTGTATATATGTATTTTATATATTTGTGATAAACATAATTGTATGATATGACTGAAGCTAAGACATTGATTTTTTCTTCACTTTATGTGTAGCATCAACCTCTAGGGTTATTAGCCTACGTGTTCTGTATAGGCTTTGTTACTTTTTCCTGTTTCGATTCCACTGAGCCACCCACCCCTTGAGTGATTAATTAATGAACATTATTTGGTAGTTTCTTTTGATAGGGTACAGAAATAAAAACAACGTTCACATTTATAGTGATCAGAATGGATACTGATTTATTTTTGGTTCCAGGTGCTCATTTTATTATTTATATTTTCGATTTTTGGTACCTTTTTGAGACTTGCTGCCTTTTTCATCTTTATTTTCAAAATGACGTTTGTTATCGCCTCACTGGTCACTATACGAATTTGGTTCTCATTCGCCATGTGCATGTAGCTTAATAGTGATCCTTACATTTTCTGGTGCTAGTGATTTTACGATGATGCGTTTTAATACGGAATTTACTTACAATCAATTATCAGTATAACTTTGAAGATAAAAGTGAAATTTTTATTCGTCCATATCCCATAATTTGTAATATATTTGATATAATTAAAACTGTATTTATTATACACAATTTAAAATTTACAATCGCAACGATTGAATTCAGTATCAACATAAATTTAAATGCACTTTCAATTTTGCGGTAATTGCAATTGATATTCCTACGGCAATTAAATTGACTATATTTTACATAAGAATATTACATTCAGAACAAGCCGGTATCTTTTTTAAATTCGTTTCGATTGTAAATATTTAAAATTACTGATAATAAAATAACTAAAACAATAGAATGAGTAAGTCAGTGGCTACATGGAACAATGTCGAGTGTTTATTTATTATTTGCTTTTATTTAACATGGAATGGAAATAAATAATTAATTTAATACAACTTTTGAAAATGTGTTAGTATTTTTTTATAAGAGATTTTATTTATTTACTTATATTACCTATCCTTACGTCTTGTCTCATTTGATAGTGCAAGGTGGGCAAATATCTCACAAACTTTTTTTT
The DNA here is from genome assembly GCA_951812935.1 of Hermaeophaga mercurialis. Taxonomy (NCBI): domain Eukaryota; kingdom Metazoa; phylum Arthropoda; class Insecta; order Coleoptera; family Chrysomelidae; genus Hermaeophaga; species Hermaeophaga mercurialis. Next base: position 24,655,174 of record OX638360.1, read on the forward strand.
TTGTGAAACTCGGTAACTATTGAGATTATTAAAGCGAGTATCAAATTATGGTTCTCTACCCTGTGTGCAAAAGGGAATCGATGTCAGTCGGCAAAAAAGGTGTCACCTACGATCTTTCGGAATTATGAGAGTATTCATCTTAGAAATTTTAAATAAGACAATATCAGAAGTTATATTATACACAATACTGTACAAATTACGACAAAATCTTCGAGGGAATAATGTGAGGAAACTAATGAATGGCATTTGAAATACGGATTGATTTCAGGTATAGAAAATAGGCACAATTCTAGTTTGAACACATCAATGGAATATTTTCAGCGATATTACATTGTTACTGAATGTAATAACTGGATCATAAGGGAGGACTATAATATTGAAAAATAAAATTTAATTATCTAGTCAGTTACTTTGATATTAAATTTTGGCGTTTACTTCATTCAACTTTACTTGGGGTACTGACTTAATCATTATATTTTATACTTTCTTTGCCCTAATTTTGTTACCAAAAATTAATAGAAGAAGACCGAAGTAGATAATAGTGAAATAGTTGGGTTGTTCGTATATTTTCAAAAACTCTAAGTGGTCATTGTATTTTTAATAACAAAGTTTCACAATTAGTTTTTAGCTAAACCTTATGGCTAAGTGGTAACAGGTACACAGACAGTGACCGATAAATAACGTAAGGATTTCGATAACGTTAAAATTAATACAAAAAACCGTAATTTTTGGCGTCGGTCTTGTTAGTTCAATCTCTGGCCGTAGAGAGTACTTAATTTTTAAGGTAAATAAATTAGTGGAAAGGTGTAAACATTAAACGCGCTAATTACCTATCTTTAGCAAATACTAAATCGAAATAATGGGATAATTAGGCGTTACGATTGCTTCAACAATGTTATTCATCTAATTCTTAAGTATAAAAACATGTTTAAGAAGTACCGTAATACAGATATTCTCGTAGTCTACTTTTAGTAAATGGCCTAGTTATAATTACCTATATACACAGTCAATAATCGTTATATTTTCAATAAAAGAGTTGTTTATAAATTGTTGATGAGTAGTATATGAAAGAATATGCTTTTTTTAATGTTGTTGAAAATCAAATATCGTTTTTGTGTAACTTTTTTGACCTACTTATTTTCAACGACATCTTCTGTGATACTCACGAACAATGTTTGATCAATTATTTTAGTAATTCAATTTTTAATTTATTATGCATATTATATGGACTATATTAAACGAGGCCGATTATAACATAACATGTTATTCCTGGATCAGTTTAAACCTCGTTTTGACTAAAAATCATTGTCGTTTTCAGCGTGTCAAACAGCATCAAAAACACTCCTAGAAGCTATAGGGGAAATTTACGAGAGCCAATGGACTGGTCACGATCTTTTGTATGTTCAAACTCAATCCGTCGACATGCTTTGGCAGGACTTCAGCCACAAACTAGCTGACCAAGTTTTACTTCCATTAAATACATACCAAGGACAATTTCCAGAAATGAGAGTGAGTTTAAAAGATCCAAAATTCCAAAATAAGTTAATTTTATGGGGTTTTATATACGTACATACGAGGGTTGCTATTTATGTATTGAGAATAGAAAGAAAGAACAAATGAATTTTATCCAAAATGTATTTATTGCTTTTCAAAATATTCACCTTTAAGCTTTATACACTTTTGCATGCGATTGAACCACCATTCAAAGCACTTTGTCCAGTCAAAAGATGATGGCTCTTAAACATGGTTTTTGAAGGCCTCAACCGCTTCTTCGAACGATGAAAATCGTTGCCCACGCAGTTTATCTTTAATTTGTGGGAACAAGAAGAAGTCGTTAGGTGCTAAGTCGGGGCTTTAAGGCGGATGACCCATCAATTCGATCTTTTGTGTGTCCAAATACTCGCTTGTTTAACTTGATGTGTGTGAGCTCGCGTTTTCATGATGCAAAATGATTCGTCGTTTTGGATTGGTATCTCTCAATATACCGAAAACTTCTGGCAAGCAAATGGTCGTATACCACGCTGAATTAACGGTCTTTTAATTTTCGAGATCCACAGTTGCCACATGACCCGTTTTCGTGAAGAGACACGCCACCATTTGCTTCTTAACACTTCGAGAACGAGTAACTTTTCTTGGCTTTTCTTCACATTGAAACACCCAAACTACCGATTGGCCTTTTCTTTCTGGCTCATATGCATAAATCTACGACTCGTCACCTATGACGATGCTGTATACGCCTTTGGATGCACCACAGTTGTATTTTTTAATCATTTTACGGCACCAATCTACACATGCTTTTTTTTGATCATCTATCAACAAATGTGGAATCCAACGCCCAGATAACTTCCGAACATCCAAATGTTCGTGCAAAATCTTATGTATGCTGGTGATACTACTGCTTAAACATGCCTCGATTTCACGGTATGTCACATGACGATCTTCTTCAATTAGTTTTCTCATAGCATCGATGTTTTCCGGCACAACGACCGATTTTGGACGACCTTCTTTAACTTCGTCCGTGAGCGAACTACGGCCACGTTTGAATCCAGTGTACCAAGGATATAACTGGCTTTGGATGGTGCTTCATCTTCAAAAGTTGAATTAAATTGATTGATGTACTGTTATCCTGTATCAGTTATACCACGTCGAAAGTCATAATAAATCATAGCTCGAAAATGTTCGCGAGTTAATTCCATTTTTTGACCGAGATGAGATTTTCACCTTACTGTAAACAACACAAATAGTACTTGCACGTCAAAACGTTCTGAGTACGTATACTCTCAAAAATGTCAAACTTTCACCAGGCAACACTGGTATATATATATATATATATATATATATATTACATTATTTAACTAGATAAATTCTAAAATAAGAAGTTTTGGTTTTAAATACAATTATGAGTTTCCACCTAAATTCTGAAGTAAAACCAGCAGCTATTACAGTAGTAGTTAATTTTAAGTACAGGATAGTAAATATTAAAACAAAAACAATTAGTCACAATCCGCAATATTTTTTGTTTTCGTATTTAATTCGAAATAAATCGGTACACATTAATTAGCGTGGCTAACCTCAATTTTCAATGTCAATGTGATTGTACACTTACATAACATTTGGATTTTAACACCGAATCAATTACCTGATGAAGGTAAATTTAAATGACATACTTAATGTTTATAGTTATTAAACCCAACTATATATTTCTTTAAAAAAAGTTACTATTTGTTAATGGAGACTACTGCATCGTTTTATTATTTTAACAATAGTTGAAATTCTTTTAAATAAATAAGGATGTTACGGGGAAACGCAATGTGCTATAATATTTATATAACAATATTTTTTTTATTTTCTTCAAGCTTTGGCTTTATTAAAGCAGGAAAATATTAATTCCAATGTAATTTTGATAGATTATTGTGGTAATTAATTTATATATAATATAATAAGCTTCCAATTTGGTGTGTTACGTTCTATGCTTAAATGTCTCGATTATAAAAAAAACTATGAAGAGGTTCTAAAAATGACGGTATCATTTCAAAGAGTGAACCGAAACATCCCATTGCTTATTGGGGCATGTCGTTTTAAATTGAGTAACACATGCATTAATAAAATGAATTTGAATGGAATCTCTAGATAAATATCGATATTCCATTGTTTAAAAACTGGGATTGTTTGATTTGAAAGTCTTGTAAAGTAAGTTGTACAGAGATTGTTGAAACCCTTAAATTAGAAGATATGTTTTAAGATATTCATGGTTGGCATAAAGTATGGAACCAAGTAAATATCTTTAAAACGAAACGGACGATATTTATTAAATTTTGCAAGTAAGTGCAATAGGGCGAATTGCAGCTGATGTACATTTTGTTGTTAATTATATAATTCCGGTTTAACCCTCAACTTTTTTAATTTAAATGGGACACCCTGTATATTTTTACAGATTTTGAAAAATCTTGTTATTTCGAATTCGTACATACTGGATTTAGTGTAAAAATCTGTAAAAACGAGGAATACAGCACTTTAATAAACCACTTTTAAGTTTTTATACATTAGAGTAAAATACCATTTAGATAAACAAATTGATATTGTTTGTATTAATAGTAAGAAATAAACGAGTACTATCTAGTAGGTAACTATTGCCAAACTGTCAAATTTACGGAAATAAATTGTACGATTAAGAATGGTTCATTTAGGTAAGTGAAGAAGATCGTATTGAAATATTTATGGTGATCGATTCATAGAGTGGCCTGCTCGTTCTCCGGTTCTAAGCCCATTAGATTTTTTCTTTGGATTTATCGAAAATCATGTGTTTACGTTAAACGACCACCATGCTTGTAGGAATTGAGACAAAGAATTATTCATGAATGTGAATTAATACGTGGAGAAGTCTTGGAAAAAGTGATTCAAGAATTTGTTAATAGGCTGGCCTATTGTCAGGAGGTGAACGGAGAGCATTTTGAACATTTGAATTAATTTTGTTTAAATTATTATTCTCATTAGTCTAAAGTAAATAAATTTACTTATTCTACAACTAAAAGGGAATTATTTCTCGTTTTTACAAATTATTTCCACTAAAACCAGTTTGTATAAATTCGAGAAATAACAAGCTCTTTCAAAATCTGCAAAAATATATATAGAATGTCCCATTTAAATTAAAAAAGTTGAGGATATTTCCGGTTAAACCGGAAGTATATTATTAACAAAAAAATGTACATCAGATGCATTTTGGCCTATTGCACTTACCTACTTTTGTAAATATCGTCCGTTTCGTTTTAAAGATATTTACTTAGTTCCATACCCAACCCTGTATATAAGTACCCTTTATGGAGAACATGGCACCTAAGCAATTGAAGAACATCAATGGCACGTGGATGTGAAGTACCAACAAGAATAGTATAATAATGTTTGGAAAAATATCAAAATTAGACAGAGAAATAAGTACAAGAAGCCAATACAAGCCACCAATAGTAAAAGACAACATAATATATACGGAAGAGAAAGAAAAATTGGAAGCTATAGGGAGACGACTCAGTGAAAACCACGAGATGACGAAAAACTTATCAAACCCAAGAACAAGAGAAGATGTTAACCTAGCATTTGAAGTAATAGTGGAAAGTCCAAACAATGACAAAATATATCCGGTAAATCCCATATAAATAAAAGGTATCTTCAAAACCATGAAAAACAATAAAGTGCCAGGGGAAGACCAATTCATAATCCAAATATTAAGAAATATACCAAAGAAAACTCTCGTCCAGATACACTATATATACATAGCTGCACTAAAATTGAGATATTATCCAAATAAATGGAAAAACGGGTTAATACCGATACCAAAACCACGAAAACATCATCCATAGATTTTTTGTTGATACAAAAAATAATTGGAGTACTGGATATATTCGAAGAAAAACATTTGTAAATTAATGTATACTCATTTATTGAAAGTAATGAAGTTTCTTACATCAATTGGCCATTATGAAACCCTCTATTTTAACTATCTAACAAATTAGAATATTTTGTTGAAATATGGAAATTTCATATAAAAATAAGATAAAACAATCTGAACTTCATTACAGAAATATATAAAAAAATGCTTAGCTTTTCTAAATATTTTTCTTTAATTAACCGTCTACATCTGTAAAATAAATTTTTTATAACTTAAAAGTGGAATACAGAGTACATACAAGAAATATCATTTAAAAATTGTTTTCGTTTTTAACACTCTTCAGATTCCGCTCAAGTATATTGAAGTGTTCGAAGATGAAATGAAAATCAGAAAATGTAGTGTATTAAAATTTTGTGAAGTACAGAATGTTAATTCATTTTCATCAACGTTCCTACTCCAGCCATGCTGAGTTCCTGCATATTTTGCATTCGTAAATGGGGTACATTGTACAGCGTGTTCCAATTAAATCTGAGACATTTTAATAAGTATGATTAATGTTATAAAATTTTTAAAAATACTGTCAGAAATGTGCAATCTTACAAGACTTAATAAAGCTGGAAACAGAAATTAAAAAATTACTGGTTAATTCAAACAATTGATCTCATATCTTTTAAATGTTGGAGTTAGCTCAGACGTCTTTTATTCAAAAATGTAAAAAATAATATTCTAGAAAAAAACTATTTAATTAGTGAAATTCAGTTTTTTTTATTTATTATCTTTCTAAGCCAAAAAAAATATTTCGTATAATTTAATTAAACTAAAATTTATAAGATATCAGCCAGAAAGCAGTTCTGTATTACGTAACGATTGTTCTTAGAACAATAAAATCTAAAGTCGATAATTACCGTCTTAAAAACTGACATTAACGTGTTCGTTTTTACTATTAAATTCGTCCTCCTCAATTTTATTGAATGGTTGCATGTATTGAAATTATTATAACTTACAATATGTCTTCCCACGGATTTGTAATTCACTATTAGTTCAATAGATAGAGAATTTTTATTTAAATGTCATGTAGGTTATTCTTAACACATGGTCGGAATGTAATTGAGTATATATTAACGAAAATTTAATTTAATTAAATAAATCATTCTGTAACTCAGTCAGAAGCCAGCATTTTTTATGTACAATATTTACAATTATTAATGAAGCACCCTGTATATAATAGCTATACACAAGAATACTAAATAAGTGTTTATTTATTCTACTTATTATAAATACGGACTTGAACAAAAAATACGAAATATTACACAATTCTCTTATAGTCTATTGATAAGCGAAAAATGTATTTCTGATTAAAATAGCTTCACTTTAACTCGTAAGAATATCGAGATTTAGCAGATTTAAAAAAATATTTACTTACATGAAGAGTCAATGCACATAGCAAATAATTTGATTTTATTTACAGAAAAAAATCGACAAAAGGGGACGAAAATTGGTAGACTACGACAGTCAACGACACAGTTTCCAAACTCTTCAAACCAACATGAAGAAAAGAGACGATGCGAAGATCGCGAAAGGCCGAGAAAGCTTAGAGGAAGCAAAAAGGACCTACGAAATGTTGAATTCGGAATTACATGACGAACTTCCGGCCTTACACGATTCCAGAATTTTGTTTTTGGTTACAAATCTCCAGTCGTTATTTAATGCTGAACATACCTTCCATGCAGAGTCTTCCAAGGTAATAAACATCAAATTACAAGTGATGATTATTTTGAAAAATAGGAATTCCTAAACTAATTTTATTTTATTTTTATGTAGTCAACTATTTTTCAAGTTGGTAGGTAATGCTGATAATATTGATGTATTCCGCTCTTTTTTCCGACAAAGGTTGACATAAAAATTTTCTAGAAACTCCCGCAGATCTTTCTATTTTTTCTTATGCCCACCTTTTATATTTCATAATATAGTTGATTGGTTTTCTCAAATGTGTATTATATATTTGAGAAAAATTACTGCATTATTGCGCGGAGATATATCGATTGCTTAAAAATCAATTATTTGTAAACTGTAAATTTTTAGGTTTTCGGAGAGCTTGAAGCTATTGTTGATAAACTAGCAACTGACAGTCAACGCGGTTCGTATAGCATTAAGAAAACCAATGGAGAAAGTCTTCCCCGTCCTACCAGCCTCACTAAAACTAAGGACTTAATTATAAATAATACCTCAACATTTAACTCCAACAGAAGTAAGTGAAAAGCTTTAAATTAATAGAAAAAAAAGTAGCGAATTGATTTTTGTTTTTTTTTCATTTAATGGTATTAATATTAATACATTTGGATCTAATAAATAGTATTCATGTTTATCTTCCTGATTAAATGAATCATGGATATGAAATCAATTTGTGTAAGTTTCGGTTTCTTAAATTTTTAATGGATTAATATGAAATAAAATGTATTACATTTATAATAAATAAGTAAAAAAGTAGCATAAAAATTAGATTTTTTCACGTATTAAGGTGTTTTTTCTATTTTCTCAAATTAAATTAAATATGAAAACTCACTAAGACTTATTTGAAAGAGAGAAAATTACTGTCTTGAAATAATGTATTAGATCCTTGTGTTTTTATTAATTTCATAAATACTGTCATGTCATCAGTAATATCATTTTTTAACATACGTATATCAAATACATGAATTCACAAAATTCAAACATATGAAAGTATCAAATTTACTTTTAATAATACAGTTTTTATTATAAAGTAAATATAAAAGACCAAAGAAATAGTTTTTTTTATATTACTATTCGCTGTTTTTCAGAATCTCTTTTGTAAATATTTAAAAAAATATATTCCATTTTATTTATTTATTTATTTAAATGATTTCATATTTTGAGTTATTTGTATAAACAAATGAAATACAGTTCACATCAGTAAGAAATGTTCATTTTATCTTAAAAGACAACGATGTCCGATTAAAATTACATATATGTATAAGTTATAAAAAGGTCTTACATACGTTATAATGGAACATATGTATCAAAGTATATTTAACCCCATATGTATGACACTGTAGGTTACGTTTACATCATGTCTATGAATACTTTCTCAGTGTAGTTGAATTAAACAGACAATACATTAATATGAAATGGGTTGCCACACCTCGGCAATTAGAATTCTAAATTTGCTGTTTTTAATTTTCTGCTAGTTTAACTTGTTAGGTAATAAACTTTCAAATTGGAGACAATCTAAAAGTTATCTTGAAAATCAGTAGAAAATTTTTAGTCATTAATAACTCGAGTTTATTCGCAGATATATTATCTTTTAGTATGTTTTTTTAATTGCATAAGATATAAGTAATTACTATTTTCTTAAATATAAATTCATCAATCCAAAACAAGTGAATTCAGATTTTGAAAGACTAATTCTAAGCTTAAGATAATTTTTTTGAATTTTATCGTTATTCAGCATTAGTTCACTTTAAGGTTTTCTGTGACAAATCCCTCTTAAAACCATTTTTTAAAGTCCACTTTTCTTAATGAAATCAATGATGTATGCTAAGCCCTGGTGAATGTGTCCGAAAGAGAATACCTTTTTTTTCACGATGCAGACACAAATACCTTTGGATCCATAAAATAGCCAAATATGTAGTGTTGCTCAAGCATGACTTTTTTTATGGAAACTTTAGGTCAGTTGTTATACCCTTCCAGTCTTAAGTGCATTTGCCGTTTCTGAATAATCAGTTTAAGTTTTGAGGAATTTGTTTAACTCCAAGTAAAAATATTATCCATGAAAATCAAGCTAACCGTTTCTATTTCTTCACTTATGGGGTCTAAGATGGTACTACGGATCTAGATATGATACTCATAAAACTCATGGTGGTCCAAAAATCTAACAGGAACGGGCTATTACAGTGTTCATTTGAATTCAAAGGCTTGCTATCCTTAGGTAAACTTGCAGCTAATTAGCTATAATTCATAAAAGTTCAACAAGGAAACATTTACTCCGACAGCCAAACCAAATCGTTAAGTTTCCTGCAAATCTATTCAAGACCCGAATGGGACTGTCTAAGCGTCCAAGATAACTTTAGGTAATTAGAATAAACTGAAAACTAATCTTGGCGTGATCACCAAAAATAGTGGAAAAGCTCACCAGGATACAGAAGGAGTTTATTAAGAGCCTTATCTGAAAATAGTCATAACAGGAAGGTGGTTTGAATAGAAACTCCTTTTAGGCTAAAGTTTCTAACAGTATGTGAAGAGAAACCTAGAATTGATAACCACACAGGAGAATCTCTGGTCAATTTTTGAACAACATACTCTAACTAATAATTGGAATATGCATTAGAAACCGTGGTCTCTTTTGAGTATATTTTTCTCATGTTTGTTCACTTCTCACGGTATTTGATTATTATTTTGTCTGAATATATAGTGCAAATGATCTTATTTTCTGGCTAATATGTTTGAAATATTAAATATCTAATTTCCATAGCAAATAATAATAGCTTCTGGGGCTCGGATGGGTAGGTAAATTATATGTGAAGTACTATTATTATAAAATAGGATATTAAAAAAACTGTTTATGAACTGTATTTCATACTACCACAATTCATAACCACCGTTTTAATATGGTTTTTTGTGCCTTAACCATGCCCTGTGTGTTTTGCAGCTGAAGAACCTGCGCAATCCCCTTCCAAAAAATCCTTCACCAAATCCGAGTCCACTGAAAAAACTCCACCAACCACTCCTTCCAAGCCCGATGAAAAACAAGCCACACCCGTAACTGAAAAATCTACTCCCACCATTCCTTCAACTCCCACAACTCCCACAACTCCTACAACTCCTGGTGCTACAAAACCCGAAGTGAACGGTACGACCACACCCGATGGTACTCGTTCATCTTCTCCTTCCCCAAATCAGCCAGTAAATGACAAGCCCGCTACTAACAACAACAATGCAAACAATAAAAAAGTTGAAGAACTTTACGATATACCCGTGGGTGAGTAGTTTTTTTTACTAAATGCTAATAAAGTTGCATGATGTTCTAATTTTAGGTAATATTTCATTTTTTTGACCCCTTCGAATTGATATTTTGCCAATTACAAGTTGAGAATGATATAAAATTCGTGACGCGTGTTAGATCAATAAAAAACCATTGGTACTTTTGGGCCATTTAGGTCTGTTTCGCTTTTTGCTGATTCAGTCCTCCAAAGTATATCGTCCTGCTCCGGTCCTCAGCAGTTATAAAAAAATGGTTGTTTGTAATTTTAGTACTGTTTCAGCCCTCCGCTAATACCTTGTTAGTCAACCGAACAAATAAACGTGATTTTTGAAACAAATGGATCAAAGTGGAGTTTAATTAAAATGGTGAATTGTGAACCTGTCCTAACCTAAACAATAATAATAAAAAGAAATTATAATAATATTATGTCTCTAATACTCATCTAGGAAAAGGATTAATATTAAGTAAAAGTGTGAGGCTATCAGAAATTTTAAATCGGGTAAAAATGTATGGTTTTGTTGAAAGACTGAAACAGAACAAACTATCTTGTATGGACCGATATATATATATATATATGTTGAAAATGGCTCTAGATATAATTTTGGCAAGATGTCGCTTTAAAACCACTTTTGTGTAATTATCACTATGATATTTCAATTTATAAAATTTTCATTTTATAAGAAGTTAATAATGTTTACTTCTTCATGAATATAATGAGAACATCGGGACGTAATTTTATATCTACCTACATTAAATTTACACTTACAAAGGTAGTGAAAAAAGGTTTATCTATTGTTTATGCAATTTGTAAATATTTTCAATGTTATCATGAAAATATATACTTTTGAATAACTGCATTGTCAATATTACGTACATTTTTTATAGCTTGTTCTTAAAACTTTCTTCAATCTTAAAATTTGAGCGCCTTCCTGAGTTTAAATATGGTAGGTTTTTAGTTAAATTTTCTAATTATTCAATTAAAAATGTTTTTTCAACTTTGTTTGAGAATTAAATATTGTTTTTAAATATCCAAATAAAACTTGTAATTAAATTAACTGTTTCTACCCTTACTTTGTGGAATCTATCCAAAAAATTTTAATTTATTTCTAAGACTTACGTTAAGAAATTTTTTCAAACTTCAAATTATTTTCTAATTTTAATTAGGTTAATTAATCTGCCTTGTAAGTAATTTATATATCTTTTTTGTCGTTTAATTTACAAACAAAAGTGATTCCCGCGTAATTGCCGTTTTAATCTAAACATATTGAAATAGCTATTTTTTTAAACATAATAAAATTTACCAACAGAACGTTACTCGTCTTTTAATAACAAAAACCTTCTACAGAAATCTATTTCAGTTTAGTAACAAAACAGATAACAAGTTGATATTATGTGATCAAACCAGGAGTTATTAAAACTATTTATTAAACAAATTAGGAAAAGTGTAAATGGACATAAGATATATCCAGCAAGTTATTTTAGACAACCTTGAGACATTCTATTAACAGTTGTGTACAGTCGCAATGCATTGTTTGTTTTAGGCTACAAAAAATTACAAAATGACTTAACAATTTCAGGTAAAAATATTTCAGGATATGTCTCAAATATCCAACTGCATAAAAGACGCAAAATTTCCTTTTCCAAAATTTTATACGTTTTTTTATAATTTTGATTTTTTATATGAATACAAAAATACCGGAAAGCCGTCATAAAAGAAATTATTAACGTAAACCTTATTAATTTCAAAACATCAAAGTAACAAAGAATAAACTTTTTGAAACCGTTACGAAAAGTTTAGAATTTATTTCAATATCGAAAAGTATCACTTTAAATGTCAAAATTAGAACAAGTTATTTTAGTAACATTCTGTAATTCTAATCTAGATACTAGGAGCATACTCTGTCTTTATTTCCAAAGTAACTAAAATATAAAAATAATACATAATTTATAAAATGTACCATCTGCTTGTTATCTTATTTTGTTCTTTGAAAATCTAATTTTCATTCTCTAAAGACTATATTGTTTTATAAATTGCCTGTGTATGAGTCATTCAGCCACTTATTATCATGTGTATATTTATCGTCATTATTATTAATATTTTTATTTGATGGTATTTAAACGATAAAGTGTTTCATTAACATTTTTATTACAAATATTTTATTATGTATATAAAATAAAATGTTTTTATTTCTACAATTGATATCAACTTTTAAAACTCATCATTATTATGATAATAATACGCTAAATTTAATAGTTGACTTCACTTAGATAACACATAATTCTAATACTGACATAAGAAAATAATTTCATTATTTAAGAGGCAATAAACTATACAGGAGGTCATATTGTATGTCCACTTCAATTTTTATTTATTTATAAAGTTAGAGTACCTATTAAGTACTTACTTATACTTTGACCCTATCTACTTTTAACCCTAAGACTATGTGAGTTGATTTACATCTAGAGCTTATATTCTTCAACTTTTGACCTTTTTTAATTTCGACTTACCATGTTTATATGGGCCGTCCACTTTTGAACTTTTTAAAAGAGTGTTCTTAGCTACATTTTATAACTACGGAGGTATTAGGTTGATTCGTTACTTTGCGGAACTCTGCAAACCTCAGAAATGCATATAGAAACTGTATTTAATAAGTAGTAGGATAATGCAACTCGGCTCCTTGTAGAATTTTTGAAAATATCTTAGCTATATTATAATATTTCTTCTATTAATATTATTAATTAAAAATTTCAATTTGAAGGTGCCAGTACTGATAACTTACCACCTGGGGTCCTGTATCGGGTTAAGGCCACTTACAAATACAACAGGGAAGATATGGATGAACTCTCTTTTGACGTTGGTGAAGTCATTTCAGTAATTGAGTATGACGATCCCGAAGAACAGGTAAGAAATTAAGGCAAAAATGGTTTTGTGCTTAGTGTTAAATTCTATTGTTGAAAATGTACAAAATTCAAAATCATAAAAAGCGGAAATATAAAATAATGCAATAATTAAGTGCCTGAAACTCCCATTGAGAAATAATAAAAAAAGTTTATTTTCTGTCAGACACTACAAAAAAAATATTAATGTTAAAAATTAATTATAATTTTAATTACAGGAGGAAGGTTGGCTGATGGGTATAAAAGACAACGGCGAAAAGGGCATGTTTCCAGCAAACTTTACAAGACCATTGTAATTTTTTTTTATAAAAATATCTTTGAGGATAATTTTTTGCAAATTAACTTGTAGCGATATTTTTAAAATATAATAAGAGCGTAATTTTACACACGCTCTGTATAATGAACAAGTGCCTTACTTCATTATATATTTTTATAGGTTTTTTAACGTTGGAATTTTATTTTAACATCGAATAATAGTTTGTTAATTGTTTCATTTATTGTGTTAAAGTAGAGTTGGCAACAGACACTAAGAATATGGATGACAAATAAAATTTCATTTTTATCTAAAAGAGAAATTTAATTTGGATTTAAGGAAATACTATACTTAATCCATTATCAAAACGTCTCTTTAAAAGTCTTTTTTTTTCACTCTTTATGACAAACTTCAAATTTTATTTGACCTGAAGTTTCAATCTATAACTTTTCATAAATATCTTCTGCCAATTTGACATAACCAATTCATTGTTATCTCTTTATAGAATCTATCAAATATTTTTTAATACTCAGACCGAAATTTTTTGCATTTCTCATTATTTTTTTTTGTTTTCAATATAACATTGTTTACTATAGGTTTTATTGTATCTACTTATATACGTATTTTGTATTTCAATTAGAGACGCATGTTAAAGTGAAGGGTAAAATTTGGCAACTAAAGGGAAACGCTAATTTTGATCAAATGTAGTGTATTTACAGTAGTTATTATTTGTTGAAGTAGTTAGATACTTTATATTTTAAAAATCTAATATGAAACCAATAGAATTTAAATGCTTTTTGAATAATTTAAATTTAATATATTTTGGAAAATGCAAAATAATAAAATGATAGCAATATCAATAAATTATGATATTGAAAGAATATATATTATTTTTTGTAAATATAAAACTAAAATAATTTATAGCAATTTTTACTAAATAAATTATAACACTAGTTATATTTGATCCACAAAAATTCTAATATTCTCATTGAACAATTTTTTACATAATCACTAATTTTGATTCGCTTAAAATTTGCTCAAATAAAATTTTTCGAATTTCTCAAGGTAAGAAGTGAGTCTAGTCAAAGATATAATCAAAGTTTCCTTGGAAATTGTTCATTTTTGTGCCTTATTCTCTTCTTCCTATATCGTTAAATAAATGTTTATGGTATTACACTCTTGGAATTGAGGCTAAGGCAGAGTACCTCGACTTTTATCCAAATTATAATCAAAAGGTTGAAATGCTGTTATATGGCGTTAACTTAATACTTTTCATTCATACTTTTTCACTTACAAAAGTTGATATGATTTTAATTTTATTTACTTTATCAAACACTTTTTATTTCAACTAAATTTTGTCAGATTTTTTATGTACAGTAGGTTTTATGTATCTACAAATTATATAAGAAGACAATAAGGAGTTATGATATTTTCTTGTCCCAATAATGATAAAATCGGGCAAAATTTTACGTTCAAGAGTAAGCTTGGTAAATATTTCAAAATAATTTTATTTATATGAAACATGTTATTTCTTACTCTTTGGGGTAAATTGCGTTAGAAGTGTGCCGAGCTTTTGGGCTCAACATTTTTATATCTATTTATAGATTTTTACCTTTTGAAAAGAACGTTGAGTGTAGTCCCGCCCGTTACAGTATGTTCTTTTAGTTATCTGAATATACTCTAGCTAAGGATTGTTATTATATTATTATATTCAAGTATTGTGCGATAGATTTTAACTTATTTTTATTCTTTTTAATTATGTTGTAATATTTTATTAACTTATTATGTGGAGTGTATGTTTGATTTACTTTAAAAATAAAGAAAAATATTGGAAATGTTTTATTTTCAAAAAAAAAACTGCTTATCTAGATAAGAAGAATAAAAGTAAAGAGTATTTTTTAGAGATATAAAACTTAAAAATGAAATAAAAATCATTGTAAAGACCATGTTGTTGGCTTTATTTGAAAGATATGCCATTAGATCTTAAATATGATTTCAGACATATGAGCGCCATAACTGACTCGAATAAAGCACAATCTGGAAATCCAATTTTCGATTACTCTCTCGAGAAGCAAATTATAATTCCCTTCAATAGCATTCTAGGGCATTTTGACTTCATAGCTTGTCTCAGTTTCTGCAAAGCGTCTTCATAGCGCTTCGCATTGATTATGGTTAAACGTTCGATGAAGTCGACAAGCAGCCCTTGGAATTGAAGGTCATCGTTCTTTTACCGGAATCGTTTCGAAGTAATATGCGTCCTACTCGGAATCTCTTATGTCACTCTTGCACACTTGTTTGTGACATGCAGTGTTTGCCATACAGAGAGACGATGAATTTCACGTTTTCCAGCACTCTCAGCAACCAAAAAAACCAAAAAAACTATCTGCTCTTCTTTGCTTACCTCCATTCTAATGCTGGATGACCACATTTTCCACTACGCTCACCTACAGAGAAATAAACAAATGACTGTATCTGTGTCACTATGCATTTTTCTATCCCAGAAATGGCATTATTTTTTGCGTGAAAAGTGTTTAAAATTCATTTGAAAAGCATTACCGTGTCAATATTTGCACTTTTTCTTCATAAAACTGAGGGACGATAAAACTGTGGTTTATACAGGCGGAAAATCTTGCTATAAATATTGAGCTCATCCACCAGAATCTTCAAGACATCCATAATGTTTATCTATCACAATATCATACTGAGGACAGGTATTTTGTGTTCCACTTTGTCAAGCATTTTGGAATCAAATTGTGGTTAGAGGTGCGATGAATGAACCAATCACAAAGCTTTAATTTTATAGAAATAAACATTGAATTTAGTTTCGAAATTTATAAAAATTCAACTGATATAATCAAAGACATGCTTTGGGATTATTTGGAAACAACACAAGATTGGTTCGTTTTTATATCAGTAAATTATTTGAAGTAGTAAGGAAAAGGAAACAGCATTTGTCATAAACTTTTTAATATATTTGAAAGTATAATCTATGCGCAACATTTTGGCAACAACGTTTTAATCGTTTTAATAAGAAAATTACACTTCTAATAAAACTATGTATTTCATAATTTTTAAAATATTGGTTGTAAAAGTGCCTGTGAAACTGTAGAAAAATATTCGGATATGTCTTTCCTTTAAAATCTTCATTCACAGCTTAAGTAATTCACCAACAATCTGGGTGGAATATTTCTAATGCAATGATATTCCACTACAAAATCAAGATACCCCTAAATATATTTTATTCTTAAAATATTTCTCTTTAAATATTAATTTCACAGTATAACTTTTTCAACGCCTTATAAAAAAATATAAATAAATTGGGTTGAAAAATAAATATCAAATAATCAACAAGGTTTTTTAAGGAATGAACAGCTTATAATTTACAACAAATATTTTTTCATGCACCTTTTTCTAATAATTATCATGGTTACATATTGAGAGTACAAAAATATTTAAAAATCAGACTTTTAGTAAAATATACAAGAAGTAGTAAAAATATTGAAAAAATGCATCGAATATGATATAGTTACAACTCATATTCTCTAAATAAATCAAAGAATATTAAATATACTGTATGTAGATTATTGAACTTTTACAGTATTATTTGTGTCTTTACCACTCCTTATATCCTTATTTAATTTTATAAAAAATATTTTCTTTTTTTTTTAAGGACAACTACGTTGCACCCCATAAATTGTCCTAGTATATAGGAATGATCCGTGCAATTTACTGCCATTTTTACATAAAATGATAGGTATTTTATAGGCTGTACATATTTATTTTTCAAATAAAAAATATACATTTGGATTTTTTAATAATCTTAAAACTAAATTTTTATATCAAGAGGCCAATATTTTCGATATTTCAGTCTTTGATTTTAATATTTTAGGACCAAAGTAGTGGACACATATATTCTTCTAGCTTTCGAAGTTGCAGCCTTTTTATTGATAGTATCGATTTGATGCTAGATGAAGGATGAAGGTGACAAACTTTACTGGTTGATAAGGACATCATATGTACCGTCTATTCCCATAAAAAACCCGATAATACACTTATTCTATTTCCCGTTTCTTTCAAATAATTTTAATAATACATGAACACATTAAAAAATCCAAATGTATCATTTCGCTGTAACCATGACATTTAGGAGTCTAAACCTAGCTTTTGAGCATATCAGCTAATAATTGTCGCTTTTACAGCATCGTAATTTCATTCCAACATTGTCGATGTTGGTGCCACTTCTAGTAACATCTGCAAAAATACTGTCACGCCATCTGAAAGAGCATAATAAAATATAGTACAAAAAAAACTTTTTTCTGGGTTTTGGAGCAACAAAGGTTAATATTTGTTTCTGTTCCTAATATATGTATATTATATATTTTTGAAAAAGGGAGGCATTAACCACTCTTAAGCAGTAGATTAAATGGGGTAAGTTATACTACTTTCAAACTTAGGAAAATATCGATAGCTTTTTGGCAATTTGAAATCATTGCATAATTTTCTCTCTGATACATCCTGAATTATTATATATTGTAATCAAAAATAAAACTAATTGAACTGTAAATATATGACTTACCCATGAATGGTATACGTAACTTGTAATGTACGAAAGGAATGTAGAAAATCATCCCTCCCAAAATAAAAAAAGTGGCATACAGGTACTCGATTGTAGGCTTGTCTACGATAGGGCCTATTATCAGGTACACAGAGATCACTAATACCAAATAAGGAATGATAATCGGCACCTAAAACAAATGTAGATTTTCAGTTAATTTTTTATACATTCAATAAAGGATTAAAAAAATGTTAACACATGTAAGATTTCTGCCACTAGACATCAATGTTCAGCTACTATTACATATGCTTTTTGTTTGCACTAGTCAGAATATTAAAAACCCAAATGCTCATCTGCAGCCAATACATCGATGCAGATATTTATTTGCAGTAGATAAAGTAGAAATATTTTTACCTTATAGGGCCTGGGATAATTAGGTTTGGTGTATCTCATGACAATCAATGCCACCATAGCTCCTCCATAAAATATCCAAGCTGTAAAACTGAAGAAATCTATCAACGAGTCTATAGTACCGTACATCACCATAGCGCCAGCTATCAGAGACTGAAAAAAAGACAAAGAATGAAGAAATAAAAAGACATATTAATACGTGATGTCAAAATAATGCCTGTATCTATAAAGTTTACAATATATTTTTCGTACTTTTGTTTAAGGAAATCAATAATAACTAAATAATGCGGTACTTAAGGGTAAATTTAAAAAAAGGAAGATCCCGGCCAAGGACTTATAACTGTGATGATCCAATATAATCTCAGAAGTAGCTCATTAGAATGGTCTGAACAACCTACTTTATATTTACGAACAGTCATGAAATCTAACGAAAGTATGGTTAGCAGAAGACGAAATTTCTATTTCCCTTTCCTTCTGGTTACATCTACTTTATACCTAATTAACGGATTGGCTACTTACATGAAAGATTAATCCAGGCGAAGGTGTGTACCTCCTAATATGCACGTATGATAAAATATCCAATAGATGTCCTTCCCGACTAGCGGCAAAACAAAGTCTACCAGCAGCAAAAAGAGTTCCATTTGCAGACCCAAAAGTCGAAATAGTCACAGAGAGCGGCATCAACCACGCCATAATGCCCAGGACACGATTTCCAAAAGTCACAGCTACGGCTTCACTAGTCATCATTTCCATTGGAGACATAACAGTCAGGTAGGAGATGTTTATAAGGGCATAGCAAATTGTTACCAAAGGTATCCCTATGACAATGCTACGTGGCAGGTTCCTGAAAAGAATTGAAGTATGTAACATGTTTTAAATTTCGTATTGTATATTAATAAATATACACTCTAGTTCTGGTTTTAATTTAAACGAGTGCAGTACCTACACTGTGGATGTAAAAAAATTTAATATTACATAAATCACTGTCAGCAAAAGCGATACATGTTATAGTTTTACTACAGCATAAGAATCAAAATTGAAATGGCGAGTATTTCTTTTACACAGTGGCCAGACGAAAACGGAAACCTTTTATCAAGAATTTTCAAAGGGGCATTTTCGATTTTCCCCAAAATATTTTTATAGCACAGATGATCGAGTAATATGTCGTTGTAAAGACCTTACAATGCTCTTTACATTTGTCTTTGAATATTGAAATTGGAACAATAGTTTTAAAAAACTACATTTTAAAGCTTAAATTATGTTTCAATCTGAAGACTGTAGGAAATGTTGATCCAGTTTCAATAATGTCAGTGTCCATGGTGTTCTCTTTAAGTACATTGCTTTGAAATGGTTGTATTCACTTCATATCATATTTGTGTCTGAGCCCCACAAATTTAGCTTCTTGCTTCGCATTATTTTTTAAAATTTTTATCATATTTGGAAAAACCTAATGAGATATAAAATAATACATATACATAATACATCAAATTAGAGCACGATAAATTATTGCGATATCATATTTTGAAACCTTAACATATTACATATTGAAAAATTAATTGCACAAATTGAAATGTCAGTATGAAGCATGTTTTGTAATTTTGAAGAATTTTATTTTTATTTTTTAACTGGTAATTTGATTGGCGAAATTTATTATTACTAGAAGAAGTTATTGATCCGGATTAAATGATTTTGTTGAAAATTGTCAATATTTAAACCAAAATTTTCTATGCCATTGGATTGAGGGACGATTCAACATTAAATGGCTTTCGCGGTCACTAGATTGGTTCCCTCACGATATATTTTTATAAGATAACTTAAAAGTAAAATCTACATAAGAGAAATACTGCGTCACAGAATTGTCGATAAATGCCTTCAAGTAACTCCGAAAATACTTTACGACTCTTTGAATGAATTTTGTATGATTGTATATGGGAGTGGATGGTCATCGGTTTGAAAATATAGTCACCTGATTAGTAAGTAAATTAATATAATTTAAGTTTTAAAATGTAATTTATGTCTTAAAAATTATTGAATCAAACCTATATATTTAATGATGCTTGTATAGAGCATTTCAAAGTTAAAACGATATCTTATGATAACCCCTGTTCGATTAAATTATTTTGGGGAATAGAACCACCGCTTGGGGTGCAAAAATGGCGCAATCAAAAATGCCCGAAGACCACGTCCTTCTTTAATTAAAAACTGACAAATCCCAACGTATGTCTAAACTTTGGTGTGATTCCTGATAAAGGTTTTGTTTCGCTTTTGCTTGACTGCATTTCTCATAAATAAGTTCTAAATATACATAAATCTCTTATTCACCTGGATGGATTTTTTATTTCTTCTGTGACGTAATTTAAGTTATTCCATCCATCGTATGCCCAGAGGCCAGTATAAAATGCAGTTGCTATATTACCTATAGAGTATTTAGTATTTTTAAATGGTTCCATCAAATGCTGAGTATTGCCTGTAACAAAAAATCGCTGTTATTGAAAGATTTCAATACATGCAAGTTATCCTGAAGTCTTAGTATGATTTAATATTTAATGATTTTTTGAACTTTTAAAATAATAATCATCCAGATTCTTTGTCCATAAGACTTTCCGGACTTTTGTCAGTTTTGTGAAACAATTCGAAAACTACCTTACTAATAGGCTAATAGCTTAACTATTTAATTTATTTAAAATATAAAATATAAAAGTTTATGTGCGGTATTTCGAATGTTTAATTGACTTACTTTCGCCATTCCAAATATAAATACTCTAAACGCCAATCTTGAAAATGTTCACCAGGAAGAACAATGTGCCAATAGAATTTAAAAACAAACACGGTCTCTAGTGAATAAAATGTGAGTATTATAGAAAAATAATTGGGGCGTATTGAGTCCAGTATATATTTAAAAATATATATATATATATATATATATATATATAAATCCAAAAAGAAATTAACCTTTTTTTAAAATACTGGGAGGCATTTTCAGAATTTATGCTTAAGACGGCCGTATTAGTTTTGATTATTTTTGGTGACCTAGAGAAATGTTAAACAAGTAATTGCATTATTCTCAGTATTATTCAACTGATACTCTTCAATTTATCCCAATTATATTTCCCAAAAAAAAACAATGCAGTAATAATAAATTCTATAATTACACAAGTCGCTATCGACCAATTATTGTATTCTGTAAAATTGAAACATTGTCGTTATTTTGTTTAATTAGTATTATCAAAATATTAATTAGGTAAAAATAATCATGGGTTGTATTAGGACTCATAACTAGTCGACTATTTTATAGCGTCAAAATGTGTTGTATTTTGATATCAAAAGGACAATAATTATTATTATTATTGTTATTTTTGTTATTTGCCATAGCGCTTCAGGGCAACTTACATTTGATGAATGGTGTCATTATATGACTAACAAGCGAGGAATCCCGGAAAATTTATCCACAATCTTTATCTATAAATTTTATGCCTTTTTATTGTACTTACATTTTAACTAGAATACTGCATAATTTCTTGATCTATTTCAGACGCTGCATAGTGTAATATTTTCAAGGAGGTTATTTTCAGAATATTCACACTTCTGTTGTAATCACTTGACATTTGTTAGGATTTCCACGGTTGATAAAGATAATTCTTTGTATTTTGGCCTTTATCGAAAACTATATAAAAAATAACCAAATGTTTTGGTAGAAATAATGTATTAAAATAGATCGGTTGTATTTTTATTTTAATTAAGAAACTATTCTAATTATTTTCTTTCTTTTCGTTACTTAGACAAATCCAAAGGCATTTTATTAGCATTTAATGACAATTATACTCGTTTAGATACACATTAAGTTGTAAACCCTTGGATCT
The DNA here is from genome assembly GCA_951812935.1 of Hermaeophaga mercurialis. Lineage (NCBI taxonomy): Eukaryota > Metazoa > Arthropoda > Insecta > Coleoptera > Chrysomelidae > Hermaeophaga > Hermaeophaga mercurialis. The sequence continues at coordinate 24,677,533 of OX638360.1, forward strand.
AGTATTTAGTCGTATTAACCCAAATGAAGGATGTTGATCCAACTCTATTAGGAGGGAGGATCGAGGTTTGTGACCTTTGACATTACAAAAGAAACTGTAAGGGTATTTTTATAATCTTAATAATGTTTAAAGAAACAACTTTTTTATTTTATGTTGGGAACGGTCATTGTTATAAAAAATATTGTAAACAACTATTTTAAGAACTACTATCATATATTGCATTGGGTATATACGTAGGGTTCCAAGAATACAAAGACGGATATGATTTTTGTTATTGGGTGATACATGACACCGAGGCAAAAAGAAAGTACCCCTTAGCGTAGATTATGATTCGTTACCAATATACAAAGCATTTTGTTTATTCCATGATATATACATATCTGCTATATTTTTTTTTACGGATCTCTTCTACGAGATTTTCAGGACTAGAAAAGAAAAAGTATGATATATTGAATTTGGGCAACCTGTTTACCGATTTGGAAAGATAAACCATATGCTTTAAATAAAACATGTTGTCTGTTAGATACATTTAAACATAATATTTCGGATTTAGAGAATTATTGTTTTTCTTTAATCCATGCTTCTTCTGTTGAAGCGTAGACGTTTATAATCGTTATATTAGTTTGTGCGTTTGTTGTCTTAATATATGAAAAAAATTTATTAAGCACTAAAATATGATATTTAGAATTTTTATTTTGGGGTCTCCTGTATAGAACAGTGTTTAGTTCTGTTTATTGATTTTACATCGAATGCTCAATTCACAAATTTCCTAATTTATTTTTATTACTCTAATTAATACATAATTTCTTTTTCTACTTTTTCTTTATTTTTCGTCCCTTCCTCTAACTTGTTTACCCTTTCCAATAAATCTTAATTTTCATTTTTAGCTACACTACTTCCTCTTTTAATTTGTCGTGTTCATTCTTTAAATTTAATATTTCTAAATATTTCATCGGTTTATTTTCGATTTTCTCCCATCTAACCCATCAGTTATCATTTATTGAGTTCAATAAACTTTACTACGCCTATGTCCAAAACGGCGAAATCGTCCACCTCGACGGTTCAAAGGCTACTCTTATCGGTTTTTTCATTATTTAATGATCTTGGCAAAGGAAGCCAAGAGAATTAGGTAAACTAGGTTTTCCATTTTCGCGGATAAACTGAATTAATTTTAGTACTAATAGTTTTATTGCATGAGTTTCCTATAATATTTTTTTAACATGAAAGAATTTTCCTGTGCGAATATTTCAAATTTGGAATATCAATAATTTTATATTTCGGTAATATGTTTCCTGATATTAGCATGGGAATTAAGTGAAACGGATTTTTTTCAAATAATAATAAAATGAACAAATGTGTAATACTACGTAAAATTGTAAAGTTACAATGTTATTTGAAATACTAAATAAAATACTACAAACAAATCATATTTATGCTTGCCCGTGAAATATTTTATTGAACTGTTATATTTACGAACTCTGAAATTCGTTTCGTATATTCGAAATAAAACACCAGAATTCAAAACAATTTATTTTTATCTTTCTGATTGTCTGAACCGAGTTACAAACTCAAGGAGAATACAAAGAAATGACAAGACTAGTATCATAAATTCTTGAGGAAATCAGAAACTCCCACATACAATTTCCTCGAGCTGGCGATATTTAGGAATGTGTTCGTGTCCTTTTTAGGTCCTTGACATAATATTTCGTTGTTAAGGCCTCGACCTTCTGCTTTGCAGAGATTTTCGTCCTGAACTCGTTTCTAGGGGTATACAAATAACATAATGTCGCCTGGGACTTATATATAATATATACTAATAGATGTAAATTATTGTTGCAAATATGCTCCAAAAAATGTGTTAAGTATTTAAATAAGAGTTTTAAATTTACCCGATAATAAATCAATGTCAATGTATAATCATAATATATGTCTATGTTTATATTATTATAATTTCATGTGGTTAATATGAATGAAAAGTCCCATTATTTTATCTAGTAAATGTATACATAAAAAAATAAAATCTAATTTTAAGTTTATTGTAAAAAACGTTTATATTTCGTTCCAGACTTCTGTATTATTCAATATTAATCAGGGTCATGGGATGTTTCAAGTGTCTTAGTTGAAATATTAAAATATCTTGAATGGGAAAAGGACATATGTTACCTTCAAAACTAGTCTTGTGATAAACAAATGATAACAGTTTTAATCATTAATTCATATAGTAGATAAACAATTGAGATTCATACCTTCAAACATTTTGTATGCTCCTCCCAAAACGACGATTAAAACAGCCACCAGTTTCGCAGCAGTGAAGACATTTTGAACACTCGTTGCCAGATTCACACTGTAGCAATTTATATACAAGATGACGACTGAAATAGAAAAGCTTAATTTAATTTAATAGAACCGACTAACTATTAAAATTTATTGGATCATATATCTTCTAATTTAAAAAAAAATCTTAGAGATTTATTTGTTTTAAATTGAATACATTTTTTTGTAATATGTTACTTCATATACAAGCTTTATTTACTACTAGTACCACTTCCGTGCTAGATATTAGTTTTATTATACGGAGTTCCAAATTAGAAGTTTAGATATAGAAAACAATTGAGGAACGACTGCTATTAAAGGCACATTAAGTTTTTTTGTCAGGATAGAATGTGTAATAAAGGATAAAATTGTAGATATTAATAACGATAATCCAATTTTTGGAGTTATTATTATTTGTAGTTATTTTACATTTTTTTTTTTGAGAAAAAATAGTTTCTCAACAACATTTTTATTTCCATAAAAAGTTTATTGCTATTTAGGTTAATACCATTTTTTGTGAATCGAAATTGAATATATAAATACTTATCTCTAAAAAAATGAATTTATAAATGAGAAAAAAAATGATCAGACCAAGTAACAAGCCAGCCTTTGGGAAATCCGAGGTCAGATACATGAAGGGACATTACCGGATAAAGTGAGATAAATAGCAACATTTCTCAGTGGAAATCATTCTCCAGTTTCTGGATTAGTTTCTGAAATGAACAAAGCTAATTCTCTTCTAGAAACGTGCTGCCTGGACTGCTAATTTTCTCTAGCTAAAGAAAACCATAGATTACAATAAACCGATAATCATCAAAACAATGGGCATTTATCAATTTACAATATGTAACCTAATGACAATATATAATATAATTGTCAAACTTTACGTCTGTTTTTGAAGGACGTAATGACATTAGTTATGGAACAAGTCCAGATAATAGAAATTTTGAAATTAATTTAGTTTTTATTTCACATATAGAGAGTGTTTCATTGGGAAAGGGCCTAAGTTTAACTGAAGATGGACGTCACTTTGGGGTTCCAAATAACCTATATTTAATGGCTCTTCCACCCTTTATAACGGAGATACAGGGTGTTTTATCAATTTTGAATATTTCTTTTGGAACTCATAACTTCCGAATTACTAGGTAAATTATTTTGATATTTGGTACGCGTAATAACCATTACCAAAATATTACCAAAAAGAAAATCCAGGATCAGCTTGAACAAAAAATTTTAATATTCGTCTCTCTAAAAAACAACACCATGTCTATTGAATTTTTTTAAATTGCTGTTTAAGTTCGAAAGAGAAGAAAAAAATGAATCCACTCATCTACGTTTTATTTTTTCGCAGACAGTTGTACTTCCATAATTTTAGGGTTGGCTTTAAAGGAAATATTTAAGAACCATAACGATTTGGCCTCTTCAGTACTTTTTTCGTAAAATTTTGGACTAAAAGTAACAGGAATAGTTAACATAATGATTTTGAAATTTAAATAACAACATTTTTGACTTACCCATTGCCAGCAAGGCCACCATTTTGACAACAATTTCTGGTGGTTCGCATTCGATGACGAACGCCTCCACAGCGTATTTTCCAAAACTCAAACATATTATTGCCATCTGAGAAGGTTTGAGTACCAATGTGCTGGCCCAAGAGAAGAGGAATGCTGGAGGAGCACCGAAGGCGTCCATAAAATAAGCGTATTCCGCTCCTGAAGATGTATTCATTGTGCCTAATTCGGCGTAGGCCAGGGCACCTGAATAGAAAACCAACAGTAAGAAAAAGGCTATCTGTAGAACCGTTCTATGATGATATTGCCAGAGTCTTGAACCACAGAAAAACCAAATTAAAATATTGCACTCAATGCAGTTTCGCTATCAATGATTTTATCAAGTCGTAAATAAGGTTAACATAGTTAGTGAATCGCGCGTCGAGTGCAGTACTTTGATTTGGTGTTTAAGTGATTTAAGTCTCAGGCAATTACGATAAACCAAAGGTTCCATTCCCTAAAATTACATTCTATAATGACTATTAATAGTATAAGATGTATGAAATATGACAGTCGACAGTATCTATCTATTGAAATTTAATATTAAATTAAATGAAATAGGGTTCTTTAATATTTTTTCATTTTTCCTTTTACGTGAATAGCTGGCCATCGATTAAACTTGAAGTAAGTAAAGTCTTTCACAAACATAAAATTTTCAAGGTTTATAGCTTGAAGGGAAAAAGGCGAATGTCGTCATCGGGATTTTATATTTGTTTTTAAGTTCAACGTCTATATGAGTTTTCCATCACGAGGTTTTAAGGTAAAACAAAAAAAATATTTGTAGAATTTTAAGAAAAGAACAAATTATATATTTGAAAATAAGACCATTTTTTAGAGCGGTAAGCCTGTACTAATTAATAGAGATTAAAATTTTCTAAAAAGTTGTATAAAACATCATGTATTCTGTCACTCCCACTCTATGCTATAATAAACTGGTGAAACGAATTATACAATATATATTAACCCTGAATTTTAAAAATATAGATCTAATAAAAAAACACAGAGGATTCCCCATTTAGCATGTTATTGTTTACACACACTCAATCCCAATAAAAAAATTTGTCTACTTGAACAAATATTAGAATCTCAATGTATCGATATGATGTATATGTATAAGAGTCTATAGATAGATCGTTACGTGGACCGTAATCATGTGTCTGCAGTTTACGTCAAAACGACTGTCTACTTATTCTCAGACTAATTTAATATAACAAATAATTATATAAACAAACACTTTAAAATAGGAGTGACAAGGCAATCATTTTTCAAATCCAAAGTATCTAAATTTAAAAGGTTCATTGAATCTGTGGTCCTTCATCAATGTTTTATGTTTTTGCTGTGTGTTACATTTAATCACATTATACAAGGTGTTTGGTACATCGATTTAAATCCATTATTTAGTGTTAGTGGATATGACCTTATTTTTCCCTTATATTTCAGAAAAGCTAAAAAACGAGAGAAAGCTGAAAGTTTTTCTTATCATAATAAATTATATATAGGTAGGCCGATTTCAACAACAACGAGACTTTGTTATAGGTGAATAGGGTCATATAGGATCCAAATAATCCGAAATATCAATTAGTGAAAATTTTCATTGATATACCAGTTATCTAATAAATATTTTTCTTTAACATATGTAAGTGTTCTAAGTCTTATTGAAAGTAAGAGGTAATTAAAGAGTTTTCTGTTTTCACTCTTTCCTATTCTTCAGCCAATCATTTATAATAAGGAGAAAAGTAATGGATTCATTTTCTCGAACTTAACATCGTACACTATTAGGTTTTTTGAATTTTCCTTGATTACGTACGTGGCAAAAACAAGACCAGATACAAACAGAACCCAACAAATGATGAGAAAATATTAAAAAGTATACAAGGCAAAACTGTACACGACATCAGACAACAATGCGGAATACAGGACATAGGAAGGTAGGTGAGACAGACGACGGTTCTGGAACAAACATATAAAAAGAATGGAAGACAGCAGATTCGTTAAAAACGCAAAAATGAATAACCCAATAGGAAAAAGATCACTAAAACGATGGCGAGTATTCTAGACCTCATCTTCCGGGGAATACGTGTTGGCAATGAATAGGCAGTAGTCTACTAATATGGTTTAACGTATTGTCTAACACCATCCTCCCTGTTTACAGCTAAATTCCTACATAAAAATGAATAAACCACGTGATAAGTAGATTTGTATGCAAAGCCCCTGGCACTTACTGGCTTATTTTATAATGAGTATTACTTTAATTTCGTTCGAAAATTCTATTCCCAATTTTAAATTCAAGTTCTAATTAAAGTAGGTACTAATTTTTGTTTTAGGTGGGTAATGCTTCCCAAATATGATGCCAAAAAATTAAATATTTATTAATATTTTAGTACCCCTAAAACTTTTATACAGGTACAGTAAAAAAATATATTAAGAACACCACTATGAGTTCCGGGCCATAGAGGGATCGTGGTGAATGAACGGGCGGACCGGAACCGGAATAATAATAGGAATAAGTAAATCGCAAAGCTCTTCATTACTTGAAGAGTGGGCGCAAAATGAGTTAAGATGGGCTTTGGAAGGCAGTTGAGAATGTAGACAAGCCAAACAGGCAATCGCCGTACCGGATCCAACAAGGACCAGATGGCTGCCGGAAAGAACCAGACAGCAGCTATGGTTGACCGTTGGAGTCCTCACTGAGCATTGCAGGCTCCAAAGACACCTGTTCTTGTTTGGGGCAGTGGAGGACCCAGACTGCCAGAAATGTGGAGGGCAGGAGAAACCTCCCTCCACTACCTGTGCAACTGTGAGGTCTACCGGAACAGATTTAAGCGGGAGATCTACACGCCCTCTCATGGAACAATATCTTAACCTTCATCAGAAGGTCAAGGCGTTTCGAGGAGGGGGAAACTTGGGGATGGTAAAAAGGGCCTGCCAGGCATCAGCCTCCCCGCCCTTATGTCAATACCAAAAAAAAAGCTATTAAGAATACAAAATATAAATATTCTATTTAAAGTACATAAAAAAGTTTCTCTAGTAGATCTGATACCTTAAGCAGCCTATTTTAATTAATTATTTATTTATTTAAATAACACACCTAGTACATTTTAATATTTTCCGATTTTAAATTTTTCCAATATGAAACTTTTTGTAGTCCATTTATTTCCACTAGCTTTGATATTCCTATATACAGTGCTAGTCAAAAGTCCCCTCGCCCCCTCGTATCTTTTGAACGGTTATACTTATACTAGTGAAATTTGGAGGATGAAAATAAACGTATGTGGGCTTCTCAACTAGATATAACAAATTACGTAATAGTCATAGATGACGTCACAGGGCCACTTTGATTAAACATTTTAAAAGAAACATTATGGCAATTGACACCTCGTTTGAAAGATCCTGAAAATACCTATATTTAACAACATAATTCAAACAACAGTGGAGGTACTTCGTGTAAGTGTTAAGAAGGAATAACTTAATTTTTGAGGTAATATAAAATAAAGAAATACCTAAATTGTCCTGAGTATAGTACTGAATGAACAATTAAACTTGGGAAGATCAATTATTTTAGATTACCTTTTAGGTTAAATGCCTATAAAATAGTAACCAAATTTTATCGTACATATTGCTTAATGGTGGTTGGTTGAAATGTTTGTGATGTGAAGATGCTTATAAAAAATCTGTCAATCTTGCGTCAGATAATATAATTTGAAAAGCTTTGTAATACGGTGGAAATTCAGATAAGTACAATTTATTTTCTCATATTTATTATGGGTAATTTCCACAAAGTAAGGGTTGAAACAATTAATTTCTTTTTTAAATAAATAATTAAAACTAAATACGAGTTTATTTTTAAAATCTACATCGTGAAAAAGTCGACTAGTTCAGAAGTAAAGTCAAAAATGAAATATACGACATAAGGTCTTCTTAAAATAATTGGAATACTATATCACTTCCCATTAAAATAAATGAAAGAAAATCCATTATCATATAATAAATATTATTACTAAATGATTCATGCTATTGAGACGCCATTTTCTCGCCTACAGTGTTTTTTTGAACACGTCTAACAATCTTATTTTTAGATGTTAAACGCATTTTAAGTTTATCAATGAATGTATGTAATATTTCTATAAAACACCGACAATTCTTCTTGGCATTTTCTTTTTTTTTTAATATAAAAAAAATTCTTCATTCACAATCCTATGGAATCTGGATGAATCTTAATAGATACTGTCTAAGTATAATTATTGTTTGATGAAATTGATTGTTTGTGTTTCGGAGTAATTGGAGGAATTTTAAGAAGGGAATTTAATTAAGAACAGAAAATTTTGCTGATCCTAATACGAGAATAATTAAAATTATATAGAAAATAATTTTCGTAGCTCTGGATTTGAACTAGATAAAAATATCGTAGCTTAACATATTTTTTATACAAAGTGTACAGGGCAATAGAAAAAAGAAATGAAATATTTAATCAAAGGCTTGCTCCTCCCAACACCCCCAAAAATTAAATGTTGAATGATGAATGATGAATCACTGAGTATTTAACAGGGACTTGTATACGGGGTGACGCTTTAGTATGGCAAAGCTCGATTAGTCCGCTATTATTGAAGTTACGGAAAAAAAGTATTTACAAAAAGTGTAGGCAATCTTGAGATTCATATTTTAAAATGAGTCCTAAATATATAGGGTGTTCCGTAACGTAGTGCCAGACCAAAGTTATGTTTTTAAATGAAACACCCCGTATGTTTTTACATTTTTATAAACCTCTCGCCGAGCTCATTTCAGCGATGTATCATACTTGATCTCTATTATGTTTAATGAAGGATCTACACCAAACTGAAAATCACATTTTTTGAAAATAGATGTCTGTAGCAGCCAAACCGTTAAAAATAAAACGACTTACATGTTCTTATCCTAACTTTTCAAGTTCTATGCTAATTACAAAATATTTGATGCAGGATGGTCAACAATTTGAAATCCCATCTGATTTTTTATCACTATGTATTAAATATTTTTTAATGCCATAGCATATAACTTAAAAAGTTATGATATGGACATGTAAGCCCTTTTTATTGATTTTCAACGTTTTGGCTGCTACAAACATATAAATTCAAAAAAAATGTGATTTTCAGGTGGCTGTAGATCCTTTACTTAACATAATTGACACGAATTGAGACATATCGTTGAAATTAACTCGGCATAACTTTTTGGCACTACGTTCCTGTATATTTGGGATTAATGTTAAAATATGAATCTCAAGACAATATACAAATATTTTTTTTACTAACTTCAATAATAGCGAGCCACAATAATGCGTCAACTTGTATATTGTTAGAGGACATATTAATGGACAACATTTATATTATTGAGCTTCACAGAAGATGCTTCAATAAAAAGTATTCGAGTACCTGCGTTTGCGAAGTAGAAGAATGGCATCATGAAAACGCTTCTTCATGAAACCTCTTCAAGGCTTTAAATTATTCATCCCCTAATTAATTTAATTGGCGCCTTACGATTTTTTCTACTGTCTATATTTCAATGATTTGAATAACTTACCCAATAAGGATAACAATCCACATGCCATCCATATCACAAAACTCATCCCGATTGATCCTGTCCTTTCAAGAAGTCCAGACGGGGAAACAAAAATTCCAGATCCTACAATAAGAATTGAATTTATAAAAATTACATCAAAGGAATATTCAAAATGCAGAAAATTTAATTACCGAACTCTCAATTACAGTATAATTTAATTATCGGAATTAGTTACTCTTACGCTTCTATTATCTACGTCGCAATTAATGAAAATTTTTCATTTAAATAAAGTTAATTGAAGTTAACGAACCGTTATAGGGGTGTAATTGATTTCGGGAATTTTAAATTTATTTAATATCAACAATTAATTTTTATATTCATTAAAAGTAGCATAGTTTAATAAAATGTATTTTTAAAATGAAACTAGTCCATTTTGTCTACAGATTGCACATTAGAGAATTTATATTTCTAAATTGTATTTAAATAAAAACGTGACGGTTAGATAGAGGGAGAAATTTTAGAAGAAATTTATAAATTAATAAATTCTAAGAATTCTAAGAAAAACGGGATTCCAGTAGATATATTTAAATTTAGAGGTGCAGGCCTACAAAAAAGATAACAAAATTAATACAAAATATACGCAATTAAGAGAAAGTGCCGTAGATATGGAAAAATTAATAATGGATTCGAGTATTTAGGAACTTATAACCAATAAAATCGTAGAAGTTCTCGAAATAAATAGAATGATAAATACAAGAAGTAAATAAACCTTTAGGAAACTTAAGTAAGATACTAAAGTCAAAAGATATGTTTAAAGCAGCAAAAGTAAGAATGTATAGAACAGTAATTCTTCAAAGAGTATCATACGATTAAGCATTTTGACGAAAGAGGAGAATAAGAAGCTTAATATTTGATGGATGAGAGTACTAAGGAAAACTTTTGAAGCAATGAAATTAAGCGAGGAACAACGGTAAAGAAGAACAAACCAAGAAGTATGAACAAGGTACCTAATCATGACTCTATTTATACGAGCAGAAAGAAAAAGATGGTTTGAGCATATAGAGCGAATATCAGAAGAAACAGGTAAAAATCGCACTTTTGGAAGTGATAGAAGAAAAGCGTAAAGGAAAGCGTGGTTGGAGATAGTTCTGGAAGATGTTAGAGCAGTTAAAGAAATTTTGAAAAAAACGAAACACAATCGTAACAGATGAAGAGAGGTAGTTGGCCTCTCAAAAAAACAGATAAGAGAATATTGAACCTTCGACACCTGCTGTACTGTGTTATGTAACATTATTATTTCGTTCCTAATGTTACTTACCAATCATAGTTCCAACAATTAAAGCCACCCCACTGATGAGTCCCACCCGTCTCTTGAGGTGAATAGTGTCATCCTCAATTGAGCCCGGCCCCTCCAGCTTGTCCTGCCCTGTTGCGCCCCCTTCGGTCCCCCCCTGGCCCTCTTCACCGTCACCTGCCCCATCGAACCCCCCATCGAGCCCCCCCAAACTCCCGCATAAAGGTGTTCCGTTGCACCCTGTGTGCCCCCCATTGCTGATGCTCCGGTTACCACGCCACTGCAATTGAGCCTCTTTTGAGGACGCATTGTTATTTCCTACAAAAAAAACTAAGTATTAGTATAAAAGTGTTTTACTGATTTAATAATAGTAGCATTTTTATAGTATCCATTGAGGATCATTATTTATATTTAAGTATAGGGTTTTCCAAAAAAATGTTGCATTTATATCAAAGTTATCATTATTATGTGTTTTTGGGTATTTTAAATTCTTATCGAGTTATTTCAACGATTATTATACTTAGAAAAGGAAACAAAAATATTTTATAATATATATAATACAAATTACACATTTACACACATAAGCTTTCTATTAATTTCTAAAATGATGTTCGTAGCTCTTATGTAATGTGTTGTTTTTGTAGATAAATATGAGAAAAAGCACTCTCCACTAACCAGAATCATGGTGATACATTATATGTTTTGATACTTATGTTTTCACTTATTGATGTCACGGAAAATACTATCAGATAATCGAAAATTAAACAATTTTTGTATTTACACAAGTAAATAAATATTATATATTTTCAAAGAAAATTCATTACATAAATGGGTTTTACAGGATAATAATTCAATATTAACGACCACTAATTTATATTTCCCATACAAAAACTATAAAATGCCTTCTAAGAAAGATTTAGCTCCTAATTTAATTGTCTACTGGATGTTCATATGGGTAATTATATTTTTTTAATTTGGAAAATTGCCTGTTAATTTTTACTACATACTAAAGTATATGATTATTTATTTTTATATACTTTATGTACATGATTATGAATAGAGAATTACAAACAAAAACAATGATGAAAAAATTCCTATTCCTTGTTTACAAAAATATGCGAGTTATGTATTTAGACCAAATTTTCTTTTGGGTATAATTTATAAACGGTAAATATTAGGACGCGCATTAAAAATGTTTTTCTTAAATTTGTTGTAAGGAACTGTTAAAAGAAGTTAATGTATTTGAATATTTTGTCACAATTTTATTCAATTTTTAATAAAGAAGAATTGTTTTAGCCTTTACCTTGTAAATATTTTTCTTACAATTAATAATTTTTATCGCTAATTATCTTGGGGGATTCAAATTATATAATTGTGTTCCAGCCATCTACAGAGTGTTTCAAATTTCGACTGTCAACAGCCTACAATTATAAATAATCCATCTAAACCATTAAGACAATAACAAGAGATTTTTTTAGATATGGTATATGACCTAAAGTATTACTTAATTTTTCCATAAAATTTTTGTTTTAAACATATGAATATTGCCAAATAAAGTTTTTGTGTGAAAAATTCTGACTAACGTTATATCATTCGGCTTAATTATATTGAGTTTCATTAAAGCTAATCACGCAAATTGACAACATCTGTAAACACCTACTCGTAAATTGCCATCAATTAGAAAATTGGAATAATTTTCTATTAATATTAAAGGGTATGGTTTTTCTTTGGCATAGATACTAGACAATTATTTTCCGAATAATTGCGAATGGTATATAAACAAGTTACACCTTCGAAAGATTTTATTTGTAGAATTGTACTCTATTTTTCAAACCATGTCACTAAATAATTGATACCAATACTAATGACATTGAACATTTATGGAAAGAATTGAATTAATAAGATTAACCATATCTACCGTCCCAATCTAGCTTCATAAATACGACAAACTCGTCAATCACCAAAAGTAAGGCAAATTGGAACTTAAGCGAGTTGTTGTGACTCTCTTTCTATCCTATAGTCTGTACAAATAGTTTAGTTCAAATGTTAACGAAAAATCCTTAACGCCTACACTACGTAATCTCGGCAGTTCGTAAATACAGCTATTCATAACATTATAAGTAAGTAATTTGTAACTTTAAGACCTATTCCATTTGGTTATTTTCCAAATATTTAAATTTTATATAAGAAAATAAAAAACTAAGGGTTTTGATTTATTCATTCAGCAAACATTTTCTCAGTTCTGATTTAAATCCTTGTAACGTTCTATAGCATTTTACAGAATCAGGAAATTTATTGTAATCAACAAACCCCTTAAAAGTCAATGATTTAGTATTAAATGTTTTAGTTTGATTGTTTACATATAAGTTATTTTTAGTTCTGGTATTATATTGGTGAACTTGATTGATGATTAAAAAAATATCCTAAAGAAGATGAGTCTTAAATTACTACTTTCAAAAAGACTTTAATATCAAGATCACTTCAGCGTGTTAAACAAGGAAGTAGAGAGATTCTATCTGATATTTTAAATAACATGACTTTTCTAATTCCTCAGGAATACAATTATATATCATCATATCTGGATTATGTTATATATATCGATTTTGTTTTTTTGGCTCTTGGATGGTGCTCCATAATTATTATTTGAGAATCTGCCTCTTTGTAGAAGTTTCATAATGAATATTCCAGTAGAGATTTTTGAAAAGCTATCAAATTGAGAATCATCTGTTTTAGAACACCCAAAGGAACAGCTTGGTTTTTATAACCCAACCATGAATTCACTAATGGCAAATCTATTGAATTTATAATTAACTATTCCTCCCATGCTGGTATTGTACCTCCGTAAAATTCATCATTAAAGCGTTTAGTAATAATGCCATTCTTAATCACGGACCCGACTGAAAAACTCTTCCCTTTTTTCATTTTCTTCTGATTTAGCAGTTTTAGACCAGTGAAATGATCGACTCTAATTGGGTCTGCGACAAATATTGACGTTAAAGCAAAAAACTGGAATAGATTCCTAAAATAATTATCAAACATTAGGATATGACTTGGTTCAGTAATCCGGACAGAAAGCAGCATTACTGTAGCTGCAAATGCACCGAACTTCATATAAGCTGGTTTAATATCTTTAGTTTCGCTCTGAAATTCAAAATAGTGGAAGGTCTTGGTACCTTTTCCTCAATGCGTCTTTTCCATAACCTATTCTTATTGGAGTTTTCTCTACTAGTGATAGCAGCGCGATGCAAAGTATTGCGTAACTTAAAAATCTAGGAATATTTTGTTGATTTGAATAGAGATTTGTCATTGTCTTCATATGTTTAAACACATTTTCTGAAATATACCGATTAAAAAATCTATTAGAGCGGACAATTGAAGCACAGATCTGTTTATGGTTAAACCATATCCTTTATAGAAATTTTCCAGTTCCTTTTTTACCTCAAAATTATTGTTAGTACTTTCCTTAGCTTAATTTTCTATTATTTATGTCTGGGTCCATTATATTATCTTCAAAATCACAGGGATATTCATGATCTGCTCCATCCCTTCCTGCATTTTCTTCACGTCTTAGTTAGGCAGTACATTGATATCCCTAATATTTTCAAAGCAATTCTTTCACATAGTCAGAGCCTCTCTGTACCTATTACTTCAGTTAATTAATAAACACTAAAGAAAATAAATTCCGGAATAGTAGTTACACTCTAGTTATTTGGAATATTATATTGCTTAATAATTTCGAATAAAATATATGCGCTCAATGTTCAATGTTCTTTTAAAGTCAGCCTGGATAGTTGTAGTCATGTGCGGATCCCTTTTAAATTAATCATCGGGTTTTTAAAATACCTACTTGTTTTAATTAGTATACTAGACTAACATTCTTGGCTTTTAACCCACAGATATTTTAAACGATTTTGCGTTTTAAAGGACCCGGACATTAGATTTGACTGTGCAAGCAATTAGATATATATTAAATTTAGTTGTCACATTTTTGGAACCGGAATCAATTTGGATTATTCCCAGTTTGTCAGATAAAATAGCTTTTGTTTGAAATTTTATTACCCATTATATTTGTTGACGTTCCTTAGCATTCCTTTATTTTTGTTATTATGTACGGATAACTAAAAAGTTTTTTTAATTTACGGGTTACATTTAAGAACTTTTTATAGAATAGTATATCAGTATCTTTTTAAAACTATTGGCAACATCTGAGACTATAATAAAGTTTTTACTTATTCAATAGACAATAATCCAACTTTATTGGTGAAACTTTCCACTAAACAGCAAAAAATAAAACAAAGAGATATCTATCTCACTCCTCTATTAAAGTATTCTCTTTTTAAAGCTCACACTTGCATCATATTCTAAAACACAATAACTGAAAATCATTTGAATAATGAACTCTAATTTTCTGTTCAATCGCCATTGTCATAGGGTTGTTTCATTTGAAACTTTAATTGTATCTTTGAAAGTTTAATTGTAACTGTGAGGACCTTCAAAGTTTTAATTGTTACTAAAGCTAAAATTATTTAGACGTCCAAACTTTGATTTACTAATCCTTTGAGCTAAAATTCTATAAACCTTCAACCTGAAATAGTCTACTAAACAAAGAAAATTAGGAAACTCCTCAAATTTCTTCACATAGTTTCCGTCACTATCCCCATAAGGTTACTGACGTCACTCCAAAGTGATACTGCTCTTGTTTTCATCTTGTCGTTCAAATTTTCTTTTTATCTTTTTTATTATATTAGTTATGTTTTCTACTAATGTGTTTTTTATGCTTATAGTAACAGTTTTTATAACCCATAACCTTTTGAGTTTTCGGTACTTTATATAAGTTAGCCTATTTCTCAAAGGCCAGTCAATATTTGGTCTTGTATTTTTCTAAAATTTACAAAAATGATTGACTAATAATTGTGATATATCTTAAAAGATATTTGTTATTACATCAATCATTTACAGAATATAACAATATTCGTCCTTTTTCTATTCTTATATATACTTCTTTAAAAAATCGAACTAGTAGCCTTTCATTCGCTAATTTTATAGTATATTTTCTATTTCTCTAATTCCATTTGATAGTTGACTTCTCTTATCTTTTTATTCCGCAACATTTGGAATAGGATTCTTTTTTCACAATCACTTAATGCAAAGGATTTGAATCTGTTATGCCTTTTATTTTATACACAAAGATATACACTACAATTCAGTAAACACATAAAATAATTATATCAGTCGTTTCCTTTTAATACCAGTTTAGTCACATGGATCATTTCAAGTGTTGAGCAGTTTATAATAATAGTCCCACATATTGTGGATCCGTTCCTGTTCATATCAATCATAATTACATGATAGGCTTCTTTTATCAATATCAATCGTAGTAATTCGAAACTTGAAACGTATTCTAGAAAGTCATCATTATTTTCGCTTAAATTGCGGTTCAGTTTTGAACAGAAATAGAAGTAAATAAGTCAATTGTTGATTATCTTAAAAATAGATCGCTGTGATTCTACGTATTAAATTGGCCTTCCTTGCTGACATTTATTTACTTATATTTTAGGTATGTGTGCCCATGCGCTACTAACGATATAAAAAGGCCTCGAGAAAGTAAATCATGCCTTTTTTAAACCTGGTTCATCCAAAGTTTGTACAATTTGAAAATAGTATATTGCATAAAGAGGGCACTTTTCATGTTAGTGAATCCGTAGTTTCCAGAAAGGAAAATATTCCTTTTACTGCTGTTCAATTCGATTTAATTTAAATTTATGTAATGATAGATGAGAAAAATATTAATTTGTTATTGAATTTTCTTTAATTCGATTATTGAGGAAAATAATTTAGAAACGATAATAGAATGCTTCAGTCATGAGAAAAATAATTTAAAAGAGGTATTGACGCTATTTTGGGGACTGCCAAGTGATTGATGGAAATAATTTGAACACATTGAGCGTCTTATCGAATTTTAGTATTCCTACTGCTGCGCCATATTGTAAATTAAAAACCTGTGTCTGTCATGGCTCTGTGAGAGAATGTTTGCTAGTAACTATTTCTAGACACGACATTAGTGGGTCGCAGCACGCACAATTTGTAAATTCAATAACTCTAGTTCTTGTCTTAAAAAAAATGTTTTTTACTTTTTTTATTTTAGATATAAATTCCTTACTTAAAATGTAAATTTGTATCTAAATATAGATGTGCGAAACGCTAATTTACAAAAAATAAACGCTGTCCTGAATTTCACAATTATAACATTAATTTTATATATACAAGGTGTTTCATATTTACTGGCTGAACTAAACTTATACTTTCTTAAATAAGACACCGGATGTATTTCTTCTATTAATTACACGTATCTTTATAAATATTGAATATTGACTATAGTCCCACACATTTAGGAATAGTCTTATTTTTATTTCTAAATTGTGTTCTCAAATAACGCATTGATATAGGATAAATCAAAATTCTAATTAACGTATTTTTTATTTTTTTAAATAGTCACTTCTTTATTTTCTATAAAAAAAAGGTGTGTTCGCGTACTCCCATTTTTGTTAAAAATTCCCTATACCTAATTTCTCTTATTTAAGTTTAAACAGAAAAGTTTTAAATGTATTTTATCCAAAACTGACAGTTCTCTGGAAAACAGGATTAAATTAAATTTTATGGAAAATTAAAATTAAATTGGAAAATAATCTAATAATTTCGCATACCCTTTGTTTTTTAATGAAATCCATCAATTTTTTGATATACTATTAACAAATAACCGGTTTTCTAGTAAATCGTTGAAATTCGAATATTTTAGTATAGAAAAAACAACACTATTTTCTTCTTTAAATATAATTAATACTTTTAGATACCCTCTCTATCGGGTAGTAAATTAACTCATTTTCCTACAAAGATTATTATCTACGTATACCGTTTCAACCAAAAATTTCATATAAATAATTCCTATGAAAGAGAATTAAACGTTTTTTTTTTATATTGAGCCACATAGTATTTTTAAACACACGTGTGTTATTTATAGTATTTATCAAATATAATTGTAGTAAAAAAATAAATGTATTCTAAAATTGGCCATTTGGCTTAACTGTTGGAAGTAAATACATTTTGAAATCACTATACGCACGCTTTTAGAGTATTATATAAAACTTAACACCCTGTAAGTGTGAGTTTTCGATTAATTGATATACCACTATGAGAAAAAGATTTACTAATCCTATAGTTAAGATAAATAAAAATTGTTGCACTAATACATGAGCTAGATTTACTATTTATACAGAGTGATTCACAAAGAATTGTAACTATTTCGCTGTAGGTTCAGATGTTAATTTTAGTATTTCGCAAAATAGTACTACTTCTAGTAAGATATAGTGTGAATTTTGTTTTTGTTTTTTGGTAATAATTTGATAAATAAAAAAGAAACCAAATTCACTTGAATACTTATTTGACAGATATTCAATATTTATATTTTTTATGTAAAACATATTTAAAATATTTAAAAAAAATAATATTAAATGGAATATGTGGCACCTCCTGTATCTTAAAATTACAAAAAACGAATTGTTTGCCAATTTTTAAGTAACAAACAAAAACAATATTTCAACTTGATCACCCTGTATCTTATTAGGAGATAATATTAATCACTATGGTATTAATTATAAATGTTAATATTTTAGCGTAATATTATTAATTAATTAATTAATTAATTAATTAGTAGCGTTGTCAATTATGCCGCTATTTTTATTGTGATACTGTGCTAAGTGATGTTTCCTGAAAATTTCAACTAATGAAGGAGATTAGACTACAGTTATAACTTTTTAGGTCAATGTACAATAAAATACGAAATCTGAGACTACCTTCAAAATATTGTGGGTTACTCCGAGTCGATTTTTGGAAATCGTCACTGAACTTACACCCAATTCCAAACAAATCTTTAATAGTATCTAACATTCTCCAACACTTCGCACTCCTGTTATATTTTTTTCATACTAGCAATAATTATCCGAAAGACGCCTGAAAAGTGGTGGTTGCGATCCCGTGGTCAGTTACAAAATTGGTACGGGTCTATGGCATACTGCCAAGAATTTCACTATTCTAACGCTAGATAAATGCTGGGACATAATTAGAATCTGTCAACTAATAATTGGGGGAGAGTGAAATTGTAGCGCCAATAACGAGATACATTTCCAGAGTTTTACTTTCATGCATTTTAATAATATTTTCATTCTTACAAATAATTTACCTACTTTCTAGTTCACAGCAGTCAATATGCAGTTCAATATGCTTGAAACACCCTATGTGATATATAGTATATCAGTACTGTAAATGTAAGAAGTATAAACAATAGGTTGGCAAAACATGTATACATGTATACATGTAGATAATAATGATAGCAGCTGTATTGCCCAATAGATTTTACAATCCCCTTACAGAGCAATATACAATATAAATAAATGCAAGGTACACACTCCATAGATACAATAAATCAAAATTACAAATCCAAAACAATTTTTATTAAATTTGGTAGACAACTAGTTTCGGCTTTCAGGAGCCATTATCAGGTCTAGCAATAATTAAGTTTAACAAAGAGTGAAACTTGCCTAAAGGAAATTGATATAATTAACAGATGTGAAATATTATGAAATATTGATAAAATTCAAATTTGGTACTAAATAAACAAATTATAAATGTTACTATTAGAATTACAAGAAGTTAAATGAAAAACACTCCACATTTTGTATTCTGCCTAATAGGAAAGTGTCGTTTAGCCGGTGTGGTGTATTCAAATTTATTTATTTTTCCTAATTTTCCTCATTTCCTGCCAGCCTGGCTTGTTGATTCGATCTTGAACTAGATGTTCTCTATAATTTCCCCACTGTTAGTGGGTTTCCTTTAATTTTTGTTTCTTTCAAGGGAGCTTGACCTCAAGTTCCCCTTTCCTCCTTTTTGGTCATGTATTAACATCCTTTTGGGTGTGAGGGTGTCCCAGTTTCTGAGACTCATAATCGGCATTGACACATTGCCCATTTTATTAATTATTTTTTTTAATAATATTTTTCAATTTTGATGTTAAGATTGTTTAGTGTTTTTCATTTAACTTTTAATAGTAACATTTATAATTTGTTTATTTAGTACCTCGTTTCAATTTTACATCAGTTTTTATATTAATTTTCTTTAGGTAAGTTTCACTTTTTGGTTTTCTCATACAATTTGAGATGTTCCGATATTCTTTTGAAAAATAACATAATATATATGCTAATTACTATAATCGTTATTTCTGTTTATTTACGATCCCATTCAGATAAACTATAGATTCGTTAGTAAAGACAATTAACTTTTTTTGTAATACATTTATCATAATGTTCCACAATTTTAGTCTTCTGTCAGTTCATCTATACCCACAACTTTTGTCTATTGTAATGCGGTATTAAACATGCAATATGTACCACATGTGAGCTTTTTATAGCCCTATTTATGGAGGAATACGATCCCTCAAAATTTATTGCAACAGAACGAATAGATAAATAAGGATTTTTAGTAAAAGCTAACACCTTATTTTTATCATTTTCACTTAAGGATTTAAACCTTCTTGTTATTGTATGAAAAGGTTTTGAGGCAACGCATGAGTTTTCAGAGGTTTTCTCATATTGGCTGCTTCTGATGACGAGAGAGGCCAACATATTGAATGACCGGCTGCTGCCGGGGACGAAAAATAGTCGAATCGACTGTTAATCATCTGGTATCTAGTGTCAATTATTATAAGCGTATGGGTAGTGTAGTAGGTGACTAGAGACCAAACGGGGTGAGAGCAAGTGAATCCCGAATAATGAAAAAATATGTTTCTTTTAGGCAAGATCTTTACACTTCTTCACATTTTCGAGCTATTCTGCTTTATATGGATTGATTGGAGTAACAATTATATAAAACTATTAGTAATTAGTGTTCATAATGACTGGAGTGTTTTTTTTTTGGTAAACTTTTTTTAAAACCATTTTGTTCTATTTCTGCTGCAATTTGTATTAATTGGCTAATTATATTTATTCTAATGGTGAACTGTTTTTTAATAAAAAATATTTTTTTAAATTACAATATTACAAAAGTATATAGATGCAAAAGCTGTGAGAGTCTAAAAATGAGTGATCTAAATATAAATAAAATTCAACAGGAAAGCGAAAAGTGCAACAAAGCATTGATATCTTTTATATACATAGTGTGCGCAAAAAGTGTGCATATAGCTTTATGTTTTTTAATTGATTGAGTCGTATTTCGTAATAGTAGCAACAAGAGAATTGCCAAACTTTTTAATATTATAATTATCCTTTAATTGTACTTTTTCTATGTAATCAATTTGGCCGTAAAAGATGTTTATTTTCTGTTTACAAGATTTAAAATAAGGAATTGCTTTGATTCGCTTTAAACTATATTCACACGTTTTCCATTTTAATGAAAAATAGTTCAAAATAATCTTATAAATCTGTAAACCAACTTAATACGTACTATTTGAAAAAATATTAATAATTAATAATAATAATAATAATAATAATAATAATAATAATAATAATAATAATAAATAATAAATAATAATATGGCTTTATCTGGAGCCAATATCTGTTAATATTTTAACCGTTAATTTGGCGGTTACATTAATTCTAAACACACCCTTAATTGCATCATAAATATCACAAACAATCTTGTTAGAATCCATAGTTTATTTAATTAAAACCAACGAACGTCACATTTCCACTTTAACCAATATAAAGAAATACTTCAAAGGAATGATGCCAGATACCTTTGATTACATTTGGATCGAAGACTAAAAGGAAACAATAACTTTGTCTTAAACTACACCAATTATCTTGGATAATTGGTCGCAAATTTCAGCTATATCCTGAGCATAAAGTGCTTATGTTTGAAGTAATTTGAAACTTGTACAATTGATCTTCTTAGTAAATTTATCTATGGGATTAAGTTCGGAAGTTTCAATTTAAGGCTTTATGAATCATATTTAGTACTCCAGGGTATCTAATAGTGTAACATTAATAATATTAATAAAATAGTTAAATATTTTCCGTTAAAAAAGAAATTAAAAAGGAAATATCGAGATTGGAAATTTTTTGTAAATTATAAATTTCAAACTAATAAATTTATTCTGAAACTAGTAGTTTAGAAGATCACTAAAAATTGGAATATATTATACAGGGCAATAATCAGGGACAATTAATGTTATGCAATTATAAAACCGAATATATATTTATAAAGGTCGCTTGAAACTGGTACTGTCTATGATGTACTGTTAGTACTTCTACATAATAACTTATTTGAATTCTCAAAATCTTGGATATTATTGGGTTCTTTTAAAAGCTTCTGATCTCCCTACGTATAAACAGTTAATACTGGATTTAAATAATTAATCTCTCTCAGCTCTATATTTCCAGATTGGGCAAACAAAATATGATGCTTCATGTTGAAAACAAGATTTCAAATTGTATAATTCAATCATTATTAGAAAAAAATTCTTAAACTAGACTTAGACTTTAATACATTACTTAATAGCATCTACCATTTTTAAAACCCCTTAATATATCTTTATTGTTTACATTTTTATTAAATTATATTTTTTAAATAATGTTCAAATAGCCCTTTTTTGTATTTTTTTCTCAGAATTCTGTAATTTTCAAGTACTTTCTGAAGCAAACTCTTTTAAGTTAAATATTTCTGTATAATATTTATATATATTTTATAAATATATTAGGAAAATAAATAATATGTGGAACGTATGCACGATCACTTAAAAATCGTAAATTAAATTGTTATTTTTATTTCTGCTCAATAAATTGTCAACAAATGTGTTGGGGCATAAAATTAAATATGTATAAAAAGTGTTGGCTTGTAGCCATTACAATTAACCACCATACTTTAGAAAACCCGTGATCCTACGATATTTTATTTCATTCTTATTGCATGAGAGCCGTCACGTATTCACAAAATTTGCAAAACGCAATTTACTTTGTTCCAATAATGAAAATTATATAAAAGAAGATGAAAAAAACTTTATTATAACACAAGTACTGATGAAAAGACAGCAGATGACGTTTCTGTTTTAATAATTTATTCTTTATTATCTTACTTTAAAATCAACAAATGAGATTCCGTTGCTATAAGAAAATTTGTGTATTCAAACAATTTGGCAGTATCCGCAGTGATTATGTCGGAATTTGAATAATTTTAGCTTGCAACATAGCAAAACATATTTGTTCTAAAGGTCACAAAAATGTAAACTCAACGAACCTTTATATTTTACTATATCTAAACAAATCGAATGTATGGTAAAATTAATAGGAATATTTTTAAAATACTACAAAACAAAAATAAGAAAATGATATGCGGCAGAGCTAGAATCACAAAGAAAACAAGTTTATGCAGAGAAGAATTGAAAAAAAGAATAGAAAATAAATAAAGATTACAGAATACACAAGCTGAGTATTAAAACAAGCTGTTATAGAAGTAGTAGAATCTACAATAAGTTTTAAAGGTAATAAGGGGACAAATAGACAAGAAAAAAATAAATTTAAAGAGAAAAAAATAGAAGTAGAAAATGATTTAAAAAGAGATAAAAAGAATGGATTGATAAAACAATGGAAACAATTAAAAGCGAAAATACTGCAAATCCGTACTACTATCTCAAGTAAAAAAATAAGCGAACCAAAACAATGGAAGCAGAATTATGGAAAAAAAAAAAGCATTTAACCAAATTCTATAAGGAAGAAAACATCATACAAGTAAAAGATAACAGAGAGCATGAGACTAAAATATGAAGAATTAAAAACAGGAAAAAGCGGCAGGAAGTGAGTGTGCAAATTTGCAAAAAATGGGACATATGAATGGAAAGAAAAAATAATAATACCAATACCCAAGTTAAGAGACTAAACAAATTAATTTTATTATAAACTTCTTCTTTACCAATATTTTTTACTTTTGCCGGTACAGCGCTAAATTTTTATTTCTCTTAATATTTACTTTCCATCTCCTCTATTCTTTTTCCGGTCTTCATTTTTTCTTTTCGTTGCTAATTTTGAAACCCCGATAAAAGAGATATTAACAAAACTTTTTGAACAATAAATTGGGCACCAACATATGCTTTAGAAACTAGAAATCGACCATTAATACAATACCATTAACGAAACAAAGAATCGAGAGAAATAATAAGTACAACATAGCTAAACAATAATTCAAGATCGAGAGAGACTAAAAACAGCAGGGAAAATAATTAAACTATTTAAAATAATGATAGAAGATTCACAAGCATCAGTTAAAATTATGTGGCAAAAGATTAACAGATTAAAATATAGGTTAAAAGAGGAATGAGAACAACATTAGAAGAAATAATAAAATAGACAAAAGTTCGAACAATAAATTCCATGTCAATTCAAAAAATAGCATATGAAGAAAATGCAATAATTGTGGCAATGGACAAGTAAGAATTTCAGAAAGTGAAAAATAATCCTGATGAATCATAAAATCGATAACATTTTAGAGAAAGAACATTTTAAAATTTGTTAAACCACAACGATTACAATGGTTTAGTCACGTTTTCAGAAAAAGGAAAGATATAAAAAGAAGTATTACAAAATAGGATTCAGCAGAAAGTAGAATAAGAGGAAGACCGAAAATAAGATATAAAAAAGAGGTAGATAAAGATTTAAAAAAAATGAACGTAACAAGTTGGAAAACCAGCATGTAAGATTGAAAAATGATGAATGAAGCACAACTGCACCACGACCTCTAAGAAGACAAGATAAAAAAGAAAACGTTAGCCAATCTACAACAACAATAGGATTGAAGATTTCTTAAAAAACATATTTTTATATATGTATAATTTTATTTTAAAATATACATATAGTACCAAAACAGCTTTGAAATTACTTGGAACCAACTTTATATTTACAATCTGCATTAATCATATTTTTTATTATCGTATACATTCTTTTACACTTAATAACTACGAATTAGGGTAACCGTGGATATAACTACACAATCTAATTTATTTGTCCATTCGTTACTTTTTTAGTAAAAACCGTCCGCTCAGACAGATAATTTGATGAAAACTGTTTTACAAACTTGCTACATTTAACAAATTACTCAAGAGAATAATTCATACCCATAAACTAGTAGTTTCGTAAATTACATTTTGTATATTGCAGTTCTTTCACATTCTTTCCCTAATCTGTTTAAAAATTTTTAGTTTGACAATCCAGAAAATTTTACATGTTGAGTCATTCTTTACTAGTTAGGTATTTAGAATTTTTATAAAAAATAGAAATGCAATATTAGAAAATTAAACATCAGATCCACAATTCTTTTGCGAAAATATTTACATTAAAATACCTTTTTTGATATCTTCACTCTCTTCTCTCATAAAATATTGGCAGTAATTTTGAACATTATAAGACCAATACTGCACTTAAAATATGACTCGGATTAGAGACATAATAGTTTACAAAATATTTCATAATGAAACAAGAATAATATCTAAAATCTAGGTGGCACCTATTCAAATTTATAATGTTTATATCTCCGCTTTTTTGAACAAAAGAAACATTTATTTACTTCTAACACCCCCAACATTTCTAACATGGAACTAAGAGTCTATTTTGTACTTTTGGGATACATTAATCCTCATAAGACCTGACGAAAGTTCAAACCAAGTTATAAAGTGACTTTCTTTTTACTCCATCACGACCTCTTAGAAAAAGTTGTTCCCATGAAAAGATTGCATTAAAATCATCGTGTAAAAAAGTTCCTACAGTGTAGTCATAAATTTTTTTTTCCTTTTCCGCCTTTTAATTTTAAAAGAATAAAATTAACACAAAAACAAGTTTAAATACGGCATTTTGCTTATATAAAAGTATGAGTAGTACGCGTCTTTTATTTTAATATGAATATTTACATATACAGAGTGGACCAAAAGTCTGGAAACGGCCAATTATCTCGTAAATTGCTTGTCCGAATACTACTAAATTTGGGATAAGCCTATTTTGGGATAGGGAGATTCCAGATTTGCCGTTTCTCTGATATTATTAGTCGATCTTTATATGTATTCGAGTACAGAATGATCGATTCCTAAAAAAGTATTCGATCCCCATCACTATTTTATAGTGAGTAGTCCAAAAACATGCAACGTGCTGCTTTTTATGCGACGGTATCAGCATTCTTGAAACCCATCTTGCACTGACTTATACCATGCCAAAAATTTAGAAAATGGTTCCATGGGATATTCTAGTCATTTTATTTATTATTTATTTATTTGTTTTATTTAAAGTGGGTCTAGTTCTGCGACTAGGGCTGATCACCGACGCCGGGAGCACGCTACCCCTAACCGGAAATTTTGCCGAATCCTCAGGTATTCCAACCCGAGGTAGGGATCTTTAACGAGCCCAACATTCATCGACTCGGGACCGACAGTTTAACGTCTCCTCCGAAAGACGGCATATCTCCACTATACCTCGTGCTCATTGGTATGGTGCCTGCGAGCTATGAAATGTTTCTAGTCTCTGCAGTCGCTGTACGGGCATATTACGACGGTGTCCGCTGGTAGTCACCCATCCAACTACTAACCGCGCTGGACACTGCCTAACTATAGTAATCGCATCACAGCGTATCCACTATAGAGCTGGGCCCTTGCCCTTCTAGTCATTTCTGCAAGTTGTTTATTCCTTAGACGATCATCTTCCAGTACTATTTTTTTTTATTTTTTGTTTAAGTTCTGATATGGTTACTTCGATCTCTTTCAAAATGACTTATGGAGGCTTTCCTTACTTAGTCAGAAACTTTATGATGGTGGAGTCTTCGATTTTCTCTATATTCGAAATCTTTTCATACATTCTCTCGCTTGTTGGACCTAAAATTTTAGGTCTCTAACAGTCTTAACCCAGATAAGTGTTGACTACCTCTAAAGATTCACCCTGTAAAAAATTTAATATATACCTCCTACCTAGCGATTAATGTTAAAGATATCACTATGGTTTCGAATCTGAACTATATCTTACAAAGAAGCGCCTTGGGCTTGTTTGAGAATATATTTTTTAATCACCTTCTATATTTTGATTAATTCCCTCTCGGTTATATATATCATGAAAAAAAATTGTCTTTAATCTTAGGCTATATTTATAGGAATAAACGAAAAACAGACATAAGGGTAAAAAGCAGAGGGATAATAACATTGATTAGAGGAAAGAACCTCAGCAAATATGATAGTATTTAATGGTATAATAAAAATGTTACAAAACACCTTTATGAGACATCAGATAAGTAGAAAATTTACGAATGTACGTCAAAAGTTTGTTTAGGTATCAATTATGTGTTCTTATTTAAGATCTAGGATAACTGAAAGGCAAAGTTTACATTCGAACAAAATAGACTTTTGAATTAAACAGTGAGTACTGAGAAAAAAATGTTCATTGAGTAAAGACAAAAAATAAAAAAAAATTAATATGAGAATAAATGTAGTTCATCTAATAGTTATTCTACAAATATGCCTTATAAATTTTTGGAATAGTCCTTTTAGTTAGTATTATATTTAACACATATTCACACAGAACATAATAAGGATAGTGCATAGTGAAATAGAAAAGTTTTAGAGAACATTAAAAAAATGTAAAGTTGCCAACTCAATGAAATGAAAAACGAAAAGAAAGAAATTATAAACAAAACCATAAGCTTTTAGGAATCTAGTGTTTTCAATTTTTTAAGTATAAAACTCTTTCATAATAGACTAATATACTGTGTTTGAAAATAAATACCTATTATCATGGTTAATTATAATACCTAACTAAACTGCAATATAATAAAACGTCCGTATACCTAGCAAAATATGAATATTTACTGTAATATTTTTTAAAGTATGTCCTAATTTCTAACAAAAGTTCTATTAATTATAAAAACTAATTCTGTGAATAAGTACTCATATCGTATTTGACGAGCATATAATGGAAATATTACATTCGGGTGTTTAAAACCGTAGCTTTTGCTCATTTTTTAATTAGCCTGTATATTATTGACAACATTATATGCTTGTGCAATAATATAATATTGATTCTATTTTTCACTTTTGTGTTGAAGTGATACCATCCCGCTTGAATATGAGATTATCGCGCATTATTGACACCAATAGTCATTTCAATTAAATTAACTGTTAAATAAAAAATATCATTAATTTACAAAAAAGTCAATAACATTGAAACTATTAAATCTCTCGAATAAATGGAAACTCCCGATTTGTTTTAAGGAAATCAAGTTTGGGTTTTCGGATGATCGAGGAGTTGATAGTGCCTACCCCTGCGAATAAATATATCAATTATATAAAGGTGTAAGTTGCCCTTATACTTTATATTAATTGTTTTTTTTTTAGATAAATAAATTGTTTTTGTTTCACTTAACCTTTTTAATTTCCATTAACCAAGTTACGTACTGGGTTAAATCTTCTTGAGATAATATTTAAATTTTTTTATATATTTATTGAAAGAAAAACCCAATACTCAAGTAAGAATATGTTACAATATTACAAAATATGTTATAATGATAGATTTCTTTATGTACAATGATTGATTTCTTATTATAAATATTCGAACCAATCACCATCATAATGAGAAGTCAAGCATGTACGTAAATAAATCTGCCAATTTCTTCTGACATATCTGAAGATGACACAGAGGTGAAACTAGTCATATACGAATTTATCAAAAAAACTATGGAAAACTGTGGAAATTTAAGATAAATATAATTTATCTTTTATATTAATAATAAATAGAGTCCTTAAAGTAAGGATAGAAACAATTTTATATTTAGAATAAAAGACAGTATCAAGACTTATAAGTCAAAGTTTTCTAAATTTAAGAGATACAACTGAATAAAGTTGTTGACAGTTAATGTGATCAGTTCTCCAAAGCATTAAATAATAAACATATTTTTTTTAATTTGTAGTAGAGTTTCCGTACACAGCTCACCTCCTGAAGAAGCCGTTTATAATAGACGGCGAAACGTTGAGAAATATCTCAAAAATGACGCGGTCTTCCGGAAACAGTAATCCTCATTATTTTTTAATACACAATAAGATGATATCTATAAACAGGTTGTCCAAAAATTTTCCCGATAAATTATCGAATTGATATAAAACTTACTCGACCTGATTTTATATCGAATTAACCGAAATGATATTCATCCAAAAATGGCAGCTAGCCCACTTTTAGGACGGCGCCTTCAAGTCAATAACCTTTTACCGTTCTTGTTCCGGGAAGAGACGAATGGGAAAGGGCACAAGGTCGGCATGCGTGCTACATACAGATGGCTCAAAACATTCTTTGAGGAGAAAGTATTCGCGACAAAATTGTGTCCAAGAGAGTTGGTAAACAGTTCTTTTGTTAACAAAAGTAGGTATATATATTTTGTCCGACAGCCACACACTTCTAGAAGCACTGGACTCGAAGTTGCTTTGAAACTGTATCTGATCCTTGGACCGCATTGCTAGCAGCAACAGAGTAGCCTTACTCTATATCTGGGCATAAGGAAGTGGAAGGAAATGAAAAAGCCGACACTATCGCAGAAAAAAGGACCAGAATCCTAGATCATTGGATCGGAACCGTCCTTTGGCATTGTAAAAAGTATACCTAAAGAAACTATCTTCAAATGGACTGATAGGAAAAGCCTCCAGCAATAGAAATATATTCCTGGTCTAACTCACTCCAAACCCTTAAGTACCACAACAGCGAGCACCATATCGCAAATCCTAGAGAGATCTACACATTCTAAACGGGCTGCTTGCAGGTGTTTGTGATAATTTATCATGGTGATAAACTAATAAAACTGGTGTGGACTACAACAGAAATACAACAGAATATATCGTTGCACAATTTAATTGGAAGTCTATTAATTCGGGAAAACTGTCACCCTTTTGATATACACTAACAGCAGGTTACTGTCGTCTTTAATACCACCTGAAGAAAATAAGTTTCAATCCTTACATCAGACTGTCGTTTCTGCTAAGCTCTGGAAATGAATAGATTGGATACGTTTAGTTATCGACCACTTACTTCATAGGAAGGTGTGGGTTATATGGTGATTTTATGATTTTATAGTTGGCTTCGGTACATAATATTTTATTAACAAGAAAGTCAGCTTCTCACTTATGGGACAACACACATTTTGCATTAATTTTTTTAATATATTTTTGATAACTCTTGCTTCAAATATACTTGCCTTAAAACTATATAAAAGTGCTACATTAAAATCAGTTCTTTGATTTTCATCGGAAATAAAGTTCTCGTGTTTGAAATCGCTAGTCCGCACCGTTTTCGAGAAAAATCAATTTAAGCTTTATGTGTTTCCTGAATAAAATGTTTGATAACCCAATTATACATACCGTACAGAACATATGTCAGCCTTAGTGAGATGTGATGACAATAAAAAAATCGTACTCACAGTAGACAAATAACACGTAGCTTAAAATTAAAACAAGTAGTTTGGCCCTTTGAATATTGCACATTTGGAATTTTAAACTCCTGATTTACAAAACTATCGGTGACATGCCCTATCTTCACTTTTGAATTACTTATCAGGTCATTAAGAAATTTGAACCACCCTGTATGCAATTTCTTTAAAGTCAAAGGCATTTTGTTAAAAATTAAGGAGGAAAACGTAAATGGCTTTTCTCTGTGTTCGGTGGTTTTTACTCGCTTAAAATGCAAAATAAGCGATATTAAATCTCCCTGCGGTGACTAAACTATTCAAATTAGTTCCAAGTGTATTAGTTGAATTACGCTCAATGAATAGATTTCAAAAATGTAATAAAATACTAATGCCATTTAAATATTTTCGGGTGATTGTTACCCTCGCTTGGAGGTGTAAGCAGCGAAGTCGAAAATACCGGAAAAAAGTTTCCCCCTTTGATCAAAAATCGACGGGTCTCTGCGTTTTTTTAAAACGTTGAGGCAGTTCTTGATAATGGCTCTGTTTCGTTTTCGTTTGGCCACCCTGTATATCCAAGCAATTTATTTCTTGTATTCAATGATTATGGTCGTTTCGGCAGAAAAGTTCTTTATTTTTATATTAGTAAGTTTAACGATTTTTTGCATATATTTGCCTGGGCTTTAGAATTTCAAGATTTGTGTATAATTTGTTTGAGTTTTTAGTGTATTATAATATTATTTTAAGTATCCTTTTTAGAATTAGTTTCTGAGGATCTAAATATGTTTTATTGATTCCCGCAACCAAAGATCCCGTATTGCAACAAGTTTTCAATTAACAGATTAATAAAGAATTTTAAGTTTGTATGTATCTATAGAAAAATGTTTATCAAAATTGTTAACGTTTAATAACTAATTTTCGTGACATTATGTCACACCATGTATAAAATTACTGATTAGAATAAATTAATCGTTATTATCGTTACAATTTTCCTGTAACCGGTCATAGACGCACGAAAAAAATGGAAACGATACCAAAACTTACATAGAATCCGTTTGTCGTGTCGAATTAATTAAAGTTCAAAAAGCCACAATCAATTCGTATTAATTGAACCAGTCGAAAGTGACGAAAGCATTCTTCTTAATTGTTTTGATGATTTTTACGAACTATTTAAACGAAAAGCCAGACGAGAGGAATCATTGACTAATAAAATAGGGATCTCTGCAAAATTATTACTATATATTCAAATATATAAATAGATGGATCGAGTGGAGGATTTCAAATGTACGTTTTCCTTCTTCAGAAAATGTTATAGCTGTCAAAATAAATACTTCTTATCACCAATGTTTTAGATTTATGCAGTATACCTAAAAATTGGGTTGAAAGAAGCTATTTTTATTTTTCCTGATTCTAACAATGACCCTTTTTTAGAAGAGGAAAAATTATTTCAATTAATTTTAGCGTCTTTTCACGTTGGTTCACTAAGAGCAGCAAAAAGCTTACATTTCATTTAAAATTCTTATATTCAGTTCCTATTTTTCTACTGAGGGCCAATCGCAATTTTAATCTGAATACTGGTCGAAAACGAACCAAATTAATCATCATTAATTATAAAAAAGGCATTTTGGAGGACTTAAAAAATATGAATATTTAACTAAATTTATCATTCAATATGAATTCTTAAATGTAGCTATTAGAAATAATTTTTGTACATAGATATTTTTAAAATAATAAATATCCCACTATCCTCTATTTTATCAAAATATTAACATAAAATAATTATTACTTTACGTACAGAAACCTCTTTTCTATTCATGAATATAGAGATCAATTAGGGCTTGAAAATAAATATTTATTATATATAAAATATAAATATGCATGTATGTAGACAAGAAATCAGATATCCATAAGTGTGAAAAACTAATACGAATAATAATTAAAATGGAAAACTGTCAGAAATGCATTCCAAATCAATATTGATTTCACTAGTATGTTAATGAATATATTTATTTCTTATGTTAGCATTTCATATTATGATATATTTGTTAACAATTACTATTTATCAATTATGACGCTTCAGATCATTACAGTCCTGAGATATAACTTAATAAAAAAGTATTCTCAAGTCGTTTTCATTAATAAGTCACTCATTTTATTCAGTCCACAATTAAATGTGTTTAAAAGTTCAGTGCTTTTACTAATTACAAACGTTAAAAATACATCGAAACATTGGTCCTTCGAGCCGGACGAGGAAAATTCATGATTCCTAATGTCTTTCTATTATTGATACAAAGTGACTAACCGTTCGTTTCTCGTGTTAATAATTTCACAATTTGTATGTATAAAGCTATAAGCTATAAGAATGTATTTTCATGCGAAGGAACCGTTTTCGATTAGCCACTTTGCATCAATAATGGAAATACTTTAGAATATCACATATTCTCGTAATGGGTGAAATTTTCAAAATTTTACGAAAATCCTCACAAGCTTGAATGAAACTCCAGTTTTAGACAAGCACCAATTTCACCACCCTGAAGACGTCGGAATACGTCGCAACGGATATTTTTAAAAAAAGTCAATTTCTAAATATTTGGTGATTCCAGAAAATTGGCGAAGATACAGTGTCTTATTCTAGGAAAAAAGATTAGTCTGTATCACAGAATACAAGTTGTACTCTAGTTTCACAAAAAGTATAACGAGCTGGATCATTTGACCCATTCATGCTTATTAATGACCAACTTACTTATTATTCCTCTCAACATAATGTTTTTCGAGAAGACAGCGAACAATAAAGTAACGTGTTGTTTTTTATCGCTTTTTCGGTGTCTTCATCGAGTTGCTCTTATAATATTCAAATAGTGCATCCAGTTGTCCAGCAAGATTTGTTTTCAATTATTTGCATTAAAAACTATTAAGTATGATGTAACTGGTACACCACTTTGTCTACAACAATTAGCCATAGAACGTCCGTCTACAAATTCAGAAGTATTGGAATCAGATTTGCTAACTGGGGCAAACTCCGTCAATGATGCAATACATTTGTGTCAATAATTGGATGAGATTTTAAACTCTGGTTGTTTCAAACTTAGAAAATGGAAGTCAAATAATATAATGTTCTAGAACATCTCGGATTGTATCCATCGTATATAAAAGATTTTTTCTTATTTAAATTTCAGTAGTCAGAAATAAAACGAGTAACCAAGCAGGTTTATTTTTCAGAAATATCTAAAATCTTTGACGTCCTAGAAATAATCATTCCAGTGATTATAAAAGCAAAAATGTTATTCAATCCTTTTGATAGTTAAATCTTTCATGGGATAAGAAAGTTCAATCTGAAATCTTAAATAAATGAATTTATTTAAATCAGAAATTCTAGAGACATGTAATTTCTATAAATTCCATCCATCTACAGATACACGGATCTACGGTTCTTTTCAAGCAGCTTATAAGGCATGTCTATACATTAGATCAATTGATTCCCTTCCAAATATAATTATTCATTTGTTTACCTTCAAAACAAGCAATAGCACCATTAAAACCCATAAGAATTCCAAAACTGTTAATGCACAACTTTTTTAAAAGGTTCTTAAGTCATTAACTGTAAAATTTTATGATTATATCAAGTGGAGTGACTCAACAATAGTTTGGGCATGGTGGCTATCATCTCCTCATTTGTTACAAACTTTAGTTGTAGATATAGTTGCAGATATAGTTTCACGAGGTTTGTCTTTCCAAAATCTGTATTTCTAGTTTCATGATCTGCCGTGGCTCATTCAGTCCCAGAATTATTGGCCCAATATTAATCTATCTGAGAGTTCAATTACCAAAAATTCAGAAAGTTTTGTTAAAGTACGTAGTCAATCGTTTCATTTTTCTCACACAAGGTTGTAAAATCCAATACTGATTTCTTTGTGTATTCGTTTTTCTATCCACCTAAGCTGGTGTATCTAGAAAAGGTTACAGAAGAACCTTTTCCTTCTTAGATCCTTTCCAACTGCTTATAGTTCGATATGAAAAGATTTTGCATTTGGAATTAAATAAATGGGGCCACTTTTTAGCTTCTACCTGTACGACTCTAATAGAAAAAGAGGTCACCGTATAACGTGGCAATTTATACCGGCTTATTCTCCGCATTAAGGGGGTCTTTGGGAATCTGTGAAACACTATATCAAGCGTGTCATGTCCGGGTGTCTTTTAACTTTCGAGGGTTTCCAGACAGTAATCGCACAAATAGAAAGCATATTATACTTCAGAACATTAACTCCATTGCCAACGGATCCAGATGTTCTAAAGGTGCTCACCCCATCTAATTTTCTCATAAGGAGACCTCTTTTAGTTTCAATTTTTTTAGTTTATTTGTCAGGGTAGTTGTAAAAGTATGCCCATAGACAAAAGGGAATTTTAATTGTAATTTGAATTCTAACCGTTCAGCGCTCATGTATCTTAGTTTAAGTAATTTTTATTTTTATTTTTGACGCATGTTGGTTTTTTAGGCTGTGTTAACTATTTTTATTAATTCTGACCCTTCAGAACAGTACTGTGACCTAATAAAAGAGTATTGTCAAACCGCTTTCATTAACAAGTAACCCAGTTTATCCAATCCATAATTAAACGTACTCGAAAGCAGGTTGTGCGCTTTTACTAATTAAAAAAGTTGAAAATAAACACTCCTGGTGGGAGGGCAAACTACAAAACCTAGCAAGTCAGAATAAACTGACATTAGCCTAAGAACCAGCGAAAAAGGACAATAAACAGGCAAAATATCTCCGAGAAGGGACATCTAAGCCTACGATTTGATATACCAAGGCACAGACAGAAAAACCGTTCATTAAAAAACTATCGCGGAAAATAACAATGACCATAATAACCAGTGTACAGAGCAGTGCAGACTGAACGAACAAACCACAGAGCTGGCAGAAGACATAGTTTAACATGTTTAACTTTAGCCAATTTATTTTCTGCTCGTACGGCGCTGTTATCTGCTCCTGCTTTCGTATATGTATAATCGCCTAACAAATAAAACTTTGATACATTATCGGGTATGCTTAATAGATTATCTGAATAAAAATCACGATAAAAAATTTAATTAATAGTTAAACACATTCTTAATCAGTTTTGTTAATTTATAACAATACCTCATTAAATTAATTAACAATGGAGTTTATCAAATAGTGAAAGGTTAAAAGGTATTTAAAAAAAAATACATTTCATACTCCAAATGATATAGAATGTATGTATCTACCTAAAAAAACTTATTGTTGCAGGAACAACATGAATCACCCTCTCAACCAACCAGCCATTATATTCAAAAGGGAAAAGTCTGCACTTTTATTTTTTTTTTATTTTTTATTCGATCGTCGAGAAAAGTGTTTTTAAAAAAAGAATATACAGCTATAATAAATTTTTTTAATAAACATGGATTATTTGTCCATTATTTATAGGTATTAAAACAAAATGGAGAAATATGGTATTCGCGATAAATGTTAAATTATACAAAATAACGTTTTTAATTATATGAAAGAATAATAGAATAGTAGTAGACCGTTAAAATAAAATAATATTAATTAGGGGTATAATCTATTAATGTTAACAGTCGCACATCTACGGTATATCCAAAATTAGTCCTAGTCCAAAAAAACTCGAAATCATTACCACATAATAATTTAATGTATAAAAAGAGAGGGACGACTAGTTTCGACTATGGCAAGTCATCATCAGGTCTACAATCACAAAAGTAAAAGTATTACAAAATATTTAGGCGTATATCAAAACTTACTTAGTTACAATTAAAAATAGTTAAT
Source organism: Hermaeophaga mercurialis (assembly GCA_951812935.1). Taxonomy (NCBI): domain Eukaryota; kingdom Metazoa; phylum Arthropoda; class Insecta; order Coleoptera; family Chrysomelidae; genus Hermaeophaga; species Hermaeophaga mercurialis. Next base: position 24,713,475 of record OX638360.1, read on the forward strand.
ACAATTAAAAAGAACAACAATTTTAGTGCACGTATGGAACTCAGAAACCACTGGATACAGTTGACAAAAGTAAAAATAACTGTAAAAGAACAATCCTCACGAGAGGAAGAGGAAATAAAGAGCCAAAGACTCAAATATAAAATCAGTTTAGGTAGGAGGAATAAGAAGGACACTGAAAACAGAATAGAAAACAAAATCAAATGGGTTGCTACACAAGTATGACACCTGTATAAGCATAACAAATTCCCACATAGAAACATGAAATGAAACATTTCGACTTTTTTTTATTAATCCTCTATACTACATTTGAGACCAATGGAGAACCTTCTATATCTTAAGCATTTTTATGATGAAATTCCTGTCTGGTAACTATTTTTTTTTGTTACTCCGGTTTAGGTTTAGCCCATAATTTTGGTATCTTAGGTTTTTCTCTTTTCTTCTTTGTTTTTTAGCTTTTCATCTTATATTTTCAGATAATAACTTTAGATGTGTTTGAATACTTTGTTAATTCAGTATTTAAAGTATTAATTATATTACTGGTTGGTATAAAATTCGGAAAAGTTCTTATTAACAATACAATCAGGTCACATAGTAATTTAAAATTAATATTAAGTAACCTTCATTTAAATAGATTAATTCTTTTTTAAATATTGATAGTTCGATCATTAGTTTAAGTCAACTACTCTATATATTTATTATTTGGTAGGCAAATGAAACCAATTATCTAAAAGTTTTCAAAATTTATTCTGTACAAGTGAATAATATTCCATAAATTTAGGTATAGTTACAAAAATATTAATATTTTGGTTAATAACATGGGGTCAAATATTACTTGTTTTCAATGAACTAAATGTGTGGGGTTTCAATTTTTATAAATGTTGCTAAACTATTGGCTGAACTAATGTGTAAAATAACAAAGATTTTTATCAAATCATTAAGCAAAATATTAATACTTATTTTTATGTTTTACAAAATCAACAAATGATTAAAACTTAAATATTTGATAGTAACTACGCAAGTATTAAAATATGTGAAAATAAAAATGAATGAAATACTTATATTCGAATTGCGCGTTTATTTATTACTTACTTTAGAAGCGGAACGATTTACAGCTTTAGAAGTTTCTATTTATTAATAGATTTTTCTCATATAAAAAACGATTTGCGTAAATGTGATGGAACATTTCCAATTTCTGATATAACATAAAGCATTTTATTTATTTGGAATACTTTTCAGCTCAAGCACCGCGCTCAAATAATTCCAATATCGAATTGGGGTACAAATATAGAAGAAGTCTTCTAAAATTTCTACTTGCTAATTTATCAGGAATACTATAGATCTTATTAAACTCTCTTTATTATATATAATAATTTAAGCAAAAGGGGCCTCAACATAACCTGTAATACACACCCTTTCATTAGGTAGATATGTAACAAAGGAAAGCATGGAAAAGCAATACAATAAATCGAAGAGGATTTGAAGTAATGGCATGTATAGTGAGATAAGAGAAACACAAATTTTCACTAGGAAGGAATCAGGTAGCTTTCTACATGTGCAGGAAGAACTTAGTAGTGCCCTGAGATCTTAAGGTGTGCTCTAAGAGCAGTCTGGCTGATATTGAACTTCTTCTTAAAGAGGAGTAGCTACTCAATATATTATATCAGTCCTCGTGGTTACAAATAACAAAACGATAAGGCAGGCACACATGAATGCAAAATCAACATTGAATAAGGAACACAGGATACTCTTTCACAGAGGACAGTAACAGGGAATACCAACGTCACAAGAATTGGAAAAACTATATCACTTGTGTAAAGTACTAGGCTATTGGAGTGGATGGAATAATATGAGAGATTAATGCAATAAAGAAGTTTCAAAAAAATCATGTAGTAACTATAACTTATGTTCTAAAAAAACATATTAATGAAAGTAGAGAAAATTAAACTAATCCTGAAAAGTTTAATTATCTCAGATTACCTTTTGGACTAAATTCCTATATAATAAGAACCAAAAATATTTTTAGGAAAAAGAAGAATATTGTTGTACATATTGCTTGATAATAATTGGTTAAAATGTTTATGATATGAAGTGTTTTAACGCTTATAAAAAATTCGGTCAATCTTGAGAATGCTATAAATAAATAGGTGAAACCTTGGTCGATAAAATATAACTTAAAAAGCTTTGTACTCGTAATACTGTGTAAATGGAGATAAGTATAATTTATCTTTTCATATTTATTATGGAAATAAAATTAATAAAAAAATATTAAGCAAAATTAATTTATTAAAGTAGTTTAATATTTTAACTAGGTAATAAATGAACATTAAAGCGAGATTTTAAAGTCTAGATTTGACTAAGTCTGGATTTTAAAGTAAAAACATTAATAAACCACTTTTTTCTTTAAAGTCTCAGTTAAGAAGTCGACATTTTGATAAATCTGGATTTAAAAGTCGAAATTTTAAAAAATCTTGCAAATCTTCTGTTTTACTTTAAATCTCTTTTACTTCATATATTTTGATTTTTTGAAGTCAATATTACAATGGATCTCGACTTTAATTCTCAAATCTTATGAAATCTCGACTTTAAATCAGAAAAAAAATCTTGGGTTTTCATTAAGATTTAGATTTTAAAATCGAGATTTCAAAGAATATCGATTTTAAAGTCCAGATTTGAAGAAGTTGCGATTTTAAAGCAAAAGCGTTAATAAAAGTTTTTTTCAGATCGCGATTATGAAGTTGAGATTTTGAAAAATCTTGATTTTAAAGTCGAGATTTTAATTAATCTTGTGAAAATATTTGAAAAATCTTCTAGCTTACTTTAATCTCCACGTTTAGCTCGATATTTTAATGAATCTCGATTTTCAATCAAAACTAAATGGTTTTTATCTATCTCTTTTTCTTCAAGATGTCTACTTTGACATCCAGATTTTAATTAATCTCGACTTTAAAGAGACAAATTTGAAAAATTTCATTTTTAAACCAAAAATCTTAAATAATCTCGTGTTCTAGGTACTTTAAAATTTCGACTTTTTTGCAGTCGGAGTTTTTTGATTTATAAATCTTGATTTTAATAACAGAAATCTCAAAAAATCCCGACTTTGATATCGAGATTTTAATTAATTTTACTTTAAAGAAACAAATTTTAATATATTTCGATTTTAAATTAAAAATTTTATACACGGGTGAAAAAAATATCGAAAAACAAAAATTGAGGAATACTAAATTTTTACATTTTGATACAACTACAATTTACAGTTAGTTATATAACTAGTAGATTTAATGAAACACACAGTTATAAGAAATGTGAGGTTTTAAAACGTTATTTTATTAATCAGTATAACTACACTATCTTTTTATCTCTCAAACTATTTTGTTGAACTGTAATGATAATAAAATCTTATTAAGTATTAAATAGCGCACCATTCATTCTGGTGTCCTTAATTAATAGTAAAAATCAATATTGATTAATTATTAAAGCAACGTTATTATTAGCTTGTGTGATTTTTATCTACTGTCTTTAATATCACTTTCAGTTAAAGCTGAGAAAATAAAAAAATATATATTATATTATATACTCTATCGGAAGAACCAACCTACACAGAGCAAATATGGTTCTTAATAGTAATTAATTATTGTCGATGATTTACTGAAATTGAATAAGTTCTAGCTAGATAAACGTAGCTTTTATTAGAAATCCAAAGCAACTATATATGTTGGATTGTTAACGCCTCTTGTATGAGAACACCACTCTGTATATAAATGTCTTCAACCCCAAAGGTTATTTTTCTCAATAAAATTCATTTCAATGAAGAAAATTAAAAAATGTGACAATATATGGAATATGGGGTATAAAATTAAATAAAAAGAGTGAAAAGTGATTACAGACAAAATGATTAAAATTGAATTTACTTATTTTAAGGCTTATATTATTTTATTTCCGGAAACGGAAAATGGAAATTTTTAAATTTAAGTTCATACAAATATAAATAATCATTTAAATGTAACACCCTATAATTTATTCCTTATTTAAGTGTACTTCCAATAAAGAGTTTAATTAAATTTTAATAGGATAATTTAAAATACATTCACGTACAGGGTGTTAAAAAAACATCGAATATTTGAACAGGGTTTAGTATGGACCAAAATAAGTCAACATACTGTCTTTATTTTTAGTTTCAGATTTAATTAAGCTAACAAAATGTAAAATATTATTTAAAATGATAAACCAAAAATAATATAATATATTTTTTAGAAAGGTCGAAGGAAGAAAAGTTAGAATAACGAGCTTCAAGAGATCTACCACCATATAAGCATAGTACAATTCATAAGGGCCCAGAGAGTTAGATGGCTGGGACACTGAGGAAGAATACAGAGAGTAAGAGAGAAAGAAGAAAACAGGTCATCCAAAAAGGAACTGGCTTGATGCAGTTAAGGGAGACGTTGGAAAATCGGGATAGAGAAAGACAGCGCAAAACCAAACTCTGTGGAGGAAGATAGTGAAAGTGATGGAGAAGATTTCAATTTGAATCTTGATATATTGTAGAGTATATTCTACTCAAAGTGACCAAAAATTTGCTAAAAATGAGTTTACAGAACAAAGTACATGGAAACTAGAGGACATTATCCGGAAAAACTGTAATGTAACTTACATCTCACTAGGGTTTCTTCAAGTAGAAACCTATATTTGGTCTACAAGTATAATTTTGAATTTAATAATTTTTATTTTTTCTTGTTTGTAGCCCTAAGAATGTCAATATAGTTATATAGACGATAGATAATTTATAGTAATAAATACGAAAAGATAAATTATACTTATCTGAATTTCAACAGTATTATAGTAATTCGTGATTTTAGTTAGTGCGTCATCATTTCGATAATTTTGACGATATGTACGAAACGTCTTAACCCCATATCCTCTATCCTACTATAATTTCTAGATTGGAAATATGAGATAGATGAAATTTTGTACGTTGTATTAATAGGGAAAACTGCTAATATGTAAAATAAAAAGTTTTAAAATGTTCTATAAATACGAATTATATCAAATTTAGCTAAAATGTTATATGTTTTGCAAAAAAGATAAACCTCATTTGAACATTTTTCATCAATTTATGTCACTCACTTCAACTATTAATAAATGAACAGACTAATTAAAAACTGACATAAAAATGTGTTATTTTCAATTTTTTATTTTTTTATTAAAATACAAATATGACAATACTCATTTTGCCTCAGTGTGCTCCAGGAAGCTTTTTTATCTATTACGTTATTACTCACTAAGTAATAGTGGCTTTAAAGTTCATTAAAACAGTTAGTATTTTCACTAATTGACAAAAACACTGAATCGCATTTATAAAACTAAATGAATTTTCAAGAGTTTGCAAATTCGCAGAAATTTTCGTGTGCCTCCCACACCATAACAATTTGATTTTGAATGCTCTCCGCCATGCCTTTGCATCATCATTTATTATGTTTCTTTTAATTAATTATCATCAATAAACAATGTATTGAATCTACTACAGTCATCATTTAGTAATGTTAGATATCTTACCACAAATATTCTGCTTGCTGTGTGTAAATTCATCGCCATACATGTCTCTCCAAGCGGATAGTATTTGTAACGACGCTGTTCTAATGATACCATGTCACTTACTGCACGTCGCCGGGCCGCACACCGACCGCCAAGCCTGCGCCTGGACGTCGCGACGCTTCAATTCGACGCAACATTGCCAAATACCTAATATATCAGATATTTTCGAATTTCCGAATTAGCAAATAAAAAAGCATCGCTTGATAACTGTTGTGTAAAGAAATAGATATAGGTAAAAATAATTTATTTTACCGCGCTAGTACAGTTCAGACTATCAAAGTGCCGAAAAATTTAGTTTTCATAAATTTATAAAAAATCCGAAATGACAAAAATCGCGAAAAAAAATGATAAGTAGATACCTAAAAACATACACTAGAATCAACCTTGTTTCAATATATCAATTTTAATAAATCGAATTTAAACAGGGCTATATAAAACAGTCAGTATAAACTAATTATTTGATACAGAAGATCAGGATAACTTTATGTACTACATTGTCGACGAACGTCACTGGCTGTGAGTGTCAATAATTTTAACAAAATTGGGTTCATTTTTTGATTTTGTTCAAATAAATATCAAAATATTTCTTAAGAGTAAGAATTGGGAGGCATATATGCGACTTTCCTTTATATTTTATATGTATAAAATGCAAACACTTTCATATTAGGAGTATATTCTTTTCATGAGTGCGTTTTATAACATAAAAAATACTTGAATTCCATGTTCCCTACAAAAACGAAATTGTATTATATATTTTAGCTATTACTATCAAAATAATTACAAATCTTGTTGTTATGCGCACTTTTATATTAAACGAAATAATTTGAAAGCTATTTAAATATATATAGTTAAAGGTTACCCATTGAAAAATAAGGAATCAAATTATGTTAAAATTATTAACATTCAACCAGTGGTGTATGAGGGGTTTTCACCCTAACGATTTTTATTTTTGAGCAACATTATATCTAAAAAATTAAGCACCTAAAGGGTTTATAAACATCTATTTCATGAATTTGCTTATGGCTATCAGCTGTCAAGCGTTGTCGGTCAAATAGTATAAAAAGAACAATAAACATTTTTATGGTCTTATTTATGGTCCATAAGTTTGATGAGATCGCTCCGACCTATTTGTTGTTCGTAAATTTACCATCTGCCCCCGTTCCATCAATGTTGATTGTTGGCTTTGTAAATGTATCTTGCCTCCAGAAAATCATATTTTTAAGAACAACTTTTCACACAACTATGAAGAAATAATTTGAAACCGGTCCTGTATACTTACATGTCAACACTCAACCCATTGTTTATATTTTTAGAAAACAAACTCCGTAAAAGAATACTGATTCTATTAAATTAATTCTATTTACATTCTTTAATAATCAAAAGAAAATTGTTACTTTTTCAAGTAAACCCAAATTATAAATTTGTAGACGTAAAGCTAAGTAACAGGCTAAAAAAGAAGAATATGTGAAAATGATTCTCCATTGAAAAAAGATGGCGGTTGCTTTTTGTTGGCCCTAGTTGTTGGCGTGTTTATAACTTAAGTTAAAGCGCCAAATAAATTTATTAACTTTTTCAAATATTTAAACAGAGTTTTTGTTGAGTGATTAATAGCTCTTAAGATACCAATTCTTAAACTTCTAATTGCTGTTTTAATACAAAGTAATTCATGTAAATGTACGATCTCTTTATTTTTAGGTTAAGTAAAATAATATTTTGTAATATTTACATTTTAGGAGCAACACAACAATGATGCCGTTAGGAGGAGCACCTCCCGTACATGGTTCTAATAATTTATCTCAAAGTAATAATACACAAAATGCCAGTTTAACACCCACAGGCGGATCTAGCAAATCTAGCAGTAACCTTGTAGGTATTTGAATTCTTTAAGAAAAATACATTTAAACATAATTTTTATTTTAGAAACCCAACTATACTCTTAAATTCACTTTAGCTGGACATACAAAAGCAGTTTCCTCTGTTAAATTTAGTCCTAATGGTGAATGGCTAGCTAGTTCATGTAAGTTAACTAGGAAATAGATTTATAGGTATATAACAAAAAATAGGGATTTTAATGTATCTCCAATATTCATTTGGTTGATATTTTTTGTTATGTAATTAACCAGGATTAAAACATGAACAAAATATGTTAGGCTTCTAAAGTTTGGTAGAGTATAGTAAATATAAAAAAATCGCCTGAGAGTAAAAAAACTATCCGCGCTACGAAAAAATATCGGTGCATTCCATTTAAAGAAGTTGGGTGAATTCTGGTATAATTGAAAAAAATAAAATCTGCGTTTTTGGAAACTAAAATTCCATATATTTCTAAATTTTAACTCATATTGGAAGAAAATAATTAGAATATGAGATAGTACTGCTAGACCCTGTATATTTAGAAAAAATGTTCATATAATTACATATTGCCTTATTCTTGTACTTCAGTTTGATGATTCAAATTATTGTTTTCCTATTCTCACAAACATAAGTATCTTTATTAATTTGTTTTTATAGTTATCTTTTACTATATAAAAATTTCAATTGATCTTCTTTATAGCTGCTGATAAGCTCATAAAAATCTGGGGAGCATATGACGGTAAATTTGAAAAAACTATTTCAGGCCATAAATTAGGAATTAGTGATGTAGCATGGTCCAGCGACAGCAGACTTTTAGGTAATATTTTAATGCTATTAATACTTTTTTAAGCTTGAAATAAATTGACCTTAACTATCTCTATGTGCCCACTGTAAATAGTTTTCTTGTTCATAGTGTTTTCTCTTAAGCTTGTTTACATTTTCAGTTTCTGCTAGTGATGACAAAACACTAAAAATTTGGGAACTCTCATCAGGCAAGTGTCTTAAAACACTCAAAGGTCACAGCAATTACGTGTTTTGTTGTAATTTTAACCCACAATCAAACCTTATTGTTTCTGGTTCTTTTGACGAATCTGTTAGAATATGGGACGTAAGGACAGGAAAATGTTTGAAGACTTTACCAGCACACTCAGATCCTGTTAGTGCTGTTCATTTTAACAGAGATGGATCATTAATCGTTAGCAGTAGCTATGATGGACTCTGGTAAGTATTTAATGCATATTTTAAATAACAATTATAAATGAAATGGTCATTTGCATTTATTTTTTTCATTTTCTCACCTTAAATTTTCTCTAGTTCTGGATACCTAAGCTATTTTATTTTTTGTTTTAGGTATGTTTTTGATTATTCTTACTATTATTTGTTTTTTGATTATTCTTTGATTAACCATTCTCTTCAGTTATTTCTTTTGAAATTGAAGTGTGCCAGGTCATTGTGTTTCAGATACTTTCTGTGAAAGGTGAGTTTATCGTTGTTTTTTCTCATAGAATTTTTTTGCTTTTATTCACAACTTCTCTTATGTCTTTGAAATAAAACTCTTCCATCACTTCTTGGTTTATTTTTTTTGTTTTTCGTTTTTTGTTGTATGAGTCTGCATGAGTTTTCAATGGGTTGTATCTTTTTAAATTGGATTTACTTGTGGAAGCCCATATTGATATAAGCATTATGAATCACTTGTTTTAAATGGTATTTATAGAGTTTATCAAATTTTTCTTTAATGAAATTGTTTATTGTATATATGACTGACTGTATTAATGATTTTACCACAGTTGCTGTTTTTGAATTCCATCTTCTTATCTAATAATTGGTGTTTATCATAATTTGATTTTTTTATTTCTGTTCCTCCAAATCTTAGGTTTTCTGAGGGAATTGTTTCATTTATTATAACATTATTTTAAATTGTGTTGTTATTGGAGTTAAACTTATTTTCCTATTTTTCTTTTGGACACTAATTTCCATGCAGAAGTCCCTATAATGGCACTGAGTGTAAAAAAAGATAGTTCTTATTTTTCATTTTTGTGTAACTAGTAAGTCCCTCTGACATCTCATATTTCATTAATTTTTTGTTTGTTTTTATAATTTGGTACATTCTGTTCTTTAAATAACTGTTTTTTATTTTTATTAAATAATGTGGAACTAGATAATTTACAGTTGAGTTCTTAAGTTTCTTAAAACTTTAATATTGTAAAAGGCCTTTAAGACCGTTCTTCTTCAATTATTAAAAAATAAGTGCCCCAGTATTCCTCTATCAAAATTCTCTTTATTCATTTTCAAGTAATAACAGTACTTACCAGGGATCTAAATCAAGATAGGAAAATATACTTTGAAGATTATTTTAATGCATTTAAGGGCACATTGTTAAACATATAATAATATAATATATTATTAACAGAAGTTATTTTTGATAAATACGATTTAAATTTCATTGTATCGATTTTTTTGATGATTTAACATTTATTTTTGTGCGACAAAACGGTACCTTTAAACACTTAGAAAAACATATTGAGAATCTGCTATATCGAAATTCGTTAAAATTAAAACAGATATTTTGTTGTTTTTAGTCGCATTTGGGATACTGCATCAGGACAATGTCTTAAAACTTTGATAGATGATGACAACCCTCCAGTTTCTTTTGTAAAATTCTCACCCAATGGCAAATACATTCTAGCTGCTACATTAGACAACACCCTCAAACTGTGGGACTATGCTAAAGGCAAATGCTTGAAAACCTACTCAGGTCACAAAAATGAAAAATTTTGCATTTTCGCAAATTTTTCTGTTACTGGAGGAAAGTGGATAGTAAGCGGATCTGAGGATAATATGGTTTATATTTGGAATTTACAAACTAAAGAAATTGTTCAAAAACTACAAGGACACACAGGTTTCGTTTTTTTATATAATTAATATCCTTTACTTATAATAAATAAATTAAATTAACCAAAATCCAATCCAGTGAACTAAAATTAAAATCGTAATAAGTAATTCTAAATAAAGATTATTTTTTGTTTTCTACCAATTGACAAATGTTGCCTTAAATATAAAGTTTTTTTACAAAGGTTTGTATTGTTTTGGAATGTTAGTAAATTTAGTTATAAAATTGTATTTAAAAATAAAATTTAACTAATATCTTATACCAAATCCAAAATTATGGATTATATTTTTTTGCAGATGTTGTATTATGCACCACATGCCATCCAACAGAAAACATAATTGCTTCAGCTGCTTTAGAAAATGACAAGACGATAAAATTATGGAAGAGCGATACTTAAACCATTTTTTTCCAGATTTTTAATATTAAGTTACTGTAAATCAAAGTTGAGTATTTTTTTAGAAAAAGTATGCTAATATCAGTGTACTGATTCAGATTTTTTATTTAAAGTTTCATTAATTGTCTTCTTGATGTGTGATACTTAAGTCACGATTGGTAATGTGAAAAAATAACGTTTGTTAAGAAGATAATAAATTAAATTAAATTGCTTTCTTTTTTTATAATACAATTAAATTTGTATAATGAGTATTTATATGTTTTCTATTGTCTGTATGTATTAAATCAGTGGATAAATTATCCATAAATATGAAAATATGGAGAAAAATACCAACCATCTCTTATAATCATTAAGTTAGTACATTTATCCTCTCCAAAAATATGTAATATATGCTTTATATTTGGAGATATAAAAAATGTAGTAATCAAAATTAGAAAAGCCAACCAGAAAAAAACCACCTAAACTGCCCATAAGTCAAATCGCAGATCTAGGGAATGATAGATTTTATCAAATATAGTTTTATAAATACACTTACAGGTTTATTGAAATTCATCCTTTTTTAATTTTAGGTTAATAAAATGGTTTAAAATAAAAGCGTGCAGACCACTAAATCAGTCAATTTGTCCCAATCCATGTCGTAAATCATTTCATTTAATACAAGTTCTAATTAATTTCACTTTTTTTAATAAGGATAACATTTTTGTTGGTGTCATCCAAACATTTAAGTTTATTTAGCTTTTGAGGCCTTTTTAAAAAGTAAATTTAAAAATGCCAAATCTCATTTAACAAAAAAAATGATACTAAATTTTGCATAGGGAAATTATGTACTTTATATAAAATAGTTGTACAAATTATTCTGAATAATAATTAAAGAAATACAGCTTGTTTAATTTTTTACTAAAAAAATATGTTTGTGTAATTTCCAACTGTGTACATAGTCACGACATACGTCCTGTTTTCATCAATATTTCTGTAGATGTGATAGTTTTGCTGATACCAAATTTTAATTAGGGACTATGATTTTATCGGTAAACACATTATCTGTTATCAAAATTGTTTGCTCATTTGCTTTTTCTAAGTTCTGGTTATTTGTTCTGTTTCTTTCTTGTCACCTAGTAAGGATTTTTTCACTAGAGGTATAATAAAGGTATGTAAACATTTTGTCTAATATATGAATATAATTAGATACAGTATTTTTCTAGAGTTCTTAGAAATATTAAATTTTCAGCTGGTGTTTTTTCAATATATTCTATATCATCGTAGATATATACCACTGTATAATAGACGTGGAATACATTTAGGTACAACCAAAAAATGTATAAATACCAGTACTATATTCAAATATTGAAAATCATCCTTTGTTATTTACAATGATTCGCTTGTCAAAAGCTTGAAACTTTATTAATATACAGAGTATCCACTGAAAACAGTTTATCTGATATTTGACAGTAATTATTAGATTTAAAGTTCTGCAGAAACAGGTTGGTTTTTAATCCAAAGGGGATATAAATAGGGAATGTACCATGCGTGGTACATTATATATATTTTATGTATATATTCAAAGTGATTATCAAAATATTTAAAATCTTGTTAATATTTAAATGCATACTATTAGTATCAAGTAAGCCTTATTTATATTTAGTAGTGCATCTGTTTTTTTAACATTTAACTTCAATCTGTTTATTTTTAAATATTTATTAACCTAATCTAGAATACAGTTCATTTGCTAAATCCAAATTTTTATCACTACAACAATTTAAGTTATCATCGGCAAAAAGGTTAATGAATTCACGAATTTCTAAAAGGTCAATACCGTTGATATACAGAATAAACAGAAATGTGTCTAAAACATTACTTCATGGAAATTCCTACATCATAGCCATTTTAGATGATACCTGCTCTTTAAAACACACTCCGTTTGCGATAATCTAAATAATTTCCAGGATACTCAATCACTATTATTCCTATACCATACTTCTTAAGTTTAGAAATCAATGTTTCCTTGTAGATTGTCTCAAAAGTTTTTTTTTAATTCCAGAAATACAGCGATAACGTATTTATTTTTATGTAGCAAATTTTAATTTGTAATGTTGATTCACAGAGTTTTATTTTTGAAAACCTGATGAATGTTTGATTATTTTTTTTTTCATCAAATGAAGCTCTCGAAATATTGAAACAGGAAATTTTTAAAATCAGTGAGTGTAAGAAATTATATAGTTTTTTATTTATCATCAAAAATGGCAGAAACAATCCCAAATATCCTCTAAGAAATGCAAGAGGCCATATTTACAGGGAAAATACTTACATTGTGTATACTTATAAAATATTTTCTGTTCCAAAATTTTGCCTTGAGATACATCACTCAACATTTTGAACAAACCAGTATACTAATTTATTCAACGCCAAAAGAAAATAACTGAAAATTGAAAAATAGGGAAGTATAATGCGTTTTGCCCTTTTATCTTTTAGGGTTTTTAATACAAAATAAGCTATTTTTAATCGTAAGTATTGTCCAAATTATTCATTTTTTTACCCGTTGAATTCTCTTGAATGGATAGATTTTAATAAAATATGGCATGTTCTAAAAAACATAAGTTTCTATTAAATTAATTGTTTCAACTCTTAGTTTATGGAAATTATTAATAATAAATATGGAATGATAAATAATACTTATTTTGAATTTCCATAGTCTTCCAAAGCATTTTAATATGTATTCAAGTTTACCTAGGTTTCGGTATCTATCTTGGAAAATGGTATTGTCAGATACACTTGAATATTAAAACGCATTGGAAGACTGTGGAAATTCAAGATAAGTATTTTATCTTTCCATATTTAACATAAGTTTGATTTGACACACTATATTTACATTACCCAGCTACTATTCACGTATATAATGATAATTTGAAAAAGCGATGCTTAGAGCCGCTGCCAGATTAGAGACCTTAATTTTATTCCTTACCTTAAAAAAATCAACGATAAAAATAATGGAAGGGCTGAGTTGTTTATAAAGAGGGGGTATTTGCGTATTTTATATAAATTATAATTCTTCGACGATCATGATAGAAAAAAAGACCCCAGAAATGATAATTTACTGCTTTTGAAGGGGCTAATTTTTGGGTTACCCTGATCTGGAAATGTGTTGGAAATAAAAAAATATTTCATATACAAAGTAGTGATGTACTATTTTTTTAAATTTATTTAAAAAACATTTTTCTTTACACTCCTAATTTTTTTAAAAAATTCTGTCGAAATTAGTTTTTTTGTATAATAGAAAATAGTTGGACATACAGGTAGTTTTAGATGACTTAAATGAGAAGGTTGCCTGAAAATTCCTAAATTTGTTGTTAATTATTCCTGTTTCTATATGTTCAAAAATTCTGAAATTTCAGGATTTATTAGTAAATGTTACTCTTAGCCTATAAACAATTATTTTAAAAAATCTAACGAAAAATTGTTTCACGCTCAAACTAGCTTAACGTACGCCTTTGGTACTAGAACGAAGAAGGTCTGTGACTCTGTTATATACAAACGTCAAATATGTCAAATGGTTTAAGAAAGGTTTAAACAAGTTGTGTGTTGTTTTATTTTGTTTAATTCTTTTTTCTGTGAGTGTATTTACAAACTATTAAGCCTCAAAACTAGATAACTTATCAATAATCAGAAATTTCTAGTTTCCTTGTAGTTTTTTTTTGTCTACTTTAAGCTATGGAACATTCGATTATTTCGCAAATAAACGATTATAAAAGTGTTATTGAAGAAGATCCCGATGATTTTATAGATTTTTTATACTCTACAAAAATTATTGATGAAGATAATTATTACCAAGTTTGGTATGAAGTAAGTTGAGGACATTTATTTTGTTTTTTGAGGTTATGTTAACAATTCTTTTGTTCCAGCCTAAACAACATCGGATAAGTAAATTATTGGATATTGTTCATTACAAAGAAAATAAAGACAATGTATTAAAGTATTTAAAAAATAATTATCCAAGTCACGAAAAAGAACTCAAGGAAAAAAGAAATTTACGACTTTCTTTAGTTAGAGGTGATTTCCCCGAGTTGCCACCCAACTATGTCTCTAGGACTAGCTTGGTAAGTCAATAATTTATGCCAAATGTGTTTTCCATTATTTCGTTTTTCATGTCTTACTTTTCTTGGAAATAAGTCTAAAATCTAATTAAATATTTAGGATACTATTGCCCAGTTCAAACTGCATTTGCCAATAACCAAAAAGTGCTTGGATAGTTTACACGCTTTAATGTTTAAAGAACGGGATAAGGCTTTGAAAATATAGAGGAACCAGATCTAGTGCTATCTGGATAATTTACAAAAAAGTTTGCATTAACTTGGTCAATATATTATATAAATCTAAAAAAAATTTGTCATTTTAAAAGTTCATTAATAATTTTAAATATGTTTTCTTATTTATTTATATAAATGCTATTTTTCTTTTATTACAATAAACTTTTTCACTGTGCTGATTTTGTTCACTTTTTTAAATAGTATATATTTTTCTTCTTTTTATGTTCTCTTTAGTTTCTCTTTAGATTCTTCCCTTTTCAATTACTCTTAACTAAACTCGCCCGCACACTTTTTTAAAGAATTAATTTTACTATAAAATTATAAATAACTCTATCTACCATAAAACTTGTTTATTTTCGACACTGTTGGTATTAACTGAAATGACTGGTTAAGATCACTTTTTGTAAAAACTAGTAAATCGTTTTAGAAATTTCGCCAATAGTAATTGGTTCTTCATATTGATGTTAATGTTTCTAGCATCTAAACAAATTATTGTTTCATCTTTACTGTAATTAACGGAAGAGTGTATGGTATGCTATCATTTTGTATTATTCTTTATTGTAATGATTTATTCATTCTTCTTTTACTTGATCTTTACAGAAATGACTATGATGTTTATTTTACCAAATTTTTCCATAAAATCCCGCGTCAACCTCATCTCGTCTTTAATCGGTGCTTCATTTTTTATTACTATCCATTCTACTTTCTTATCATGTTCTTCTTCACAGACAGACCAAATATAACTCTATTTTTATTGATATTATCATTTGTTTTATTTTTCAAGTTCAAGTTCAAAATATCTGACAAACATTCTTATCTTTCCCTCATCTCTTAAAGGTGGATCTAAAAATTTAACCATAGTAAATAATTGTAATAAATAGGGGTATATACACTATTCCTTCTTTCCTGAATTATAAAAATAAAGTTTATATTACTTTTATAAATAAATAAATCTCGACCAGAGCAAATATATCATTGTAATATCAAAGACATTGTACGGAATTTCAATCTGTTTTCATTGTTTAACTGCTCAAAATCGAAGCCAAATGGAGATAATGCCGAATTCTTTTTTGGCAATAATCTGTTTAAAATCTACTATCAAAGTCCTAGATTGATCCGATTCATTTTGTAATGTAGTTACTACATAGTTTTAAGGGAAGCCAAGTACTAGATCTGCCTTTCTAGCCCTTTTTTTTCTAAGCCTTGTCTGGCAAAGTTCAGCTGCATTTCATTATTACTATTAGTTACCTTTTTGTTTGACCTCTTGTGAAGACCTCTGCCTCGACTTCATAGTATGTAGGCGAAAGCAATAGGGGTGCCTCAAAAGGAGCAGCGCAGATAGCCCAGCTTTTGTAGTTTTTCTAACCTTGTTAGGGATGCCTTTATTTTGGGCCATTACACAAGAGAGGCAAATAAGTAAGAAGACAGCTGACAGCCGCTGGAATTTGGGATTACATAGTTCTTAGATTTTTCAATGTTATAAGAGATTGTTTAAAAACTGTAGTAATAATTTATAACTATTCATGATTATTAATTATAATCTAAGACTACATTGATGATTTATCTAAAAAATGTATTTTATATTTATATGACATTGTATTATTTTCATGCTGCTAATCAGGATTGGTTCAAATTGGTAAATTTCATTAATATATTTTTATTTTAGTTTGATTATCTTCAGATATCTTATTATTAATAGATTTGAGATATATATATATATATATCTTACTTTGCTTTTAAGTATTTGCACTCTCAAATACTTTATTTTAAATAAACTTGTTGAAGTTTAAGCACTTTTTTATTTAATGTAATTTCAATTTGGCCATAATATGATCTCTTTCGATTACACAGATAGTTATCGGGAACGATTCTACTAGTTAAATCCTTGTTCCTTTAAATGTACTTGTCATATATATGTATGATGTAGAATAAAAAATTCAAGTAGTAACTGCGCTTGTATCAAAAATATGAATTTTATGTAATTGTGAAAATATTAGAAGATATTAACTGAAAATTATTGAATGAAATCAAGATTCTTAAATTCTCTAATTTCTAATCTCTTTATTGTAGCAAATAATAAACTGAAACTTGATTTATTTGTGTTCTAATTGCATTTATTATAGTAATTTTTTAATAATGTATATTGATGAATTATATCGATATTTAAAAATGTTTTCTAGATTATCTGTTTATTGAATAAATCAAAATGATCCAAACGATTGTATTTCTGTTGAGAATTTATAAATGTGTAATTTATTAACCTATAATATTATATAAAAATTTAATTTTAATTTTCGGTAATTTTGTGTTTAGGTGACTAATGTGAAATATAAATTACAAGACTTAAGATATAATCAGAAATTGGTGATTCATGGCATGATGGGCTATGGCAAATCTTGTCTAATTAATGATGTACTTCGGGACGAGAAAGTGCGGGAATACTTTGACAATTACTTATTTTGGATCAATTTAGGAGATTGTCATAGTGTAGATGATCTGTGGCAGCCCATGTGGAGGTAAGTTGTTAACAGTATGAAGCTAATTATTTAAGTATATGCTAATAAGAATTTAAACAAACAGCTACTTACCGGATATAGTTTTAGATTTTTTATACCAAGTATAAAAACTTACCTTTAAAAAACAATTATTTTTAGATTATATGAAGTTGTGAGTTCCGTTCTTGAAAAGAAAATTACACCTTGTTCTGATGACTTAGATGCAATAAAAGACTCATTAAAAAAATTATTTTTGGAAGAAAGACTGAAAAACGCACTAATTATTTTAAATGATGTTAGTGACGATAAAGTACTAACCAAGTTTGACATAAAATGTAAGACTGTGATCACAACACAGAATAAGAGATTTTTTAATACAGGAAGCAGTGAAGTAACATTTGTAGAGGTAATATAAATGCTCTTGTACTAAATCTGTATAGATATATTGACTATGCTTTTCACCCAAACAGAAATAAACATTTTATTATGAGTAGAACAGCAGTATTAATATTGAAAATTCTAGGTTTCGACTGGATTTTCTGCTACAGAATCTCTGGAACTATTTAAAAAATCACTTAAGGTAACTGATGATGCTCTTCCATTAGCGGCTGAAGAAATTCATAGTATTTGCCAAGGGCACCCAATGCTCATTTCACTTATTGGTTCCTATTTGAACGAAAATGCAGAGGAAGTTCGAGGTGGAGACAATCAAATATGGCAATATATAAAAGAACAGATTTTGAAAGGAAATTATAGGTAAGTTTTTGAATTAAAATAATATATACTACATAAAAGTATAGTTATGTATTCTTATAACCACATGCACTGATGTATTAAGCTAAGTTTATGTTAATTTGGTAACCTATACAAGCTGTTATGGACGGGATTAATCTCTGATTGAATACATTTATTGTTCTTGGCGGGTAGGGGTCATCAGATCTATTTGAAATAAATTACACAACAAATTGTCCACTTTGTTCACTAATTGTACATTCAGACATGCTTGAATTAACACTGATACCAATTACAACTCTTATTAAATGACATACTTTTTAATTTTATATAGTTCACCAACAGTGACAGTTTGTAACTAATTTGAAATTTACAATGGAGTTTTTAAAATTATATTCTTATAAATTTAATGAAAAATTGTTAATTGACCATAATCATATAACTCTTCTTTTTTAGACTGAATGAATATAACAACGAAAAAGATATTCTCCAAATAATAAAACAGTGCATCGAAAAATTACTAACTGATAATCTTATGTATTTCTATCAGGATCTCGCGATATTTGAACAAGATGTTAACATTCCTAATAAAGTCCTTCAAGTTCTTTGGAACAAAAGTCATAGTGACGTAAGAAACATCATGAATACTTTAGCCGGAAAATCCCTCATTGTACCTTTCTTTCACAGTGATCTCAAAACATACATTTATGGTAAGGCTTTTTATTTTAGGCGTCTATTTTAAAACTAAAATATATGTATGGGTATTTTTTTATCGTGGTCGGTTATTTTTTATTTAGCTGTGTAATAAATTCTAACAAACATTTTTATTTTCCCAAAATTTGTACGTCTATGTTAGAGCGAAGTAATTTTATCACTTATATGTAATTTCTAGACTAAAAGGGTGTCAATAAAAATGGAAAAGTTAATGTTTAATGTTGTTATACTTGTGTTAATTTACTGAAAATGGCTTCTCAGGAATTCTATTTTGGTGTTACTAAATAGTGTTTTCTAAGGTAATATTTTCTTAAAATTAAAGCACCAGATATACACTACTCTTAGATTTCATTTTTTGGAGGAGATCATCCTTAGAAGATTTAGTTAATATTATATGTGTAAAAATGGCAACAATAGCATTGTCTTGAACCACTTAAACACCAAATCAAAGTATTGTGCTCGACGCGCGTTTCATCTACTATACTGATGATGATAATAACATAACGACACGCGCGTTGACTACAGTAATTTGATTTGGTTTTGAAGTTGTTCTAGACTCATTTAGTTATATCAAGAATACTTACCTTTTTTGTTAAACGCGTCAATATTATTATTTTGTTATATCAAGGTTTTTATTTAGTTTTAGTATTTGTTCTAGCTGATTGTACTTCCTTAAAGTGATTAATGGGATCACTATTTTAGAAAAAATGCATAACAATATTTAACTATTTTTAGGTATTCATGAAATTTACCTAAACTACCTCAAAGATGTAACTGCCAATCATATAAAAGACTTACACAGGAAGCTACTAGCTGGATACGACAGAATAACTGGCGGAAATTATCTAAAGTTGCCTAATGATAACTACACATTACAATTTATTGGATATCATATTTACCATGCAGAAGAATTTAAAAGGTTTCAAATTTATTATGATTTAAAATTTTTGGAATTGAAATTAAAAGCTGTAGGCAAAGAAGATGTGATCAAAGATATGAATAAGTATGAGGTGTATATTACTAAAGGGGTAAGTTTAATTTAAATTTGAAATATGTCAGTTGACCTGTTTTTTTTTTCTATAAGACTTGTATGAACAGTAGAGATCCGAAAATTATCCTTTAACCAATGATTACCTAATACAGGAGCGTGAATGAGGGCCAGTCAGATAATTTCGGGAATAGCTATGAAAAAAAAGGTTATATACAAAAAGATTATTTTATTGTTTTTTGAAGTATTCGCCATTACATTTTACCTATTTTTTCATTAAAACCCTTATTCCATTCAGAAGTTGGTATGCTCAAAATGTGTGTTTTTAATGCTTTCACCACATTTTCAGGACAGGAAAAACGTTGATAACGCATTTTATTATCAATTGTAATAAACGTAAAAAAAACTCATTTGGTGTCAAATTAGGAGGATTTTGGGATGGGTAGGTCGTTAATTAGACGTTTGTACTTTTTAAGTAATCGACTATTGTACGTGTAATATGGGATGTTAAATTATCATGTTCCAAAATGATTGCACGTTTACAGTTTGTTTTTTGCCACTTATTAATTATTTCGGACAGGCAAACTGTTATATAAGACTCCAAATTTACTGTTCTACTATATTTTAAAACAATTGTAGCCGTATAACCAGCTTTCGCTATAAGACGTGCAGGCATTTTTTTTAATGCTTCTTGACTGTGCTACTTTTGATGGTAAAAGTTTATTTTGAAAGATTCAAACTGTTGTTGCTTTCTCTCTGGTAAGTAGGAATAGATTCACGTTTGGTGACCAATAATAATATAGATGAGTTTGGAGGTTTCATTGCTGAATTTTTTCAGCACTACTTTACATCAGTTGAAACGTTCTTGTTTCTGAGGTACGGATAGATTATGTGGTATACCGCAACATTTCTTTGCGGCTAAATGAATAAGCAAAATGGAATGTATGGAGGTCTGAGAAATGTGCAACGATGTATGGGTTTCGTGTTATTTCACATGACGGTCTTCTTCAATTATTCCACATAGAACATTAATATTTTCAGCAACAAGTGATGTTGATTGGCGCCCTTCCCTTGATTGATCCTTAGGCTAAACAAGATCAAATTAAAATTCCCGAATTTATCCGATTCTCCCTCGTATTTATTAATCCTAGGAAAGCGATTTAATTTAATTTTATATAGAAATTATTAAAAATAGATTTTACACTAATAAATGGTGATTGCAGGAAAATGTTTTAAAAGAAAAACTAAAGCAATACAAAGATTTTATCAGACGTTGTGGTGCTAATCTGTATACATTCAATAAAACAGATATAATTCAATACGCTTTGCGTGAAAAGAAGGACAGTTATGTGTTCAAAGATGCCCTTAAATATGCAAATAATTCTTCAAATCTTTATCTTCAGCTGCAGTAAGTTAATGATATTTTTTAACTTTTTGTTTTTATTTTATAAACTAACATTACGTTACAAACGAGGTGATTATAATTAGGTATTTTTCGAGCCACGTATTTATTTTCTTTTTTAGAAAACCTTGTGAAGAATTGGATTATTCACAGATAATTAACACTAGAGATGACATAACAACAGCATGTTATGTAGATTCTCCGCAGCACTATCTAATAGGAACTACTAATGGAAAAATAAAGGTAACGTATATATTTGTTTATTTTTCCCAGATTATTTATAATCTTTTTCTAAGAAATATATTTATAATATTTAAATTAAGGCAAAAAATTTTGTATAAATTCTTAAAAAATAATGTTGACTATATTAAATTATTTAATAAATAAATATTTGATAAAATAGCGTAAGATCATCCATCACCAACATGCTAATAAACAATATTTTTATTTTTTTCATAAAGTTGAGTAAAATATTGTACAGGTTTTTATTTTCATTGTATATATTCATTTCAACAATTTTATAATATTTTATATTATATTAGATATTAAACAGTATACTAATCTCAAATTTAAATAAATGAAGCTCAGAAATGTATGTAACACAAAATACCAGAGATCATAACGGAGGCGCTCGATATGCATTCATTTTTCACCATCTTATTTTTAATTGTTTTCATCCTGCATAAAGTTTCATTTTTAGCTTTTATATGAACAAAGCTTTAAAGAGATAACAAATTTTACTGGTCACGACGGACGTATCCAAAAATTAGTTGTCAGCCCTGATAAAACACATTTTTTATCCGTTTCTTTGGATGGAACTGTGATACTGTGGAAATTTTCAGCTGACGGTAAAAGAAACAGTCTTGATTTTGCAAACCAAAATCCAGGTTAGTAACTATTTGATAATATTTTATGATTGAAATTTAACCAGTTTAGAGGATTCATTACCTGAAACAAAAATAAAAAACAATGAATGTGCATTTAGAATTATTTTGTATTTTTTATATGCGTAAATTTTTTTTAGCGTCGCCGAGAACAAAACAGCCTTTATGGCAAGATATTCACACAGCTGATAGAGGTGAAATTCGACCTCGAAAACAATTCAAAATTAACGAAAAAGATGATTATTTTATTTCGGCCGCTTTTAACGAAAATTTTCCTGACACTTTTAGAATAGCAACAAGCTCCAAACAAGGAAAAGTTATTATATGGGACGCTCTAAATGAAACAACTTTGTATAAAACAGGGAGGAGTGGATACCCTGCCTCGTGTCTTTTATATATGGAAAATGAAGGTTAGATAAGGTTTTTTACATTGTACTATATTCGTAAAAATGTGTACTATATTCAGTCTAATTATCTCAGTGTTAAGTGAATCAAGCCATTTGGAAAAATCTATTTAAGTTATAATTAAAATCAATAATTTCACTTAAATTTTTCTTCTTAGATAGAGAATTGGTGATTTTTGGACGTGACGGCTTTATCTTCAAGTACCAAGTAGTAAATGAAGATCTTAGTTACCTTTCACAATTACATAACGACGAGGACTGCAAGTTTATTTTCCGGTACGATAATAGTTTATTGGCCGTCAGTGAACGATTTATAACACACTGGGAAAAGGAAAAGAAGCAAGTCATCTTCGAAAATAAAATTGATGGAAAGAAGAACATTTGTTCGACGTTAACCAATGATCAACGCTATTTGGTAGTTAGTACTAATCAGAAAACAGTTTATATTTGGGATATTGAACAGAAGAAAATGTTGAGGGAGTTTGAGAACAAAGGGTAAGAAGAAGAAGTTTTATAAAGTCTGACATAATGCTATACTTTTAAAATTAAAGAGCTTATGTATTTAACAGTTACACTCTTCTTTTAACATTTTATCTAATCAACAGAAACTTGTTAGTGAAATGTAGATATGCAAAATTTTCCTGGCTTTTATTTAAATCTGATGTTTTACTTTCCCATTTGGTTTCTTCAAAAAGCTCATTTTTCTTTGGTGCTCTCTTTAACAAGGACTTTGTAGATTCTTATCGTTTTTAGTTTGCCCAAGTCTTTAGATACGTTTTATGATGAGGATCAATCTGTTCACATATTGCTCATTGGTTCCGATAAGAGAACTTTACAACAGTGCCACATTCAGCCTCGCGATAGAGAGCCGCAAGTGGAACATATGCCTCTTTTTACTCCATATTGGAAGAAGAAAAATGTTTTTACAGCCTTAGCAAGTCGTGACAATAGATTACAGGTAAATTTAATAAAATTATATTGTAACAAATATGTGATTTGTGCTTTCAAATAATGTATTTTATTATTTGTTTAAAACTTTTATAATTACTACAGAATTTTTTGCAGGTTTTCAATGGCTACCTTTTAATATCAGAAAGTGAAGTGTTACCATCACAAATAACATGTACATGCTTTTCAGTGTCTGGCAATGTTGTAATATATGGTTTAAAAGATGGACAGATACGGACATTTGAAATACGATCAAAAAGAGAAACAGTTTTAGAAAACTCAGTCAATAAACCGGTTACTTTTTTGAAATGTTTTAATATTAGAGATATATCTGGAACACTGAAGAACACTAACTTGATAGTTGCTGTTTTTGATAACAATACAGTGTGCGTTTACAATCGGCAAGATGTTTTTAAAAGAAAAATATCCAACCCTGTGATTTTCCAGTATTCAAAGATACTCTTATTAGTAGATTCAGAATGTCAAATATTTATATGGGACGTCGAAACTAATGACTTCTGTTCAATTAAAAATCCGTATATTTTGGAACCGGTCACGATAGGTATTGCCACCTATTGTCATCACAAATCGTTTATTGGTATTTTTTACAGTCAAATGAATACGAATTTTTTCGACATATACCATTTTGATAAGGATACAAGTGTTTTGAACAAAAAACACAGGCTGGTTATGTTCAATGAGAAGGTTAAAACAGCTACGTTTTCCTGTGATGGTTCACTTCTAGCTTTAGGGATGAATTCTGGAGTTATACAGGTAAGTTTGGCCTTACGGCACTTATATAAATATGAAAACAATTCGATATTTTAAATAAATTCTTTAGTGGATTTTGTCCCTTGCATAATAATCTAATATAATTTTGAAGGGTAACTTCTTTGTATTAACATACTGGTTTCAACTATGGAAAACTATAGCTTTGAGTAAAAGATTTTATTAAAAATACAACATAAATATCAAATATTAATAATGAAATTCTATAAATTTCTGTTTCAGTTATTTATTGTCTTTTGTTAAAATTAACGCTTTTTTGTAGGTCTATGACTTAGAAGATAACTATAAACACATTTCCTTAGAATTACATGAAGATCCGATTGAACATTTGATTTTTTCTCCCAATAAAGAACCAATTTTGGTAAGTTTAGGAGAGGAAATTGCTTGGTGGAGCATTAAATCTTTTAAAAGCAAAGAAAGACCTAAAAGGTAAGACAATATATTATTTTTTTAATTTTAGTTTGGTTCAACAAAGAATGTCATTGTTAATTTTAGACAAGTAAAGTTCATCAATAAGAATTTATTTTTTACAATATGTATACAGATCTTTATTTTTATTTACAGCTTAGATATCCTAACAGATCTTCCTTTTGATTTCGACTCGATGAACATATCTTATTGGTCTGAGCGGACACCTCTAGAGGGCAACAGTTATCTGCTGTCTTTCATAAAATTGAAAGACAAAGCAAAGTACTTGTCTGCTGCAAACGATTTCAATTCTTTTCTATCTATTGACCAAACAGGAAAAGTATACATTATGGAAATTATTGCTCCTGTAAATTAAAATCTAAATTTGGCAAGCGTCGAAAAATATATTTGAGAGGATGGTTAGTGGCTCAATTTTTCTGAAAAGATTTGTTTAATAATATAAATTACGTGATTTTATTCTACTCTTTCAATAGATTTTATCTAATCGAATTTATCTATCGAATTTTGCTTAGAATAAATGTTTGGTTTTAAATAGATTAAAAGGTTAATCATATTGTTTACTAATTTCAAAAATGAAATTTTATTTTTGCTTTGACAACATTTTAGTATTTGTCATAATTATAGAGTGGGTGTTTTTTTACTAATTTTATAAACAAATCTTTGGCATAAATTTTGAAGAAAAACTCCTTTACACTTTTTCTTCTGAAACTAAAACATTTACATTATCTCTTATTTCTCTTTCTCTTATGATCTCTGCATTAAATCATCCTCCAATTACAGAAACTGCCCTGTGCAATAAAAAATTGCTCAAAGGTGCTAATTTACTGCGAATATTTTATGCTAATTATATTTTTTCATAGGCAGTAATTAATTCATGTGATTAACATATCGTGATGGTTAGATTAATAAATAAGTGGAGTAAATTCTCTTTTTGTGTTTGAAGATTTAGATAATTTTGTTTTTGTCATATATATTCGGAACACTTTTACCAGTTTATAATATTTTAAAAATAAATTCAAATCAAATATCAATTAAGTTTAACAAGATGCTATAGGTACTCTTCCATCTAAAAGTTCCATTCTTTCTCCTCATCTTTGTTATTAATTCAAAGTTTGGATTATTTTTATTTAAATACTTTTATGTCACTCAGAAAATGAAATTTTAATATTAAATTAAAAAGTCGGCTTTTCTACCATTAAATTCATGATCGCTGAGAATCATTGTCGAAATGATTTAAGATATTGTATTTTATTTTATCAGATGTTTATCATTTATTCGGTGTCATTGGCTGAGTTGACATCAGTGATTTTTTTATAATTTAATTATCATTTCATAATGTAAAATGCATTAACCTATTCATTTTGGCATAAAAACTATGATACTATTGACGGATTTAAAGGTGGAAGGTCCATAATTCTAAATTTCATATAAAAAATAATAGCCCGAAAAAATTATTTTTAGCTTATTTTATAGAAATACAGTAGTAATGAGTGATATAAAAAGTTCTTTCCTCGAGTTTTACAATTAAAATCTAGTATCTCATTCATTTTAAATTAATTTTACATTTAGTTTTAATTAAATTTTTCCTAAACATGGAAATGTTCCGGGTATTTGACATTAATACATATATATATATATACCACAATATGCTACAATGTAATAAAATTTTCTCTATGTGGTCTCAATATATAATTATTATTTGTATTAATTGTGCTTTGTAAATAGTGCTTTAATGTTTTTTATAAAAAGTTAGTTATCAATTTAATATTTATTTTGTGTTGTATTATTCGTAATTTTTAATTTAGTCATTTTGTTACTTTTAAATATATTAGCTCAATATTTTTTATATTTTAAAAAAGTGCTGAACTCCAGCTATAGGATGCCTTCATAAATATTAGAGAAATAAAAAAAAAAATTCAATCCCTATTATTCCTGAAATAATATCATCCTAGCAATACTTTTGATACTAAACAAAGTTTTTTTTTTGATTTAGTTATGTGTATTATAGAAAAAAAATATAAAAAAAATATAATTTCGTCATTCCCTGCTTTAACATCTAACCAGTTTTTAAATAGCTTACAATATATTTAAACTGTTTTTGTTTATCTACTAACTATACTTACATCATACCAGTTGTCCTACCAAAAATTTATACTTGAGAATTAATCCAATTAGAACTTTTTGGTTGGTACAGCTTGTAATTTAACTATAATAATTTTAAATTGGTGTTAGTTTTTATCTTTAACATTATTATTTTTTAATATAACCAGCCAATTGTTTTAAGAATTCTGTGCCAAATATTTGCATTTTTACCGTGATTGTTGTAAATATTACATATTAATATAACGCACAATTGTATATAATTTATGCAGAGTTATCCATATTTTAATAATAGAAAATTTAAATATTCCAGTAAACCTTTCAAATTGGTTAACTCTGTATATTAGTCAGTTTATATTTATGCTCTCTTAGAAATTTGCAGAAATACATTTGGAGAGTATTCAGTAATTGTATAATATGACATCTTATTTAAATCAAAAAGTGTGTTTGATCCATTGAGAACGCATAGTGTTTTGAAAACGTTTAATGCCCCCAATCTTTCTCCAATTGTTTTAGGCATTTTCATGAATTACAGTCTATATCTAAATTTGATTTTATTTTTCATAAAGAAGCATTTGGTAGTAATACAGAAAAAGCTAATAGACTGGTTATGTAAAAATATTTAGGAGTGGACATAGAGACATATTCGGTGTTCAGACGTTTTCGCAACGACAAAATTATCGTGATCCATTACTATTTCGTAAATTACTCGATTATTAAAAGGGATGTAGTTGGAAACTCTGTTACAAGGAACAAAAACGTTTACATTTAGGATAGAAATTCATCATCCTTATTATTCAATACTATAGGACGGCAATATTTTTTAAAAAAGGTAATTCTATTTTACAAGTCTTCTACAATCTTATGTATCCTGGAATCTTTTATTATCTTTCTCCAGACCTTCTTATTTTTAAACTTTGTTTTCTATTGTCTCCTAAGTCTCCTAATATTTGTATGTCTGGAATTACAGAATTATATGTCTCTTTTGATATCTCATAACATCCCTAGTGAATATGAGCCTATTCTGTTTAACTCAAAATTGATATATCGCACTGTGTAATGTACCTAATAAATTGTTAGAACGTAATCGCTCACTTTGTAATTTGTTTTTCTACAGGTTATTTTACTTTTCAGTACTTTCCTGTTAGCGCTAAAGGCTTGTTTTTATGTTAAATGATCATTTTTATGTATTTCTTTTTATTGTGTCTTATCATTGTTCTGGAATTAATAGTTTATTGTTAAATGATTATTAGGGTGTAGAGTTCCTTTTTTTAGTCTCACATATTTTGTATTGTATTAATTTGTTTATTAAAATTTTTGTGATTCTTTCTAATTTCTCTAATGCTTTTATTAGATAATCATAATAATAATATGTCTTTATTTAACAAGTGTGTTCTTACAACACTTGCACCAGGAAGGCGAAGATTAGCTTAGAGCTACTCTTTAACTCTTCACCTTCCTGGCTAAAATGAAAATTTAAAAAAAAGAGAAAATAAAAAATGTAATACAAAATATTTCTGAAATACATGTACAAACGTAGTAAGATATACTTATATATTATTGCTTGGCTAACAATATGTCCTTAAGAGTTTTGGCTTAGCTACTATGGTGAAATTTGCTTTTCTTAAGATTTTTTTTTAAATTCTTTTGTTGATATGAAGTAATTGTGTTTAATGAAAGTGTAGGTAATTTTAGAATTGTTTGTATTATTTCAAATTGATGTTTAATTTTGTTGACACCGTTTGTAATAGTAAACTATTTAAAATTGATCTTAAACAATTTACTATTACACCAATACAGTTTCGAAATTCTTACATCGCATTTATCAAGAATTTAACTAAAATTTTGAAAAATCTGTAAAATATTTTGCAACGAGGAAGGCGGTTTTGTGCAATGTTCCCTATGTAGGATCGTTAAAGGACAAGAAATTATTTTAATTAAGTTGCCATATATGTTGTGATAAATTCTTTCTAGGAGAATAAAGATTATCTTTAAAGGTATTTCTGCATACTTAGGAGATTACATTTGATATATAAATGTTTGTGAATGTTTTTTTGATAATTTTTTTATAAATATTTAGTATTAGATTTTGGATCCCTCTGAAGACATGTGTTTATCAATTATCCTTGAAATATTCATAATAAATCTTTTACATGTTCATTGTTCATTTTTTTGTCCATATATAGAATGTAGGGATAAGAAACGTCAATAAAAGTAATTTCAAAATAATTATTAAATAAAGCGTTGGACTGGGAGTTGTCTAAGCTAAAAAAAGATATTATTGAACACTAGATGAGGAATAAACTCTAGATCAACGCACGCTTCCCTACTTGTTCTAACAAACGCCAAGTGGAAAAGTGGATGTAATACCGATTCGGCTTAAGTTTTTTTGGGGATTGCCGATTAACAGGAGGAAATGCGACAGCATTATAAAAAACCAGTGGAAATAACTTGATTTTACCTAAAATTTAGAAGAAAAAAACGTTAATTTATATATCAAGGGGACATTTTTTAAAATATCCTCAACTGTCAGACGTATTTTACTCACTTCAGTCAAGTTAACAAATACAATTTAAATTGGCAGGAGTATAATTCGAATACGAACTCTGGTGAAAAAAAGTGAAGCCTTTGAAAGTAGTAAAACATAAAAAATAAACAAATCATAGTTGTGTCTTTATTATGATGGAGTCGTTTTTATTATGTAAATTTGTTTGTACTTACTTTACCTTTACTATTTTTTAATTAATCTGTTATTATTACGTCAATAGGCCATCGATCACGGCTCTACAATCAAAATGGTTGCCAATTTGATTGCACTAGTGGAAAAGGAAACAATCCCAATTTATCTTTTTATAAATTTCAGTCAATTGACAGGAATGTACGTAGAAAAAAACACAAGAAACACACACTTTAAAAACACCTCCAACAAAAAGCTAGAAAGCACCATGGTATTTGTGTAAGGACCTTTGTTTTACCCTTTTATTGACATTTGACAGCACCCTCTATCGAATTGTACTTTTCCCAATAGGGTAAGTACTAAATGATACATCATTAAAGAGGGTAATTTTATAGGTAATTCAGCAATATGATTGTTCTTTACTTTAGTTTTGATGTCTTGTGGGAACAAAAACTGTTACGTGCTCCAAAGTATGACATTTCAGTTGAAAGCTAATTAATGACCTTTTTAATGTTTCATACTTAGTATTTTCCCTATTTAAATTGTATTAGTTAACGTAATTGAGGAGAGGGGAATAAATGATGATAGTTGGAAATATGTTAGAAAACTGCACCCTTTAATTAAAATTTTACGTTTTTTAACTAAAATAAAGTTATTTTGACTGTCTCGTTTTAAAATGTAAGCATATTATATTTATATCTGTCCTTTTTTATTGTAAAGTGTACTTTTAAGTATCCGCTTAATTGCTTACCAAAATCACAATTTCTGTTTTTAACATTATAATAAAATACTATTTGTGGGTAATTAAACAGGACCGTCCACGAGAGACTTCTTGGCACTTGTACCGGTAAAGAAATATATCTGTAGATTATAAATGCATGCGAACAAAAGAGAACGCATTATCAATAAAAGAGAATTCATTATAGTTTCTCTATCTTCAAATGAGTCTATCAAGGTGGGAACATAGGTCCAGTCAACTCGATATGAACATACCAGCAGTCCTGACTCTACCTCTGGCAATGCAGTTTGATCGATGGTTTCCAACTAGAGTGAGAGTGGGGTTAACGGGAGGGGACACATTATTGCGTTTATCTTGGTTACATTCGTATTTTTTTACTCCTTTATATTTCTACCTACACCCTAGATATTTATTTCTCAACCGGTATAGGTCCCACTTGTATGTAAGTAGGCTAAAGAAGTGTACATTGCGCCCTAAAAGATGTATCGCATCTCCTTTTTTGTTATGCAGCCCCACTATTGACAGTTTAAATTTACCCGTAGTATTTAGATCTGTAAGTATTTTGAAGATATATATTGTGTTTTAAATTTACTAACAGTTGGCTCGCGAATACAGTCTTCCCATCAAGGAAAAAGACAATAATAGTCAAAACTACTTTTTTGAGTTTGAGAATGGCATTTGAATAAATATAAAATTAGGGGGAAGAGCACCGATAGAAGACCTAAGAGTTGAACACTGCTTTGTCCTATGTGAACACTTCAGCATATTTTAAACAAAAGTGTTCCATTCTTAAAATTGCATAAGTGTTCGAAATAAGAGCGAATCTGCAGCAAACAACTATGAACTTATTAGGAAAATCAAGAAGTCCTTAGATTAATAAACTGCCCCAGAATTAGAATGACTCTGGTATAAAAGTGGGCAGAAATTATAATTTCATTAAATTATATAACTACAAGGCCATTTGCTTTCGATTTTTGAAATCGTCAAAATTTTATTCTGAATGGAATAAGGAAATAAATATTAAAGATGATTGGGAATCTGGATCTGGAAAGTCAGTAGGATGGTCCACCACAAGTCATCTAGGTTTCAGTAAGCCACTTTACTCTCAGATTATCAACAATATCCACTTGCTTGGTATAGTTCTTTTTAATCTAATTTGAGAGCAGTGCTAATATAAACAACATTTGGCTCATTTGTTCAACTACAACAGTTTGAAGGGAAATGATAACACAGTTAGTAGTATTAAATGTACTTAAAGTACTTTAAATACTTTGACAAAAATAACTAAAATTATAGGAATAATAAATCTAAGTTTAAAATAAGCTTCATCTTATAAGCTATGGATAATATTCCCTAGAACCATAAATGCTTTAGTTGGAGTTCTTAATTAATTTAAGCTGCTCTGTCTCAGGATTGGAAATAGACACGATATAAGATGGTGGCGAGAAGTCCTAGAGCGATGGGAATTATCCACGATTTAAAGGAACTGAAAAAAAAAAAAGAAAAAAAAGATGTTAGTATGAAATAAAACCACTTCAATTTATATGAGTCACACAAAAACTGGCGAAGATTCACGCAATCAAGTAATCAAGCTTTTACTAAAACATATTGATAAACAGCCTTGAAATTTTAAGAAGCTAAAAGATAACGTCAATAATGGTACTGTAGATTTTTTCACATATCTTAGGAAATTATAACATGATGAGGTTTTACAAAAAAGCAAAAGCTTCTCAACATTAAAGGTAGACATCCTAGATACATATAAGAAAAAATGTGAATGACTGAAGATGATGAACAAGTATATACTTACTTCTGTGATGACGAACCGTCAGAATTGGACGATACTCCCCAATCAACATTTTTTGCTCTAATGGCTGTACGTTCTGATTCAACGATTTCGCCAATTTTGTATTTATTCATCAGCTCTCTTGCATCACTAGAATGGCCAACATCTTCAAAAGCTTCACTTGCTTCTCTACCTGCTTGTTCTAGAAGTACTTCTTCACCACCAGGGTGCTAAAAAACAATATCGAGAAAACATGATACCTCTAAAAAATAAAATCATATGTTTAGATATTTTATTTATATCATCTACTACTGAGCACATATTTCTGCCATTTAACTGATAATGTTTTTTGTAAAATGAAATAGTTTCATATAAGTACGTCTAAACAATGAATTTTAGAATTTTAAAAATTACAAACATTGTGTCTGGTTGTATAGATAAACTTCCAATGCCATTAAAAAACATAGGTAATACATTCAATTCTATTAAATTGTATCTGTCACTAAGGAGAACCACAATGACATGACAATTTTCTTGATTATATAAAATTTTTAAATGAATATTCCTTTCCTCATTCAATAAATATGTTACACCGTATGTATCAACTCATGATCAAAGATTATTTTTAAGCAAACATTCAATAATGATGTATCTCATATTAAAATCTACTTAACTCTACCTAAAAAAGATAAATTTTTCATTATGTCAATGATATTTAGAAATATATATCAACGTTGTAATTTTACTTTATATAAAAAGTCGGTAAACAGGTGTTTTATAAGTGCAGATTCGGATAATATTGACTTTATGATCATTTCTAAATAGGAATAAATATCGATTTAATAGATTGTTGAATACTATTTTGCAAGGTGATACAATAATAGTTAAAATATAATTGCTTTATTAAAAAAAAATTCAAACAGATATTTAATTATTACACACGCGAGTTAAGAATTATACGTTTCACAGTTGAATACCTTGAAAACTCAGCATTTCCTATATTTTTACAAGATCAAATTTTAAATAATTAACAAACATAAATCTTATTGTGAAATGTAAGAGTGTGAAATATTATTTGTTTTGGCATAAAAAATCGTATTATTTAGCTATCAAACAATTTATAATGGCAAGTGCATATATTTTTACGACTTCTCTTTAATTATATGTCTAAACGATGGTCTATAGACGTATATTTATATGAAATAATAAATAAATGAAATCCCTGTTTAAGAATTTGTCTCTGAAGTTTTCCATATAGCAACTTGCCTGAATTTTGATTATTTATTAAGTGTATAAGGTTTGTGAGATGTACTTATTAAAGCTATTATTTATTAATCAAAAAAAGCATGTAATGTAATGTTTTGAAATAGCTAAACCAGTGGGATAACCATGGAACCCGTCCCTATTATTATCCTTATTAATATAAATATATAGTGGCAGCTAACAGTATATTCAGAATATCTTCTATTATATACCAAAGTTATTATAATTTCAATACAAAACTTAACAATAGACAAAATGTATTTCATTATATAAAGGTTATTAGACGTGATAAGTAGTGTGTACAAATAAAATTATACAGAATGATTATGGTTAACCTTGAGAAAAATGAATAATAATATATTTTCTTAGCTTCTTTAAGATAAAGTTGATAAAAACGACAATATTAAAACATTGAAGAGGCCATTATTTCTCTATATTAAAGCAAAGAATAAGTCACTTAGAGAGCTTGTGGAAAGATTATATGTTAAAAAAATAGCTTGTAAAGAACGAAGAAAAAGAAGAAAACTTATAAAAAGTAGGTGCATAATTTGGAAAAGTACTGTAGTTAAAATAGTTAAAAATTAAATTAAAGTTAACTCCTCTTCTCAAGTATTTATTTGAATTAAAATATATTTTAATCATTAAGTTATTTAAATATATTTTTAGTACGGTTGATAGTGCATAGTTTTTCAGAAATTCTTAATTTTCTCGACTATTTTTTATATTTTTACATAATAAATTTTAAACAAAATTACTAATTTTGTATTTTAGCTAAAACTTGGTACAGTTTTCCAATTGTTCATATACTGCCAGTAATATTATTAAAAAAATAATAATAAAAAGTAGTAATTATTATATGTGTAACATAATAGTATTATCTTCAAGTACCTATAACAATAAAATCGTTTTTAGTTTTAGTTAATTATTATATAATAAATTAATTCCGACACGACGCTGGCCATCATTATACTCTAGTTAAATAATATACTATTAATAATTCAGCTGATTTAAAGATTTTTATCATTAATTTATTCTGTAAAATAACATCTATTAAGACCTTTATCAAAGTTTTATGCGTTACAGATTTTTATACAGATTTCTTGAACGTCCTAGATCTCTTAGAAAATTTTATTTATTTTACATTTTTCCTACACCAATCATTTAAGTTGGTTGAATCTTTCAAACCATTCCTTTTTTTAAATGGTAATTGCCATTAAATTAGCTGAACAATTTGTTGTAATTTTAGTATTGCTTTTATTGTTGGTTTTTTATATTGCATCTTAAAACCAGAAGTGAATCCATTATGTAAATTATGTAATTAACTGACTCATTTCCCATTAATAATTATGGCCGCTGTTAACAGTATTTTAACCAAAAGGTTAATGTTTTTTAAGTTTGTCTTTACTCTAAATTTAGACCTGGCACCTAACGACTTTTCTGTATATATTCTGGAAATCATTTTAAATACAAGGAGCAAAAAAATGTAGGTCTATTTCTGAGTTTTACACAGTAATTCTTAAAGTCATAAAAATTTCATGTGTAAAAATATTTAAAAAATAATTTTACATTACTTAACCAATCCAATTATTAAACTGTAAAAATGACAATTGTAAAGGAATACATTCAGTTTATTTTAAAAATTTAAGATTCACATGAAGTATCTATCTAATGCCATTTTCCAGTCAGCAGTTATTTTATGTTCATATTGATGAAAAATAAATAATTATTTATTCCAAATTAATCCAAGTTTTAATTATCAAATGGCCATTTGC
Source organism: Hermaeophaga mercurialis (assembly GCA_951812935.1). Taxonomy (NCBI): domain Eukaryota; kingdom Metazoa; phylum Arthropoda; class Insecta; order Coleoptera; family Chrysomelidae; genus Hermaeophaga; species Hermaeophaga mercurialis. The sequence continues at coordinate 24,748,622 of OX638360.1, forward strand.
ACCATTCAAATTAAGCTTAACTGTAACTAAATAAGTTGATGAGGATACTGTAAATGCATTGAATCGTAAATTAAAAAAATCTTGTTTATTAACCTAATAGATTACAATAAAAAGTATTAAATTTTAGATATTAAGATTTCAATTACTTTGGTTTAATAATTTCCATAACAGCTGGAGTTATCAGAAAAATCAAAAATTTCTTAAAGAAAATAACATTTAGTCACAGAATCAAAATATTAAAAGAAAGTTTAATATCCTAAATTTTTGAAGCTAATATAAAGATTGATGTAGATTAAATGTAAATCTGATTCTAGTGTCTGATTCTTGTATCTTTAAAAACTAAAATATTTAGATATTTTATTTATTTTAGTTACTGTTGAACACAAATACTCAAAATATATTTTTTGCAACTTAACTAATAATAGTATTTGCAAAGTAAAATAGGTTGGTATAAGTAGGTACCAATATATAAATTATATAAATACATCTTTATTAGTTAATTACATCAATCTGCATAGTTCAATATTTTATCAATTCTAATAATGGCAAGGAAATAGTTTTTCTATTAACTACCTTAATTTTTGTTTAAAATATAAAAGAAACAATATATACATACATAAAATTAAATATACATTAACTTACGAGAGAAATTTTATCTATGTAAAATAATTAATTAATTAATAATGATAAGGTTAATTTTCAAATAGGCAATTAGAAATACGTAATATATTCATTCCTATTAAAATATATAAGGTAATATGGAGGAATCCAATGATATAGCAATTTCCTTAATTTGATATAATTTTTAAATTAATATTTCTTACCTCATTCAAAAAAGATGTGACATCGAAAACATTATTATGGATAACAACCCAAGTGCTTTTGTTATCGTTGTGTTTTTTAATATCGGCAAAGGAGTATTGTGTAGTCATGTTTTTATAGAATAAACTAATTAAACTTCTAGGCCAGCACCTAATAAAATAAACAGAACATACGATTCCAAAAATTTTAGACGATAAATAAGAACCTTGATCTATGACCTATGACGACGTTTACAAATTAACTTCACTTTTGATTAATCAGGTAACCAACATGACTTTTAAATGACAGTATTGCCAACATAAGAATAGTGACATTTCTTATTTAGGCATTTTTAATATTCATTAGAGATTGGTAAATTTGTTATGTAAACACAGGATGTCCCAAATACAAGTAATCGATTTTAAATGTAAATGTTCAGCTTCTTAATTGCTCTTTTTGATATTGTTTAGCAAAAATTTATTTAAAAGAGTGTTCACATTTTATCAAATCAATTTAGGGTATTATGAAACATACTGTACATACTGATGACATTCAAAGATTCCTTTTCAAAAATGTATAGTTTGATACATTTTGTTTTCTTAACTACAAAGATATTCGAGATTTCAAGTAACACTGCAGTTTTCTGGAGTAAAAATTGACATTAAATACAATTAACAAATCTGACAGAATTTATTCAGTAACAAAATATAATAAAAATTTAATACAAATAACAAAGCAATTATTAATAATAAAATATGTAAAAGTTAAATAAATGCTGAATATATCTACCCTCTTCTTATACCTTCCATTTCCAAATGCTGTGAGTTCGTTTATTTGTTTCTTTTTTGTACTTCCTTCCATTTACAGGCAATATTAGTAGCTAACAAAATTTGTATAGAAACTTCTCTGCAACAGCAAAAAAGGAGCAGAAAAAGGAAAGGAAACATATAAAACACGGCGTTTATAAATATGAAAATTGTAATTGTATTAAAAAGCGTTGGAATCCTGTGGAAACATAGATAAGTATAATTTTTCTTTTTTATATTTATTATGGATAGTTTACACAAAGTAAGAGTTGAAACAATTAATTTAATGAGGTTTTTATTCCTTTTATTTATGAAACTATACCAGGTAATGCACAAATACAAATATTTGCATCAGAAAGGATTCTCAGCCTTGTAACTATAAACAACTATTTTCACATCTATTTTTTCTACACCACAATTACTGATATACCTATTTCATGAAGTTTTTCTAGAAGCCAATGCTTTTATTACTGGACTATTAGCTCACATAATCACATATTATAAGGGTGATCTATTTAATCTATAACTGAACAAAATACGCAACTATTGGCGACACTAACAGAGATAGCAAAAAAAAGATGAAAGCAGCCTTGGATAGATAAGGATTTAGTTATAGGTGACACTCGAGAAGTACAGGTAAAGGTACGTCAGAAGAGATAAAAGCTCAAAATTAGAAACTGACGAAATAGAAACAGGAAGATGAATACCAAACAAACCAGAAATAATTCGTTGATGAAGATCATACTCGGGTTTCTGGAACACATCGACTACCTTCCCCTTCTTTGCGCGAATCGGGCAGAGACCCCATGTAGAGATGCACTAGTGTTCAACGAAAACGGAGACAAAAGAACAGGCACGCCATAAACATAAAAACTAGGATATGTTTAGATACAGAATCAAAAGCCCAATGAAGATATGTCAATAACTAAGGGAAGCAAAAGTAAATATTGCCACGCATTGGTGAGATGAAGACAAAATATTTCATGATCCGAATCAAATGCAAATGTAAATGAAAAATGATTAAACACACAAAAAAATTCAAAGAAATATTTAAGAAAAATAATACACATCTTTCGAAAATTAGAAAATCCAATTAGTACTTAGGGAAATCGCCAAGTAATTGTAGCAGATTCCAGGAAAAAAAACATAAATACAGAAATATTTAGTCATAATTCTGGAGAAATCATGAGAAAAGACCACACCTCGTCTAAAATTATAGAGAAAGAGAAAATAGTTAAGCCCAAAATTAGAAATATGATGAGTTACACAGAAAGACAAATAAAAAGTGTAATATCGAGCTCATTTATCATAAGAGTACATAGCAAATTCAGAGACTTAAGCTTCATTTATAAAAATTATATTCAGTTATCTCTCAGCTACATTTTTTAAGTTCAACATATTTGATTTTCAAATTCCATAAAATACCAACAACTCTCTGAAGTATTACGATATTTAAGAAAGTAGTTTGGCACAAATAACATTTTTTTTATAAATCACTTTCTGCAGTTCTTCAAGGACCAACTTCTAAACTCACAATTTATTTAACATTGGGAAATTATTTCAAAAAGATAGATCCAAGTTAATATGCTCTCGAAATATGTTTCAAATTTTTGCAGGAAGTCAAGGGTAAATTAGTGCTTCAGTAATTTATCTCAAAATTTTTAATTTTATTTGGAAGTAACCGTTTCCACAGTTGTCTCCGATAGGGTGAACAACTGTAGTCTTCGAAATAAGTTAATTTTTAATGCCTCACTATTGAATTTAATGTAGTAATAAGTTTAGATTTCAAAGTTACAGTTTTAGTTATTGTCTAAAAATTGTTATGCAGATAATTCTCTATTCGATTAACACACTTAGTGAATTGGGTTTATACTACTGATTTTGGTTGAAAAGTGTACTTTTTAAATGTCGATTCTAGATGAAAATGCAATACCAATGTAAAAATTTAATGCACTATGCTTTTGGGTAATTTGGGAAAAATAACATTTTCCTCTTTAGATTAAAAAAGCTGCTATAGCACTTATATTTATATACTTTTTTTCTTTAATGCAAACATAGTTTGTATACATTTAAGATGAGTGTTTGAAAATAAAAACAACAAATACCTTGAAATTATGTTATATTACAATGAATCAAGGTTCTTTTAACAATTTTTGTAAACAATTTTTAAGTCTACTACCTATTTTTCATCTCCGGGTTTGGAGAATACAAGTGTGTATCCACACTTTCCACAGTAATGCCTGTCTTCCATGGCTGCCATGAAGACACCAGCACCACATTGCTCAGCTGGGCATTCTCTTCTCAATCTATGAATTTTTCCATTTTCGTCAACCTTAAAAAATTGGTTAACATAGTTCAGACACCTTGGTTTAGTACTAGTAATTAATAAAGAATTAATAAGAATTTTTGATATTGTAATTATTATTGCCGCACAATTCAAGTTAATAAAAAATCTCAAATATAATATAAATTAAAAAAACTAATAGGAAATAAATGATATATATATATATATATCTTTTTATAAAGAATAACTTTTTTTCCTAAAATGAATAATAAAAAAGTTTTCCATATGGTTCCAACTTAAGTAGACACACTGTATATCACATAATATTAAAACTCCCAGTTGCAGCCCCTGTATTGTTAGTTATATTTTTTTGCGTCATTAAATTAAATACAAAAAAAAATATAAATATAATTATTAAATCGGTATTCCTAGGAACATTACACTTTTAATTACCTTGTAGAATTTCAATACTGCTAACTTAACCTTCTTCTTCTTGTGTTTAATTTTTTTGGGGGTGGAGTAATTCTTCTTCTTGCGCTTCTTAGCACCACCTCTCAATCTGAGAACCAAATGTAAGGTTGATTCTTTTTGAATGTTGTAATCAGACAAAGTACGGCCATCTTCCAATTGCTTGCCAGCAAAGATCAAACGTTGCTGATCTGGGGGAATTCCCTCCTTGTCTTGGATTTTGGCTTTTACATTTTCGATAGTATCTGAGGGTTCAACCTCAAGAGTGATGGTTTTACCCGTTAAGGTTTTGACGAAAATCTGCATTTTGGGGAGTCAACTGAAAAATGTTCAACTTAAGTAACTTAATGTAATATAATTATAATAGTACACTAATGAAAAATTATAGTTAAGTTCAATTGAACTCTTTTGATACTTTAACAATTTTTCAAAAAGTTTAACCATATTTTTTATATCAAAAATAAGAACTTGGAAAAACTTACAATAACAATATTCATAACAAAATTGTCTTTCAACAGTTGTATATCAAGGCCAAAAAGTTCATCAGTTTCAAGCTCAATAGCGCTTCTGTAGTAAATGTTCAGTAATGTACAAAAAAAATTTTAGTTCACACATTTTAGATGACTATTGCAGAAGGTAAAATAAATGATTTAATTTAGTAAATTAGATAAAAGTGGGTGCGACGGGTATTATCAAAAAGGTAAGAATAAATTTGGTATAATTTGTATTTTGTCAAAATCCATGCCAGTTACATAAATAAAAAAAAACAAATTACTAAATTCAGTAGCAATATGTATTAAAGTGACAATTCTTTTTTTCATAGTATGTTCAAATTAAGTAAAAATGTTACTCTTGTTTTTTTTATGTGGATTTTCATAATATTTATATTTACTATGCGCATTTTTGATTTCCTTAAGAAATAATTTGAAATTTTTGATGTTTGTAAAATGAACAAATTAAAAATTAATAGAAAATATTTCACTAACAGAGAAAACAAAAATTTCTAAATTTAAAGTATTTACATATTTATGTGACAAATGAATATTTCTTGAAAGAGTTCTCTTATTTCATAATGTTGAAATATTCCTTATAATGCACAGTGAGCCTACTTGGAGACATACATAATCTTTATATTAGTAGTTTTATAAAAAAAAGTTTTATTTTGACTTTTTTTTTATTAAGCAGACTTCTTATAAATAATATTTTTATATGTAAAACCAATAAGAAGTTTTCTATATGTCGCAAAGTTAAGAAGGTACTAACCTATTGATAAATAATAAAATTTGAAAATAAGTCATTTATTAGAAAACGGATGAAATTACAAGGAATTATACTAACAATACAGCATTGATACATCCATCATTTTCTGGATTATTTGTAACCTGTGCATATTTCCCCCATACAACTTTACCAGCCTGAGTAACCAATCCCAATTCTGATATATTAACCTCAATAACAGTACCCTTAGTGATAACCCCTAAACTAGTGAACATTGCAGAGCTAGGATTCTTTTTGACCCCAATAATAGGTAAACAAAAAGTAGCTTTCAGCTCCGGGTGGGTTACATGTGCCTTTTTGAACCTAAGTGCCATTGGACGAATAAATCTTTCAAATTTAGGTGGTTTCCTGGTAAAACCTTCACCCACAAATGTGACTTTTGTTACCATTCTCTTCCAAGCTTTTCTTTTTGACTTCCCGGATTTTACTACTTTGAGTACTTCTGCATCAGCTTGTGCTCTAACTTTAGGTATAGGTACGTCCCATTTACCAGCTTTCTCTTTTCTTTTTTGCTTAATCATATTAGACAATACTTTAGCTCTAGACTGAACATCTCTGTCCAATAAATATACAGGTACCGCTCCTTCAGATACTTTCTCACTTGTTTTCTTTATTTTCTTTTCTTCATGTGCTTTGATTTTTTTCTTCATTTGAATCTTCTCATTTCTGCGCTCTTTATTAAAGATTTTAGCTTTAATACCGCGAAGACTCCGGGCAACTTGGGCTCTCTTGTGCGGCTCACGGGCCTCCTTCTTCCTTTTTCTTTCTTCATAGTCAAGTCTTCGACCATATAGTTTGCGATGGCGTTCAATATATTCGTTCTGCGGCATTTTGGAGATTTCCTGTAAATAATATAAATAAAAATAGTTTAGCAAAAAGTTATAATCATATTCAACACTCTGTGAATAGGACTATAACGCAGATAAAAAGAAAATAGATGTCACTTACCTTGCTAAAGGTTAGGGTTGACTAAAATAGTCATATTCATAGAGTTTTGAACTCTTTAAAAACAAAATCCACTCCCGAAATAAAATAAAATTGATTAAGGTTAAAAATCAAAAGTCGCGATACCATGTGCAATATTGTAAAACGAGTATTTTATTACTAATAACATCAAAAATTTTATGATTAGTTATTTATTAAAGAATTTAATTATATAACTAAATAATAAACAAAAAATAATTTGGCCATATTCAATCAAAAAATATTAAAATTAATATAAGAAATAAAAACTTACTTACTACTCCACCATAACACGCTGCAAAAAGAACTTTTGACTGTTGACAATAGGAAATAGCGTTCTCTCTGGCAGCCTTATTTCCTTTATACTGCCAACTTAATTTTTTAAATCGTTTATGTCAATGACGTCATAGTATTAAATTCTTTACTTTTTTCGAAATAGTTTACTTGCTCAAATTGGTTAATGAAATGATTCTATATTTTGTTGACTTTATTTGACTTAATATATATAAATAATATAAATGTAAATCAATGTCGTCGAAGAGTAGAGTAGAGTAATCATTAAAATTCAAAAGTTCTGTCATTTAAATTTAACCTGAAGGCTAATTGAAAAGGCCTTTTGAAACTGTGGTCTAAATTGACATATTTTGGTAAATTCAATTGAAATTGGTCATTCCCCTGGCCTAGTGTCAAAATTTTTGTTGCTTGAATCGACGGCCTGTCTGTTTTTAGAGTAATCAAACAACAGTTTTTTAAATGTTGGTTTATCAGTTATTGTTTTAGTAATTTAAGTTATTATTAAGTGCTACTGAAATTATAGATGTAAATTAACCCATATATATAATTCATTACGCAGATATCAACAAAATTTAAAGGTAATCCAATAGTGTTATTGTACTTTTATTTGGACTACTTCGAATGGAAGTAATTTTATCTTTATCCAACTATAGATGTGATTCTCTCTGATTATTTAGGTCAAAACAGCAATGAACAACGATACTGTTGAGGATGTTGACGAGGAAGTAGATGTTTTTAAATTAATTTTGAAATTAAGGCATGAGAAACTACTTATTAAAACTGAAAAGCAGGATATACAAGAGTTGAATAGTTTAATTAGAGAGAAGACTCACGAGATCATAAGAGATTCGTGGATAACTACAAAACAACGTATATTACTGTATCAAAGAGAAAGTACTACCCAAAATTATCAAAAATTTGATCATTTGTTAAAATCTGAGTTCGTTGATGCTAAACAAATACTAGGATTCCAGGTAATAATCATTCATATATATGTATATATATATATATATATATGTGTGTGTATGTGTGCGTATTGTAATCAGGGTTAAATTTTATGTATTTAGAAAAGTAGTTGGAATCCCTTCTCCTTATAATCTTCTAGGTTTCACTTCTGGTGGGTGAATTATAGGAGAAGAAAGTATAATAATTTACTTAATAAAAAATTAATTACTTTATTTTAAATAACACTTATTTTGGAATTATACTATAACAAAATGCTCCTTTATAAATTATATCGGATTAATTTAGATACATTGATACATGATAGGTGGAAAAAACATAAGTAATATGGGTATATATTTATATATATATATATATATATATTTATATATATATATATATATATATATATATTTATATAACAAAAAAAATCGATATTTACTAGTAGTTTTCAACTTTTTCTTGATTTTATGTGAAATTTTATCATGGTAGGTTTTGCATGCTCTTGATATATTAATTTTAATTATAAAGCATATCAACAATATATTAAGATCTATTAACTCCAAAGCTGCAACAAAAATATTGTTAAATTTTTTTTTTATTATTTTAATACACATATACCTTTGCATGATTTCTTGATGAATTACTTTTAAAAATGATCTTTTACTTTTATTTTAAATCCATAAATGTGACTTATTCTATATCATATTTCTTATTATCCATAAGAATCAATACAACTCTTAATAATTATTTTTACCCTTACTTTGTGGAATCTATCCATTATAAATATAAAGATAAAATATACTTATCTTAAAATCTTTCAAATTACTGAAAATGCTATGTGAAATACCCTGTATGTGTTTTCTGAATATAATTTTTGCAATCATTCAAGTAACTGCATACATTTTCAGAATACAATAAAAATAGGAAATCTATTGCAAGTATTGAGATCTCAGCCAATTCAGCTAGCTAAATGGCTTATAACAGGGGAACAGTTGATAGAAGATGCTCAAGCATATTCCTTTTTTCTGGAAAACATTGTAGTTGGTTTGTTCGGTTGCCTCATTTTTGCAGAAGACACTAAATATATGTTGACATTGTTATATGAGCTCGCAAAATTACAACTTTTGAATTGTGAGGATCCTAGAAGGTAAGTGATGGGATAAAAACTTAATTCCATACAATATAATTCATATAAAAATTATTCAAAAAGGCAGAATCATACTTCTTAAAAGTTTATTTATAAAGATTAATTAAATGTCAAATACAAACACATAAATGATTTGCTGTGTAGGTAAAATTTTATTTTTTAGTGATTAATAAGTTTTATTAACTAAAAATTTTTTATGTGGACCACAAATTTTTTATCTATACATGCCTTTTCCAGTATTATTATAATGTGTATTTAAATGGAAAATATAAAATATGAAAGTTGATATTTATTAATTTTGACCTTCCTGCATGATAAATGTGGCCTGTTTTCAATCAACAATATCTAGATACATAAATATATTCATATATATATGTATGAATAACATTTTAATATACATTCAAATACATATTATTGTCTGAATTAAAAATTTATTTTTCAATAATCCTTCCAAGAATCGGGAAGTAAAAACATAGAATTGCTCTAATGTGAAAAATATTTATTCACGTTTTTACGTCCATTTCTCCCGAATATATATCATATTTTGTATCAAAATGTTCATTTTAAATAAAAATCACTGTATTTTATGGATAGTGTCACATAGTTGTTTTTTAGAGTGTTAGAAGTCACACGTGATTGAAAAAATAATAAAAGGGTTCAATGATCTTTATTTTTAGCAATTATCACGTTAGTAATAACTATTTTGGATAGAAAATATAAATTAATATATATGAAATTGTTACCTTAGCTATAAATTTCGCCCATATGTCTCTCAATATAGCGAATTTTTTTGATAAAATCTTGAATCAATGTGGTGCTTCGGCTAGTCAAAAATATAAATGGCGAATTCATATTTGAACTGTTCTAGACAGATTTTTAAACAGCCAAAATAAACCTCATACACAAGATTGAATTTCTCTAATAAAAATATGATTTTTTTAGATTTTACATTTACTTAATGCAGGTCTTGTATTTTATTGCTTTTTACTTTTCAGAATTATTAAACAAAGAACGTGTTCCTTCAAACATCTATATTTCTTATTTCATGAAGTATTACAATCAGCAAAATTCTTTTTGAGTGCAGCTATGGAAACCCCTATTGTTCAAATGATGTCTTGTACAGATTACTATTTAGATTTAGATCCAGAGAAAACTATTATGAGGTAATATTTACGTTTATTAAAAATATGAATTTGAATTTGATATGTTTGAAAATTATGAATACTTATATTGATCACGTGTTTTCCCCTACTAATAATTTTTCAATAAATGTCGTGTTTATCATAAATTTTTTGTTTGAAGATTTAAACAAGATGAAAATGAAGTTACCAATATCTTTCAAAGTGTAGATGAATATAGAAGTCAAGTTATATCAAATTTAGTGGAATTTAGCAATACAATCATATCGTCGCTTTTAGAGAATGTTTATAGCTTTCCGAAATCTATATCATGGATAGTTTCACAAATTGCCAAAATTATTGATAAATCTTTCAGTTCCAAACAGGTAAAATTAAAAACTATTTTAGTGTCAATTATTTGTAACACATTTTAAAAAAAAATGTGGTTTAAAATATCATATTTTTGCAGAATATTAGAAATGAAATTTTTTCTTTTATACAAAATCCTTTTTTGTAGGCAAATGCGATAATTACCGAACTAATCTTCAACCTGTATATTTGTCCAGTGATTGTTGACCCAGAACAGTACGGCATTTGTACATCACAAGTTAATGAAATAGCTAGACACAACCTAATTCAAGTTTGTCAAATTCTGCAGTCATTGGCTTTACGTAAATATGAACCAATAGATCCGAGATATTCGGATCTTTTTGACTTATTAGATAAAAATCGCGTTTGTAATTTTATCGAATTACTGATTTTTGATATGGATTATGAAGAACCACCTATTGATACTTCACCATGTCTTATAAGAGATATTATGTTATTTACTGAAAATGATCTTAACAATATGGTGATTAAAATTTTATGTATATATTTATAGTTGTTAATACATAAAACGCTAATTATAATGAGACGGAACAAATATTCAAATTCGTTCTAAAAAATTCAGTTTTGCCACTCTGTATTAACGCCATGACAGCAGAGGTTGTTTTCCAGTGAGTATTCAATTTCAATAAAATTTGCGCGGTTTTGGCTCATTTTAATTAGCGTTTGCTGTCTATGTAATAAATTGATTAATTTTGTTTTTTATTTTTGTAAAAAAATTTTTTTTTATTAATTATAAAATTATTTTTTAGATTTCAATTTTACAAAAAATTCAACTCAGCCACAAGTCTAATGAAAATTTTGTAAAAGATGTGACAATTGAGGAACAATTAGCATCTTTAAACATATCCACTGATAATTCAAATTCTCCAAAATCAAATCGTTCTTCAAATAACGATGAGAATATACCGAAATTATCAAACTTTTTCACTTTAGGTAAGACCTAACATTTGCTTGACCAATTGTTATTTATATGGAAGAGTCATTGCTGTTTTTAACTTTTCTGGTACATTAAGTAATTGGCGACTGATGAAAGTATAAGTAAACTATAAACGGATGTGTTTCAGGTACAAAAAACCATGCTGCCACTTCATCTGCAACTGAGTCATCATTAAAAAATTGTCCGAATCACAACATAGTTCTAGTTTTTCCTATAGATCAAGCTCACTCAGATCCAATAGGTCTAATTCCTGAGAGAAAAATTCTAGAGGCGAGTATATTACCTCTTAAAAACGGTAACGATTTCGACACTAGTTCGCAGAAAGTCGACGTAGTAGCAATGCCTGAAACGCCTCCACAAAATGGAGATATAAAACAAAGTTTTACGTATCATGATGAGGGATCTATAGGGAATACGTCTGATAATTTGGAAGCTATTTCCGAAGCGGCTAGCAATCATTCAGTAGATAGTAGTATTGAATTGGAGAATGAAGATCAGAATGATAATTTATCTGATATGGTATCTGCAAACGTATCAGGTCTGTAGGAATGCATTTTTATGAAAATATTTAGTCTTTGATAATAAGTAATTAGTAAAATAATAAGTTTGTAGGATTATTTATTTTACTTTTTAGGTTTTTAAAGTTACATTATAGTAATCTTGACAGTTCTGTTAGTGGGTGTTTATACATGCGTCATTAATATGTGACAATGTAAAGCATTATCCCGTTTATGTATAATAATTGTTTACAAATTGTGAAATGCAGGACATAATTATTTACTATTTGTCTTTTAAGCAGATAAGTATGTTGTTATGAACTCCGACATATACTCAGTACATTGAAAAGAGGCAGCTATGAGTTCCAACTAATTTGACTTGTTATTTATTGTTGCCATTGTCACTGTTGTCAGTTAAGTTTTATGCTTTTGAGGGATGTTTTGTTGAAGTAAAAAGATTATAGAAATTTTTTTTTTCTAATATTTTGTTGGCCCCTTTAGGTTTGCTGTAAGTAAAAATATGTAACTTTATATTCTGATTCACATTTTACTGTTGCCAGCAAGTGAGCGGCTCTAGTTTTTTCGCATGGATAAATATCAGCTGAAAGAACTGTTTTTCTACAATGAACTACGAAAAGTTTTTTTTTAGATATCTAGTGCCGTAAATTATTTTTCATGTTTGATTTTGTAGGTCGTGGAACACCTAATATATCAGGTCGAGATACGCCAAGTTCCCAAGTCTGCGAAAACGATGATCGAGCTTTAGGTGAACAAAGGCAAGCTGAGATCGTTCAACCACAACCAAACCATAATCTCAATAGACAAATCCGTTCAGAAATCGATGATAAATTTTGCAAATTCGAAATTAAAAAATTACTTGAAGGTAAATTTAAAGAGTAATAAAATTTTACAATGTGTACCTTCCACCAATCCGCAAAGGCATTAGTTAGGTAAACAAGGAATTGGCTGCTTTCATACAGCGATTAATGCGTTTCCAGGAAGTGAAAGTAAGGTGTGGAGAGGCTGTGGATGGCAAAAGGCCCTGAAGAGATCTAATTGCCAGATGTCAACCTTTCCGCCCTTACTGCTATCACTACTCCTACTTCTACAACAAGGGTGTCTAAAGAGGAATAGGAAAAACAATAGGTACTTATAAAAATGTTTTTTAGGTGATGAAACGATTTCTATTATATCCGAGACTTGGAGTACTGACGTTTTGTCTTCAGATAATGAAACTTTAGATGCTGGGGAATCAAGGCAGCCATTGCAGTTAGCAGAGGCTATACAAGAGGTTCCAAGTAATCTAGATTTATCGGAAACGCAAAGTGAGAGCGCGTGGTCGACTGATGTTATGACGTCTGATACCGAAAGGTGAGTGTTTAGTCTTCCAATACAAAACAATTAGTTTATACAGGGTGAGTTACGACAGACACCGCGGATTTATGTACTTCTGCAAGGGTTACATTTTAAAAATATTTTCAAATATACGGGGTGCTTCAAAAGAGAGTGGGGTATCAAATATATATTTTTTCTGATGGAATACCCTATATTTGATGACATTTTTGAAATGAACGATACTTTCATAAAGGTTCCCTATACCTAAATAAGGGGTGTTTTGGTTTATTTCAGTTTTCTTGAAAATGTAAGGTTTTAGAAAAAATTAAATATCTCCAAATCTAAGCACTCCAGACAAACTTGCTCTTAGGTCTAAAAAATAGACTATTCCTTCTATTTATGCAGAAATTTACTATTACAACATTTTTACAGAGTGATTAAAATATTCGGTTCTATATTTTATTAGTGCCTCATGTAAAAAAAATTTTTTTAGCTTTCAAACTGTGTTGGGGTTTCCCATAGTTAAGTCTTCAACTTTTAAAGTTATTTTTGTTTAGTCATCTTACTAAATATTTATAGGATTTCTCTAAGTGTTCTAAAGTAAAAAGTGCTAAATTATACCTATTTACATAATCAAATAATAATTTATAAAGCTACCATGGTTTATTCACAGCAAGAAAGAATTGATATGGTTTTAACAATTAGTGAATGTCACAGGTATGTTTTTCGGTCTCTAAAGTGCAACAAAAACTCAAACCTGTTACAAATAACGAATCATTATGAGTTTTTGGTATTAGACTCAGTAGCTCATAATCTGAATGCCAGTATTGGAATAATTGCAAGAGAAATAGACGTTAGTCTCTCTGGTATGTCTAGACTCTTAAGGAAACATAAGTACCACCCTTATCATGTTCAACTGCAACAAAATTTGTAAGGTACGGATTTTCAAAAACGAATTGATTTTGGTTTATGGGCTTTTAGTAAAAACGACCTATTTTTTTGAAAATGTATTATTTACTGATGAATCAAAATTTCTTTAATACCATTGATCATCAAAATCGATGGTGTGTTAATGTGTATGGCGAATCATTGGTATTCAGGTTATGGGTCCTTATTTTTTAAGCGCTAATTTAAATGTCCTGATATTTTTAACATTCTTAGAAAGAGACTTTTGGGCACTTTTAGAAAACATTCCCATAAATATTAGACAAAAAAATGTGGTTTAAATTAGAAATTATTTAGACCTAAAAAAATATTCCGCGGCGTCCGTTATGACCCACCTGTATATCAAATACAACAAAGTACACAAATAGAAATGTTAATTTTAAAACCTAGTCGAAAAAAAAATACAATTAAACTGAATATGATCATCCTGAACATAAACATTAACTTAGTGCCTTCTTTTTGAGCCTTCTCTCGTGTATGCAGCAACTAGCATGATGGCTATCTTTGTCTTTGACTCTGGAGCCCTAATATGACCCAAATATCCTAATTTCCTATTTTTAAACAAGTTGTAAATGAGATAGTAATTTAGAAATATGGTTTAAAAACAAATAACTTCTAAATAATGTTAAACGTTAAAAAAGTGATACGATTTTTTTTTAGTTTTAAAAAATTTACCTAGATGAGAGATTTTTGTAAAATTCGAATTATTTACTTTAGGTCATCAGTAAAGAATTCAGTGTTAAAAGTTTTTATCACCTTCACCTATTAAAAGATTATTAATAGCCTTTGTTTTGTAAACAGATTGACTGAAGTCGATAATGACGATTCTGTAAGCGTCGCTCAATCCGACGAAACGAGATCTGAAACGGACGACAATACGTGTGCTAGTAGAAGACTTTCTACTTGTTCAAATTCGTTTGTTCCTATTTCTACAAATCAAAATTATGTATCCAGTGTTACCGTCCAAAATATGAGCTTTCTGCCCAACAGCAATGGACCTACTTCAGTTGTCAGTACCAGGAATAAATATGTTTCCTCGTCTTCCATTCTAACAGTGAGTGTTCATATAAATAATATTTACAGTTCTTTCAGTTGATCCTTATTCCTGCTTCATCCATATGAAATAATTGAATATTGAAAGACGCAAGTATAAATATTTATTATATTTTTTATTATGAGAACAACCTTCTTTTACATTGAGTTTCTAAAAATTAAAACAATGATTCTTTTATGTTTGAAAAAAAAAATGACTCTACTTTATTATTTTGTTTTGGTATGTGAGTTCAGACTTAATAAAATGTACATTAAACTCAATAATACAAAACTAAACCGACAACAGTGACAAACTATTATGATGTTATAGAAAGTATCATAATAGTCGAGTTTGAACATTAGAATGCATTATTCATTATATATCTGTTATACTGGGCGTGTAATCAGTCATCAGATCCCATTTCTTTATTTAAAAAACATTGCTTTTCAAGTTTCGTAGAATACGATCTTACCTACAGGGTATGTATTCAGTATTAATGAGCAGGGGCAAAGATCCATTGGATGAAGTGGATTCAATCATGATCAAAATAAGTGTCATTAAAAAATATTTTTAGGAATATAAAAGCGACAGAGCTAACAGAAAAGTCTATCAAACCGAACAGACTGATAATAATGCAAATAGGGTATATAAAGCTCTAACTTTGGAACAATCTGAGTCCTTGTCTGAAGGAAACGAAATTAAAACTTCTGTATATAAATCAACAATTGTGAAAAATGGTCTCATAAATAAAGATTCTGATTTAAACAGTTTGGCTGGTGAGTTTATAACATTGAAATTTTTTTCTGTTTTTGTAGTGCACCTGTTAATGGCAGTTGAGCTGTAAATACTTATAAGCTTGATAATATTTTTCTCTATAAATTCAAAATTAATAATCATAATTATTCATTAATCAGGGATAATTTGAAAATTCAAATTGATCTGGGAGTAAATATTTGTTAAACAATTTAATCTAAGCTACTTTTCTTTTTTTTATATTTAATTTTGTATATTATACTTTTTAAAACAAAAAATAATTACTAAAACATGTAGCACAAATCTGATGCAATGCTTCTTGATAGATCTTAACAACGTTTTCTGTGTATTTATTTAGGCCCAAGTGGTATGATTGATTCTGACAAATCTCATCACAATCGACCAAAGGAGATTCTACTAAGCAATTGTAGTTTGAATTCTAGTTCTAGTGGTTCAAGTGGCCATAGCTTCGACAACAAGAATAACTCTGAACAGGAACGGTGGGAGAATAAACAGTGGCTAAACAGTTCTGGTAGTAGTTTAAATGTCACTTTGACTCCCTCTGAGAGCACTAGCGAATTGTCAGTTTTAAGTATTGGCAAAAAGACAGTAGGTAAGTGAAAAATTTCAAGTAAATAACTTGTACAGACTCATAATGAGATGTCTAAAAAAATCAATTCGCCGTTAAAAAAAGAAACTTTGTTGGTGGGTTTTGGAGATTCGAAATTTTTCGACTTTCTTTAATTTTTTTAATTTTCTTTAAATCATTTTGTCTCCAAATAATAATTTAATCTTTACTATTTCTGTATTTTTAAATTTATAATACATTATTATTATTATAGTTATACTAACATTATAAACTTAAATGGAAGCAAAGCGCTGTTCTTCGAATACACATCTTTGTGGCTTCTGAAATATTATCCCAAATCGCTTTGGGTCCATGATATATTTTTGAAGAAGTGACTCCCGCCAGCATCTTGTATACTCTAATCACAAATGCACTTACAATAACGTATTTTACTATTAAAACCGATTTTTATATTGTTAATACTATGATATGAGAATATTTATTTGTATTTGTTTAAGTTCTTTACTTGAACCAGTTGATGTGTTTATGTTGTATGTTTGTTTAGAATCGGGATGTTACGTTTGATAGTTTTTGTGAATATTTATTATTGCATTTTTTCCATTTGTACCGATATTTGCTTTTTAATTTTTTTACGGAAGCGATGCTAGAATTGGTTCATTCATTTGCGTTGTTTCAATGATACACAAATAGACTCACAAAAGTTTAAACCAAACATCCGTCGCTGCGAGGAAGTACGAATAAATATGAAATTCGGTGAAATTTTCTAATGACTGTGATCACGCGGTTTTTTAAACCCCTTCTCTTCGGTAATCTAGCATAGCCAGAAGCAAAAATTCTACAGGCTAATTAGGTAATTTATTTGGTGGAATATAATTACTTTGTAACACACTCTATAGATAGACTTATTTAAAATAATGTAGCGTAATATAAGATTAATTATAGATTGATATCTTTAGAGACCTGTGTTGTGCTTGTCTAGAGATAGAATCAGAAAAGTTGTAGGAAATCAATGAGCCTGATACTCCTTCTATATCACTCTTTCCTTTCTCACTTTCTCGCACTCAATAATTTCCCAATGTTGGTAATTCTGGAAATCCAGATTAACTTCTGCAACACAATACTTATTTTATCTTGTACATTGATGGTGCCTTTAGTGGCTTCAGGCCACTATCCAATCTGACGGTAATCATATTCATTTATCTAGGTATTTATATCGAAGTTTAAATGTTTAAAGAAATATCTTCGATATATGTACAATCACTCAAGTAATTGTTATATTTGTCTTTAAGCGGCTAGAGGTTTGAAGCCCTCGGTTTCTACAGGAGCTATTCCTAAAAGTATAAGCTTTGACATGAGTGCTGATAAAGGATTGGATGAAGACGGTCGTTCTAAACGAGGTTTCTTTGGAAAGTTGAGGATGGGCTTCAAAAACAGGAGAAAGAGTCTCCGACATCAGGATGAGTTTCGATTAGGACTAGATACCGATGATTTTCTTGGAAAGGCTACTGGAAAGATGGGAAATAGTACAGGTAAAAAAATTAAAAAATATTTTTTTTTATTATATATTGAAATCCTGATTTATTGTTGCTCTAAAATTTTGGAGAATGTATAGAAAATGTAATTGTTAATAATAGTAGTTTAGATAATATAGTAAAAGTTAAGCTCATTTCCTAAGATATTTTTTTAGAAGTTTCAGATGATATATTAGCTAAGTACCGAACAAAACCTTTCATTGAAAACGAAGCTATAAAAGAAAACTGTGATTTAAGTAAATCTTTGAAAGGAAAGAATGTATATAGAAGCAATAATGAAGAATTTAATAGTTTTAATGATATTAAGAACAAATTACGTTTAGTTTTAAGTGAAACTTGGGAAATTCCACATTGCATTAAGGTAAGAAATAATCATAATTTAAAATAGTGAAATATATTTTTCTTTTTGTACTGATAAAGTTGCTTTTTCGGATTTTTTTATTTTTTTGTTTTTTCTGTTTAATATATCTTAACGAAATCTGTAATTATTTTTAAGTTATTACAACTTGTATCAACTTCTAATACCTGTCCTTTTATACTTGGGGTTTTCATTTTATTGTAATTCTTATGATATTCAGCAGTAGTGTATCATTTTTATTTTTCCTTTTTCCTACTGCCATGTTCTTGAATCTCTCTTAGCATCCCTTTTACCACAATAAAGGATTGGAAATGGACCTCGGTTGGCAGTGGATTGAAGTAAATGAAGGTTTTACTTAACCCCAAACATTATCAGCAATGGCTCACGGGTGAATTTATGCGATATGTATTTTAAAGCTTTTAAATACATATCTTTAATGGATATAAAATCCTAATAAACAGAATATTATTTAGTGTGGTATTTACAATAATACAACATATTTTTAGTGAATATCTATACATACACTCTTTAACATTTGAAGTGTTTATCAAATAAAAAAAGATATAGTTCTTCATGTGTCAATATACGGTGGAGTGTTGTTTCTTAAATTCGAAGTAACATGTACCAGCTTTTGATGCCACTGGGTGTACCAAGCTGCCTGTTGAGAGGTTTTGGCTGAGTTGAAAACTGATTGAAAATTTAACATTAAATTACTTATTATTAATTGAATATGTCAATGTTTTCAGAATAATCCCTTTAGTCTTAAGAACAAAATTGAAACGATTTTACGTTTGGAATTAGGCAAAGCTCGACGGCTCCGCGAATGGTCAGATGTTGCGAGAATTTCAGAAGCTATCAGATGTATTAATTTATTAAGTGATGTGCGCTGCCTTAAATTGTTGCAATCCATGCGCGACGATATATTGTTGCGTTCAACTTATATTAAATATCTTGCCATATCTAAGCAGGAGTTGTTATTTTGTGAAAGTTATTTAAATGGGTAAGTTCAGCCATTGCTTTTTTTTAAGATTCTTATAATTTAATTGTTTAAGAGTAAGACTACCTTAAAAAAATAAACATTACAAAATAATATTTTTGTATGATATTTATTAAGATCCTTTATTGAAAGTTTATAATATAATTGTTATTGAAATTGGCAATATGTGATATTTTCTGGTTTTTCGAAAATTATTGTTAACGTATGGAATGGCAAATTTGGTTTGGAAACGATATCCTTGATACCAGTTTTGGCAACTTTTCCGTTATATAATAGCCATTTATGTTACAAATATGAAAAATGCATATCTAAACTAGGTATATAACTGTAGGTAGTATGTATCCATTGTATTGAACCAAGATTTTTTATGCGAATATTTTGAAATTTCAATTAATTATGATCAAAAAAATATTAAATGTCAGAAAATCAACCTAGATACAATGAAATTGTACCCTAGTAGCTCTTGTAAAGATGATAACGTGCAAATCTGAATTCATCTGTGGTATTTTATTAAAGAAGTTAAACTAAATTCTAAGTCCATCTGTTTTACATTTGGCACTCTAATGAGTAGGAAAATTACTACTTTATTTTCACGATTGTAAAGATCTAATTTAATTTTTCTGAACTTACTGATGCGTTTCATTTTGGTTATTATTTGCTAATTAATCTACAATTTTTTTAATTTTTTAGTTTACAAGAACAGATAAGTTATGATAAGTACCAATGTGAGAAGTATTTAGCTGCTGTATGTGTTAAAGAATTTTTGTCTGAACAGGAGTCGATGATATTAGAATTTTGTGATGAGTTCAAGCAACTGAGTTTGGCTGATGAAAAATGTGATTTTTTGCAAAATTTTTATTCTAAGTTATTTTTGTTAATGAAAAGTAGTCACGTTTGGAAAGGTGAGATTTATAGTTGTTTTAATTTTGTTATGTAGATCTTTAAAATTATATACTAGGGAAATTTTCATATCTTTTAAAAAGATTGTGTACAAAATAAAGACTTATCCTCCCAAAAATATTTTATTTGTGAATCGATATAAAATTAAATTCGCAGAACATGAACATTCTTACCTTGTTAAGTTATTTTAAAATTTAATTCCTTTATTAAAATGACTATCTGTTATATTATTCTTTAACAATGACTTCTTATTTGTTTGTTTGTTTCTTATAACAAATATTTATTGATATATATATATATTGAACTTTATTTAAACTATGGTATATTTTGTGTCTCATATCTATTATATTTTGTAGGTGTTATACGGAATAGAGAAAAGACTTTAAAAATTGCTTTAGAAAGATTTATTATGAGCAAAACTTATAAAAATTCAATTTATCCAAACGGTGATGGTGATCGGGATAGAGACCGGTAAGTTGTAAACAGAACATAACGATTCCGAGTGCAAGCGAAAATCATGAAATACATCTATAATTGGATGTAACTAAGCATAAGCTTAGAAAGTTACCCTCTTATAAATAATTTTCCAATAATTATAATGATAAAAATAATATCATTCATATAATATATATTTACTATTTTCCTGAGTACTTTATTTAAATAAAAGACCGTACGTCCCGTGGAGCTTTATATCTGATAATATAAAAGTCCTAAATTGTTAAGAGTAGGAAGCGTATGATTGACTAGTACACTAAAAAGAGATATACAAAGAGTAGTATTTCTATTCCTACTCTCCATTTTAAAGTTCCATCTTGAATTAGTACAGTATTTTTCAAATGATTATTGTTCTTATTATCTTGCTTTTTAACATTTTAGTTTAGTATTATTGAGTTTCTGTATTAATGTATTAATTTTTATTTCCATATTTATGTATGTAACAGTTATACGTTTATTGTATTCAAGACATAGTTTTGACCAAGAATTTCTTGACTAATTCCATATCTCAGTTATTACGCAAAGATCCGCTCGATAAGTATACCTATATACGAATAGGTTTTTAAAACTTTACTTTTTTAGGGTTCTAGAAAATCACGTCGAAAAGTTATCAAAAATTATTACACCTGATCACAAAGATCTTCTCATTGACAAGATGTATCTTCGCGAGTGTCCATGGTTACCGGCCCAAGAGGCTCTTAGGGCATTAAACGTTTATAAGACGCCCAGAGATAAAGTGAAGTGCATCATGCATTGTTCAAAGTGCATAATGGATCTCTTGTCATTGTCCCAAAATCGGTCTTCTGCTACAGCTGATGATTTTATGCCTGTTTTGGTATATGTGATAATAAAGGTAGAATATTTTTTTTTATTAAGAGAGATACAAACGATATTAGTCACAATTCACAGAAATATTGACTACTGTTTTAAATCTTATAGCGCAATTTCTAGATCTATAAAAATATTCAATATATATATTTAGGTGAAAGCAAGTATATACTAGTTAAAAACGAATAATAAACGACAAATACTTTTTGTTTCAAAAAATGTTTCATATTTTTAATACAGCTCTATATTCAGTAGAAATTAGTACAATCTGATTATTTTTAGGTCAATCCTGAAGCTCTGTTGTCAACTGTTCAATACGTGAACAGCTTTTTTCACAATCAGCTCTTTGGAGAAGAAGAGTATTGGTGGACGCAGTTTTGTGCAGCCGTTGAATACATCAAAACTATGGACTATTCTGATTGACACCAATTGTTATATAATTATATTTACCGAAATGTTTTAATTGTATCTATTATAAAGAAATATTATTTATGATTTTTATTAACCTTTTAGGTTATAGAGCGTTTATATTTTTAATAAAATATTTATATTTTACATTGATTTATTGATTTACAATTAAGCAGTTTTAAGAGTTTCTGATTTAGTATCGAGGAATTATCCTGTTTTTATTTCATTTTACTAATTAAATATTCATTTTGAATAACTTGTAATTTATTAATTTGTTCTTATTTTCATTATTTTAATTTGGAGTACAATTAATGTTTTTTTACTATAAAAAAGGAATCTTTTTTGTTAAATTTAGAGATATTTGCGATCATCTTAAAATTAAATTTAGTAAATATATAAAATACTATTTAGAATATTCATAGGACTTTCAAATTCAAAATTTAGGATTCGTTCACCATAGTGCTTGAGGGTTAAAATTACGATGTTGAAAAAAGAAAACGATATACCTCCCTAACATATAATTGACGTATCCATTCCGTCCTCTTCCTCTTGCGTAATTTTAGTCCGTCGTGTAGATCCAAGTCAAGACATTTTTTGGTGTATTGGGTTCAAAAGTTGTTATATATAAATATAGTATACAGTAAATGGTATCTGTATCTAATTGAAACTAATAGTTTGTTTCACTGTTAGAAAAAAATCCTGTTTTTGGACAAAAAAATTGCTATCCATAGTATAATTTAACTTTATTTTTCTACAGTGCCATAACAATGAATACATATTCATAAAATGGCTTTATTTTATTCTTTGGATGGTTGGAAAAAATGTGTTATTTGTGGAAAAACATAAATAATCGTAATAATAATATTCTGTTTTATTTTCTAATAAACAAGCTCAGATAACCTTATGTTAATTAACAGAAATAACGGTAACTCAAGGCGATGTACAATACATCAGGTAATCATAGATTTTTTATTTACGCAAACAACTAGATCCATTCTGTATATAAATATCACTTACAGGTACTAGTGGTACAAATAATCCACTATAAGCTCAAAAACAAAGAAATGTGTGATAAATTAAATTTCAGTAAAACTAATATCAGATAATAGGTTTTTATAAATCCACATTTCCTTATGTCACTGGGATTTTTTTCTAAAATACTTTTAGTAAGATTATCGACAGTTGCTAGAGATAAAAATAGAACAACTTTACCATATTCGAATATATACACAAGCTCAAGTAAAATATGAAAAAAGTTCATCTTTATTAAACTAATAATTTTAAATAATTAAATACATAGCAATTCAATGCAACATTTAAGTATTTGATTTTTAATGACATCTCTGTCAAAATAAATAACATATTTTGTATCATAGGAGAATAGAATTATGCATCACACAAAATTAATTTTTATCACCAAGGAAATATAGTTTTATAGTGAAATATTTGGCCCAAATACATGAATGAAAATCGCTTTCAATAATGGTTGGATATAGTTCTTGCGCAAACTTATAAGTACAACTATTTTTGTACAAAAACATACTGTTACTCAAAATAAATATAAACAAATTGTATATCTTTATATAATGTACACATGAAAAGAGTAATAGTCTCAAAAAAGGAACGACGAATTTGTACACATACTTGGTTGCACTGGTAACTTACGTACAAAATTGGCAGTCATTACATACTTTTTAATGCAATTATATGGACACAAAAATAGAATAAAAACATAAACACTCCATTATAAAAAAAAAACTGAAACTGAACTAGGTAACAAGAATGAATGTTGATTAATATGGGAAATATTTATACAAGCTGAATTCCGACCACCCTGTAAACAAACTTTTTCAACGGTAAAAAATATTAAGATTAAAAGGTTATCGATGAAACTCAAATGTGGTACGTAGGATAAAATAGAAGATAAATGGATTTTCTCCATCTTCAATTGTTTCAAGGTGTCCATACAATAGCACAAATTTATCTCATATACATTTATTTCATATATTATCTAATGTAAATATATAAGATATTTTTCATGAAGTAATTCAAGTTCCGTCATATTTTTAATCTACCACACCAGGAATAGTCTTTGGAAAATTGACGATATATTTATATTGAGTACGTTAAAATTCAATTCTGTGTTCTCTTTATATAATAAAAAAACATACAAATGGCAGTCAGACTGGCAGTATTTACTTTTTTGGATGAGGTAATGAAGAGGCAGTGTGTTTGTAAAGGAAGTAAAACTGTTTTTTTATGATTATTAATACTAAATTGACACGTATCATAAGTAAGTAATTAATTTCTAAAACTAAACTGCGGCAGTGTATAGCTGATTTCATTACTTAAAAATACCTAAGAATATACGATACCACAACTTATATAAATAAAACATTAAAAATATACACAAAATAGCAATATAATGTCTTGAGAAAGACAGTGAAGACTAAATGTGCGGCTCTTCCTTTTAATTTTTAAAGGATGAAAGCTTTTGTCGCGTAATAGAAGTGGTTTTATTAAAGTATAACTATTTTTTTGGACATGAAAATTAGAACCGAATGTTTTAATATGGCAGTTGGGCGCCTTTTTAAAAAATGTGATCTTATGAAAAGAGAGGAATGACATCAAAAATTAATAATTTAATATGTATTTTGGTTAACATGATGATACATTTAAGGGTAAGTCCAGGCTGCGATGCTTAAATTTCGAATAAGATTTTTCGTTGAAACTTAAGTGTAGTATCATTGAACTAAATCAAAACATAAAAATTTTGTGTATTTAAAAATTAGGTCCTTACTTTAAATAAATATAATGTATTCTTGGTGAAGAATTAAGTCAAAGGAATCTAGCATTTTCATTATTTTTTTTACAGATAAGTAATTGAAAGTGGTATTGCACAATTAATAACACTGTCATGTCACTATTAACAAATACTGACAGTAATATTGTTTGTTTAATGGGAAATATTGATAGATCCAATTACTTTGATATTATAATGAATATATACTCACAATATTAATCATTGTGTAAAGTCCAGTGAGTCATTAAAAATAAACATAAAAATTATACATCAGAAATTGAATCTGGAATGAAGCTAGGAAAATATTATTATTAACGAATTTCATTAACTGTCAACTATTGTTAAAAAATAAAAACTTAGAATCTATTTTCTTACGTCAGTGGAGTACATAATTATTTTAAAAATATTTTGTCACCTATTAGAAACTCTAGATAGTATATTAGAAAAAGTGGCAGCAAGTGCACTAGGCAAAGCCGAACACTAAAATAGTTTTTTTTATTACAAAGATTAAATGCAATTTTTATTAAATCTGTTTTGTTTTTTCAACGAGTCTTTATTTTTCTTCATGTAAGGTTTTAAAGTACATTTTTTTTCATATACACTATCACAGTTTAATAGTATGACAGGCTTCAAAATAAATAAGAATTTGATAATACAATAAATAATAACAAACACCCTATTTTTTAAATGTTTTAAACTTATTTTGACAACTAAAAGCATTGCCTAGATATACTTGTGTATATTTTTTCAAATTTATTGTACAATTTTTAACAATTGGTTTGAAAAAAATCGGGACAATACGTATATTTTCCGTTATTTACCTTTGCATTACCAATATTGCCACCTTTTATAATCAGTTAATTCATAAATATTGATGGAGTGCATTTTATTTTTAATAATACAAAGTGGATTATAAACTTAGGGATTATCATAGTTATGGTAAATTATTGCATTTATAAATTCTTCTGATTGCGCTTATTTTATTACGTATCATAACATTTTTAATTTTAAAAGACTCTCGACTCTCGGTTTTAAAATATTTTTTTTGATATGCGAGAAATAGTACAAGGATACCAAAAGTACAAATTCTGAATAATCATTCAACAAATTTCACTATATCACATTGTTGCATTTAACTCAACGAGAACTCACTAATTAAAAAAATAACACTTACAAATATCAATATTTTTGAGTTGTCCAGTAAGTATATAAATTAAATAAGTAAAAAAATTATAAACTATTAAAAAAAATTTCGCCTCTAAAAAATTCTAAAGAATATTTAGGCATAAGAGACAAAGTGAGGAGTTGAAACTCACCTTGTAAGTAAAAGTGTAATTGGCAGTAGCATTTGTTGAATATTGTAAATATTTAAAATATTATTTTAACGAAACACGTCTGAAATAATTAAGGGGGATGGACAAATTTGAAACGTGTGTAAATTTACCTTAATATGAAATACAATCTTAAAGTTTATTTGAACACTTAGGTACTAGGTATGTGATGCGGAATTTGAAAAGTATCTAGTATAAGAAATATAAAAAATGATAGATTAAAAATATGACTACTTTATACCACATTAGAAGGCAACTTACTCAGACTTATGTAGCGGCTTATCCGTACACAATTTTTTCGTGTGTTTACATATTTTTCGGTTTCATCTTAAGCACAGACCAAACAGAATAATTCTTAAAGCAGTTAGTTAAAATGTCAAAAAAATTGAAAGGGAAAACCAGAATTATTTTTTATTTTGTGCAATATAATTCATAACAAAGATTGAAATATTAGGAGCTTTTTTATTAGATTTTAGTTTCAATCAAACTACAAAAAACGTGTTTTTTCATTATCAGTGAGTATATTGTGCTTTCAATAGTAATGATGTCTCACCCTGTATTTATTGTAGTTGTAGTAACTTTTAGAAAAATGACAATATTGCAACCCGAGTTAAATTGTTGAACACATATTCCATACATTCGTCAAGGTTATTTCCTGTTTGTTTTCCAACAAGTTTTTATTAATAAATTATACATTGGCCTAGGTCGCAATCTAGTTTCAATGGCATTTCATATAAAGTATTTTTATCATTTCTCACTAAGTTAGCCAGACAAATATAGATTTCTGACATTAAGCAGATAGAATGCTGTAATAACAAATTGTAAGTATACATTAAAAGTAAGTTTTGGGTAAGAGTTTGTAAAGGTATATCTTTAATTTAGAAGCACATTGTAGTGCCCAAGAAAAAAGAAATATCTAGAGGAACTCAGAAAGCAATTTGTTATTCAGTACTAATATATCGAGAGGAAAAAGAAACATAACATGAAAATAAAGTATTACAGAAAAGTGTTAATTTAAGAAAAAGATAAAAAGTTTAGAGGGGTTTGAACATTAATAACGATAGGAGAAAATAGACAGCCAAATAAATGAAGAGTGTAAGCTTGTAGGACGAAACAAAAGAGAGAGACTCAAAAGGTAAAAGAGAAAAGAAAGAAGAGAGATAGAGAGAGAGATAGATAGAGAGAGAGAGAGAGAGAGAGAGATAGAGAGAGAGAGCGAGAGAGAAAGAAGAAATATACTTAAGATATACAGAGAAGAAAGAGAGCCAAGCAAGATAATTAAGATGTACAGAGAAGAAAGAGAGTGAGAAAAGAGAATGAGGTAAAGCGCGAAATTCGGTAAAGGATATTAAGAATTAAAAAATGGAAAAACTCATCACAAAACTTAATAGACAGCTTAATGATATTAGAAAAATAAATGAGAGATCAAATTATTTATGTATATAATATTAAAGTGTATTTAAATATTTCTGTCTTAAAGTTCAAAATAGTTTGATTGCTTCATGGAAAAATGTTTGTTTTGTAAAAAATTGCATACTGTAATAATTGTTATCTTTAAAAAATACTTAGTAAAAAGTTCATAATTCTGCTGATTGTTAGATAAAAAAATTGACTGGTGGGTTGGTTTTGATCTGTGCTCAAGAGCGATTTAGGCTCAGCGAAAATGACCGGGCAGATACTAAAAGAAAAAACATTTTTCATCGGAACAAATCTGTTTTGCGAAAAAATATCAGTCAGTCTATAATTCTCTGAGCGTAAATCTCTTAGTCTCTACAGACGTTTCGACACACTTTCCCTAGTACTCATCAACAATCGAACAACGTGATATTCCAGACAAATATCTTAATTGATAACAAATAATTTTTTGTTAAATAACTTTACACGATTTTCTATATTTTATGTATATACGAGTCATCAGAATTTTCTATATACATTTGCTAACTTGTCTTATTTTTTATAAATAATGATCTTTTGTTGATTTTGATTTTCGGGGAATTCAATTAGAGGGCGGTATCGCCGTGTCTAGTACGACGGGCTCTTTTGGTACTACCTCTGAATAGCCGAGTTCAGCAGGAAAGGAACGTAGAACATCTTACTCTCGAGCAGGAGAGACGCAGCTGACTGAATCTGAAATTTAAAATTTATGAATATCATTACAAAAGTGGCACACCTGTATATAAAAAATGGGTATGCTAAATAACTTGAGTTAACAACACCATTTCACAAACAGATATCAAGGATATTTCATCAGGCGAAATTTGTGATTAGATATACCGGGAGTTCTAAAAAACCTATGTTAAACCGGCTAGAAAAAGGATGTTTTAGGATTTGTATTTCTTTCTAAGTCATAACCAAATGGTATTTAGTAGATACACGTGTTTTTTTTATAGTGCTCTAACAAAATACGTAAAAGTTAGAAGAAAAATCCAGGTTCGGACCAACAAAATATTAATAAATTGTTATGCCTCAAAACAACAATATGTATTTCAGTTTTAATATACATTCGGATAGTTAAAATAGCACAAAAAAATTACATTATGTATTGTACGTATTATTAATACACATAGAATTTGACTGCATAAATTTGTATACGTGAATGTGAATTTACAAACATTTTAAACATAACTTCAAACACCCTGTATGCGCAAATTCTAAATTTGGTATTGTACTAATATTTAATGAATTGTTTGAAAGCTTGAAATAAGTATTTTTATGATAATAAAAATAAAATAATTTTAATATATAATATATAATAAAACATTTTTGAGGCACTCTCTTGTGGATTTTTCTGTCATCGGTCAAAATGACTATTATAGACTTAAGATTTCATGAACTGATATATTATTATGTGCCCCTCGTTGGGCGCCAATATTGTTTTGTGGGTCATCTTTAATTAATAATTATACCCGGTATAATTTAAATGTCAGTTATATTAAATGCAATCGACAATTAATCTTCATTCTTGAAAAATAAAAAAAGATATGGTTTATAGAATGTAGGTGGAATATAATTATTTTGTTTTATTTAATAAACATAAAGAAACTAGTTTAATTAACAAACAGTTTGTTGTTATTGTTGCGCCGTAAGTATGAATCCAATTATTTTCTCTTGTTACTTGTCAATGTAATTTTCTGTTAACGATCAGTACTGTTAACCAAGAAATCCTTATATTATCCCAAATTTCCTTGAAATTTTTATCTTCTTATTGGAGTCCATACTCAGCAGGTAAAATTGATTCACTTATATATGTTTACTCTATATTGTTCTTTTTTTATATTTTTCCTTTTTCAGATTTCACACTATATTATAATTGTACATTTTACCTATTTTGTTGTATCCAACGAACTAACTATTTATAATCAAAATATGATGTTTTTACTTGCATCTTGACATTATAATTTTCACTTTCTAATTATTCTACATTGAAATTTAACTTATTATTCGGATACAATAATGTCCATTTTCTTACAATAAATTATCTTAATTTTGTTATAATTGAAAAATTTTTGATTTTTACATATTTCTAAATACCGAATGTTTATTTAACAATTCTACATATAGAATAATTCATTTACAACTTTTTATGTTTGTAACTAGTTTTAAAATTGTTATTGACAAAATACATCTGTGCTATATCTAAAGTTGTTTAATTCGTTTTTCTAGACCATTACAATATATTATTAAGGAAATTATATTTAAACGCCATCGAAATACTTTAACAGCCAATACAAAGTAC
This sequence comes from Hermaeophaga mercurialis, assembly GCA_951812935.1. Taxonomy (NCBI): domain Eukaryota; kingdom Metazoa; phylum Arthropoda; class Insecta; order Coleoptera; family Chrysomelidae; genus Hermaeophaga; species Hermaeophaga mercurialis. The sequence continues at coordinate 24,778,593 of OX638360.1, forward strand.
ATTTAGTATTTTAATGGATTTATTTCATATGCGAGAAAAACAATTAATTATCTGTCATTTTGATAGTTAAAAAATTATTGTTACCTTTCTTAAAGGTAGATCCGATATAAAAAAATTATTTTCGATTTATTTTCTATTAAATTAAATTTATATTTTGCAATATTTTTTACAAACATAATATATGTGCCAACAAAGTCTTTGAAAATATGTTTAAAAATTTCAAGTACGAATCTGTAAAATCACATAGTAGAAGTGTACTAATATACCTACAAATAAAAACATATGCAAGTAATAATTATTTAATGGGTTGGGAATGAGTTATTTTCGTAATTCAATGTTAAAAAACGCATAATATTTTTTTTAACCTTTAAATGCACAAAAATGATATACAGAGTGTTTTTTCAAGGATTTAACAATTTATTATGTATGTATGTACACATTCGAGAAATAACAAGCTCTTTGAAAATCTGCAAAAATATATAGGGTGTCCTATTTAAATTAAAAATGTTGAGGGTATTTCCAGTTAAACCTGAAGTATATTATTAACAAAAAAATGTACATCAGATTAATTTTGCCCCATTGCACTTACCTACAAACTTTTATAAATATCGTCCGTTTCGTTTTAAAGATATTTACTTGGTTCCATACATTATCCCAACCCTGTATAATCGGTTAAATTGGTTAAAACAAGAAACTTATCAATGTAAATCAATGTCATTGTAATATTTTATAACATATGATATACTAAAGGGATATTTACTAGAAATAGTTTTTAATATTCAAAAATAAGACTAATATTCATTTAGTACCGTATACCAATTTCACCGAAAATATTTGAATTTATTAAAATTATTTAGGTAATGAAAACACAATGAATACTTACTTCTGGTAACCTAACTAGTAAGTCTTGAAATCTTGTGGTTTGCTGAGGGTACATGTGTTGTGTGTAAACGCGTAGGCAAGTCATATACCTCTCGTGTATTGTTTCCAATTCATTGGGTCCCGAACTACTGGCAGGTTTCGCTGGATAAATAAAATAATAATTGAAAACATAATGTAATCGGAACAAAATTCGGTCAACATATTTAGATTAGTAACTCTGATAATCGATTTAGTAATTTGACACAGTGAAAATTGAAATAACAACCAATTTAAAATTCTTAAAAAATGGGTTAACATTTAATACATTTTAATATCATTATTTTTTAATTTATCTGTAGGTTTGTCCAAAACTAAATATTAAAGTGTAATTTTAAATAAGGGAAGACCATGCATTTTATTATATTGACCTACAACGAGCATTTATTATGGATTTTAAATTATAATGAATAAGTTTTTATTATATCTTTTGGGATAAAAGCGAGTTGATTTTAATGAGTTATTTAAATATTTGCATAAAAATACATCTCTCTATTATTATCTACATATAATTTGTCACTGAGTCACCATTTCTGAGTTTTTCTGCATTATATTTGAGTGTCAAAATAAAATGTTGATTAAGCTAACAGTATTATTTAGTATAATGTACGTTTTTATAATCAATCACATTACCAAAGATCCCATTATACTGTTGTATAAAATTAAAATAGTTAAGAAATGGTGAATGCTCCGCTAAAATTAAAATTATGGCGAATACTTGACCATTGCAAGACATTCACCAAAAATTGCGAAACATTAAAATATACCGGTAGATTCAACTATCTGGAATTTAATATCATAGGCATAAATCTAAAAAATAAATACATTGTCATAAAAAAATCTACAGGATTAGTAATTATGTATCACTTCAAAAAAATGGTGGTATTGACTTATTGTTAGAAATGAATATTCATTTATTATAATTATTGGTTTATTTGAAATTATAAGTTGCTTATGGTAAATTACAATTTATCATATTTTGATCTCATAAAGTTAATTATAACACGTCTTATCTATTTTAATAAATAGCAGCAGTGTAGGTGTGATTTTTATTATTGTTTATAATTTAAAATTAACTCGAAATGGTACAAACGAAATTCTTCTTCTTAGCTGAAATAAGATTTTTATAAAATCGAATTTTCAAACAAAAAAGGTTATTATTATTATTATTATGGATACTGATTGGTTGGAAATTCATATTTAAAATCGTTTACAGATTTGAACTTTACTTGAAATATTAGTGAAAAAAAAATTCAATGTACATTTTTTTTTAATATAACAATTGTAGTAGTATTTTCCATGTTCGTTATTAAAAAAAGACATATTTGGATTAAAAAAAAAATTTATCAAATTTGTATATCTGAGATTGTAGTTGTAGTGTAATGTTAATTAACAAAAAAATTGTTGGGGGTAAATTTAACTTCTTTTAATCTCATCTCTCTATATAAAATGCATTTTATTGTTGGACCAAAGTGATATATTTTTGCAATTTTAAACAATATGACAAAAATGATTAATCAAGTCTCACGAAGAACTATTCTGGACAACAGATAAAAATTATAAAAGTTATTATTATATACAGGGTGACGCATTAGTGTGGCAAAACTCGATTAGTCCGCTATTATTAAAGTTACGAAAAAAAAACTTTTTACAAAAAGTGTAGGCAATCTTGAGATTCAAATTTTAAAATTAGTCCCAAATATACAATCTATTCAGGAACGCAGTGCCAGACCTAAATTTTGTTTTTTTAAATGCAATACCCAGTATATTTTTACATTTTTATAAACCTTTTGACGAGCTAATTTCAACGATGTATCACACTTCATGTCAACTATGTTTAATAAAGGAACTACAGCCACCTGAAAATCAAATTTTTTTGAATTTAAATATCTGTAGTAGCCGAACCGTTGAAAATCAATAAAAACTGTTGACATGTCCCTATCCTAACTTTTCAAGTTCTTTGCTATGGTATTAAAAAGTATTTAATACAGAGTGACTTAAAATCAGATGGGATTTCAAATTTTTGATCACACAAAAAAACATTTTTTTCGTAATTTCAATAATAGCGAACTAATCGAGCTTTGCCACACTAATTCATCATCCTGTATATATTAAAGTTTAAAAATAAGACAAATTACTTGAAATATTCTTTAATTTCGTCTCTGATAATTTTAGGGTTTTCAAATTTAATCCTAGTTATAGTTTAAATATCATTTTTATCGCGAGACGAGACAAATACTTTTAAGTGAGAAAAACGTATTCTTGCCGAGACCAAAGAAATATTTTCTTTCACAATACCCACTTACATCCTCTCGCAGGATTATTAATCCTCGGAGTATAAAAAAATGTGTTAACTTGTTACCAAATAAAATTATTGAATAGTTAACATTACTGTAAAACCTAGTAAATTGATTATTTTATTAGACAAAGGTCACAGCAAATGTAATTTTTAATTTTCTACTTTACTCTAATAAAATTTTTACTAAAATTAAGTAACTAGATCAACTAGGGTAGGGTAGAGGATTATATTTTCACATAAAGTGTATAATATAGAGCGTGTACCTCATGAATTCCACATGTCACTGTGTTTTTAATGATATTCCAATAAAATACTCACGAAAAACTTATTTCATATTTTTTTATATATCGGGAACCAAACACCTTGTATATACAATAATAACGATGATAACCGGTGAGTAATTTATAATGAATAACACTATATACACAGATTCTGTTAAAATCAATTTTGTTTAAACTAAATAAAACATACTTTTGGTATTTAAAATTCTGCCCCTTAGATTGTTGTTGGTATATAAAAATGACTAAATTTAAGGAAAAATATTTTTCACTTGAATTAAAAAATTTGCTCTACAGAAGAAACAAAATATTACCCTTTAATTTGGTTTATATATCTTAAATAAAACATTAAATATTAACAAAATGTAATTAAAAACTATATTTTTATTTGGTTTTTGAAATGTATATCTAAAAAATAAATGGTGTTGTGCACACCTGACCCAAAAAGGTATATTACTGAAACTGGAACCTTTAGTTTGTCGTAACTACACCAGTCTTAAACCACTCAAACACCAAACCAAAATGCTTTATTCGATGCGTGTTTCAATGATGATATTAGCATCATCAGGAAATTATTAAAATTCATCAACGATGCTAAAATAGTTAGCGAAACGCACATTGCAGGCAGTAATTTAATTTGGTGTTTAAGTGGTTCAAGACTTACAGGCGTTGTAACTAGGCTTACCTTGGTTTAACATAGTGATAACTTTAAGGCACACATATTCTTCCATAGTTAACTTAATCTGCCTGAACATTAAGGTGACGTGCGTTATCCTTTCGATCATCAAACCCACGTCTTGTCGGAGCTGTTCAATTGTTATCTCCCTTCCCATCATCGAAATTAGGCAATTTTGGAGAGTACATAAGTTCACTTCCACCTAAAAAATAAATTAGAGAAAACCTATAAGTAAAGACATTTTTTTCTACTGAGCTACGTAAAATTAAAGACTAAAAAAAAAGAACAACAGAACTAACTAATTGCATTAAAAGTATTGGAACATTGATAAAATATACTGAAATAACAATTTCGTCAGAGGGGTAGAGGGAAAATTTTTCACCTGTCACTGCTGTACGTCTCTGGGGGCAGCCTAAAGAATCTAACTTTTTACCAAGTACTACAAAGAAATATGAAGAAGTGTTAAAATTGTGGGCGAAATATTTTTTAAATAAAACACCCTGTAACTCAGTAAGTAACCATATTTTTGGAGGGTTTTGGGATGAATCATTGCATTTTGAGTCTACAGTTTTTCAGTTAGAATATTTCCAATTATTAATCAATCACCAGGTAAAAGACAATAGGAGGAAAAAAAGAATTGTCATTTCTAAGAAAGTGAAAAATTATGTAAAAAGTACAGGGTGAGTCACTGTAGACGCTACTGTCCATAATTTCAGATCGGTGCCTTTGACGAAAATTTTGTAAGATTACTTTTTTAAAAAAGCCATAATTTGAAATTAGTTCTATTTATACAGTTTGTCCCGAAAAAATGATATGTTACAAAGTTATATTTTTTCAACGAAATACCTCATATGTTTTTACATTTTTATGAACATCTTGCCGAGCTGATTTCAACGATGTATCACACTTATGTTTAATAAAGAATCTACAGCCACCTGAAAATCACATTTTTTTGAATTTAGATTCAATTTAAAAAACATAACTTTGATACATCTTTTTTGGGACGATCTGTATAAGTGGAACTAATTTTAAATCATAGCTTTTTTGAACATACACAAAAAAGTACTCTTACAAAATTTTCGTCAAAAGCACCGTTCTGGTGTTATGGACCTTCGCATCTACGGTGACTCACCCTGTATAACTTCAAACAGAAAAGCACTAAGCATACAATACCCTTAAACAAAAAATACTAGTTAATATTTATTAAACAGTGAATTATCTTAAAACTTTTAAAATTATATTAAACTATCAATCTGTAATTTAAAAAAAAAATATTAATTTTCTAGTAAACATCTACATATAATTAGAAAATGATATTGAAACTATTGAAAGAAATATTTATGTTACAATTAGTTCAGTTATTTTAAAAGATATAATCATGTTTTTTCTCAAGCAATAATTACATACTTGTAAACATTACACAATCCTATAATTATTCTTATGTTGCTCGATGAAAATGGAAATGGTATAAGTATGGAAACATGATTTTATTAAGATAAAATGTTGCAGGAATGCCTACTTATACAAACAAATAAAAATTATTCATTCAGCAGGTATTTAAATACTTAAATTATTGCAAAGCTTGAAACTGCCGAAAATAAAAATACTTAATTTAGTAGCACTTTTTTCTAAAACAAATAAAATTTAAATAAGTTAATTATGGAGAAAGTGCTATTTTTAGATTTTAATTTCCCTTTTTCAGGACGAAACTAAAAAAACGTATACATAATTCACAAATATCGCAGTTAACGAAAATGAATCAAAATTTAAAATTTTTAGACACATTTGAATACCATGTGAGATAAGAACTATGTAGAAACCTATAATTTATAGGTTTTTCAAGATAATGATGTCAAATTAGATCAAAAGAACTGAACTTTGACTATGAAAACATTTGATTTTACCTACTAAAATTAGATCAGAAAGAAAAAAATTTGGTACTCACTTCAAAATTTAAATTATTCGTATTTTAATAAATTTTAAATGAGCACCATTCAGAAATATATATTATGTATATGAAATTCAATTATTAAATTATTTCCTTAATAGATCTCTTACTATGGTCATTTGTGGTTTTCCCAGATTTATCATTAACTTTTCGAAAATAAATGTCTAAGACTTAGTTTGTACATTTTCTTCCCAAAAACAGTTCAAAAATTATTCATAACTGTTTAAATGAGACTCTTAACTGTAGTACCATGTCATCGCATTTTTTCTCATGTTTTTCTTTATTATTTCTCTTACATTAGGCAAGTCTGTAATTTATTTCAATTTATTTTTTATAATTTTTAAAAATATCTTAGGATGTAATTTATAAATATTACTAACAAATTTAAGCAGGTTTTTATTTTGGTTCTCTTTTTCCTGTTTTTCTTTTTCTTTCCTAATTATATATATCTATTAACTTGTTTTCCACAAAATTAATTCTTTCTGAATTCCACTATTTTGTCCATTTATATTTTTGTTATTTTCTGTACCCTGTTTGAGTTCTTGTTCAATTCTTTGAAATTATTTCTTGTTCTTATTACTCTTCTCTTTTACTTTTATTATTACTGGCTTCATTAGTCTTTCATTGTTACTAATTCTTAAGTATATCCTTTCCATTTGAATTTCTACTATCACCCATTTTTTTTTTGTTTTATACAAGTAAAATTAATTTGTTCTCTCTTTGACTCGATGTATTTTCTATCCTGTTTTCCAAATATTTCGTCTTTTCCAACTTTAGTAATATTTCTTTGAAGTTCTTTTATATCTCTTTTTGTAGCAAATTTTTCTCTTAATAATTCAATTTTGCTTCCTAATGCATTTTTCATGTTTCGTAATTTATTTCTCAATTCTTTTTCTCATTTCCTTATTCATTTCTCAATTCACTTTTCATATCCTTTATCTCATCACATAAATTTATCAAAACATCTTGAAAAAAATCATATCTTTGTCTATCTTGTTTATATTGATTTCTTATTAATTCTACTTTTTGTCTCTTATTATGATCTTCTCTTAGTTTTTGGTTTATAATGTAATTAAACCAAAATGGCCTCAAATTGTAAATATTATAAGTATAACAATAGCTCCTATTTAAATAAAAAAAATGATTATCTCCAATATACTGTATTACATATTGTAAATAAACAAAAATGTATGTAACTAAAAATTGTATTTAGTAAATATCCATTTTAAAAAAGGAGGGAAACGCTTTCAAAGAGAAATAATTATAATTTTAAATCTACAAGATTATTTAAAAAAATTTATGTATTATGTAATGTAATTGAACCAAAATGGTAAAATAATAGATTTAGTAGGTATCGAAAAAGGGCCTAAAAAAGTTATTCTGTCCTATTTGCCGAAAAGATAAACAATACCAAATTATTTCTAATAATTTCTGTATTGTATAATACAATTAAATATCTCAATTTTTTTTCTTTAGAACCTATTATTTACTATTTAATAGCTAGCACCTAACTTTTTCAAAGTCGGAGGGCCGCTCCATTGACCTTGTCAAATGTATGTGAGTGAATTAATATAAATAAATCACATTGTATTTTCATTTAAATTAAAAATATTTTGCCTTTAAAATGACAAAGAAATTATCTTTAATTTAATTATACAGTTTTTAATTTGTATTTTATTTTAGCTCTTTAATTACATATTTTAGCATGTAACTTTCATATTATATGCATATATAATCAGACATCGTTGAAATCAAATTATCAAAAATTCCAAGAGTAGAATGAGACAGGGTGTCCCATTTAAAAATCTAAAGTTTAACTGGAAGTTGCAAAATAGTAAAATAAGACTACCTTGATCTTCTGTATTGCCCTAAATTTTAAAAGTATAGTACAAACAATGTAGGTACGAAGTTACATAGTTTTAATAGAATTTATTTGAAAATGATTTCCATGTATAATTGCAAAATCAATTCTTTCTATTTTATAGGTACGATATATATTACACTTCTAAACTGTTATTTATTTTTATAATCAATAGTTGATTATATGTTACGTTTTTTCTTTAAGCCAGGAGTCAGTTATTTTCTATATTGGTCTGTACTTTGACATTTTTCTGTAAGTTAATGACTCACCTTCTATTAAATGATGACAAGTTTCTACCATCTATAAATCTAAATATAAATCTACGAATATAAATATTTAAAAAAATATTTTAAAAGAAAGAATAAATAATACAAGATTTGATTTACTCACAAAGTGCCCACAAATGTTTAAACGTACAGCTGAAAATGTATCTACTAAGGAAAACAAAATACATAATAAAAAAGTAAGTAGTTTTTTACTGGGTTTCATAATGTTAACAAAATAAATAATTGATTAGATTAGATAAATCTCTGATCCTAAAACGAACGCCCTCAAAAGAATTTTAAAAACAAGTTGGATAAAGGTTTAATATTTTTAATTATTTCTACTCGTTTTTAAATTAAGCTTAAACAAATTATTGGAAATCAGGACCGTCACAGCCAATATACAAAAAGGAATATCTTACATAATGCACAGACTATACGGGAAACCATATTATTAGATACCGTTTAGAAAATATATAAGGAAAAGAATAATGAAGCACAAAGAAAGAAATTATGAATTCAAGACAATAGGAATTTAAGACAGAAAAAACAACAGTGATGACATAAACAATAGAGAAAAGAAATGAGCAAAACATGGCACTCTTTTCCTTTTTATAAATTTTAAAATGGCACTCAATACCATAAATAGATTACCGTTCACAAAAGACATGAAAGAAATGGGTGCACCAACCAAACTCACAAGGATAACAAAAATGAGAATAGAAGAATCACAAGCAAAAATCCTAAGTTTGGAAGGAACAACAAACCTAAAAATATATATAAAAAAAAGAGTCAGACAGGGATATGCATTAATCAACGACACTATTCAACATTGCACTGAATGGAACAATCAAGGAAACAGGTATCAGAAATACACTTATTGGAAAACGATCTAGTTTTAATAGCGAGGAATACAAAGAGTTTACAAGAAGCATTATTAAAGATGGTTTCTAAACTAAAAAAAGCCCTGGAAATCAATGAAAATAAGGCAAATACATGACAAGTGCAAGAAGAATGGCAAACGCACATGAAATAATAATAGAAGAATAGAGCATATTGGAGCTCCCACAGGTTACTTAGAGATAGACACCTAAGCAAGACAACTAAGATAAGGATATTTAACGACAATTAGACCTGTGGTAAAAAAACCACTTTGAACATTTTTTAGAGATAGTAAGGAAAAGCTTAGGATCAAGAAAAATCAACGAAGAAGAACGCAACATGTTGTTAAACAGCGAAATAGATAATAGTGTTATTGAAAGGGACGATTTAGTAAGACACGTGAAAGCAAAAAGACTGAGATGGTACGGACACGTGGATAAAAGAGAAAAATAGTCAATAATTGGAAGAATAAAGGACTAGAGAGCAGTAGAACCAAGAACAAGAAGACGCCCAAAATTAGGATATGAAGAACAAGTTAAGGAGAATATCGTCATTATTCATGTTGATGTATATCAAATTTCAACTCACTAGATAAAACGTTAAAATAATGACCGTTAAAATTTTTAGATATAATTTGAAATGAAATAGAAAACTTTCGGACCTACATTTGTATGTAGATACTAGTGGGACATCCCTTATAAACATAGTGTTGCTGATCTTTTGCTTTATGCAATCAATGAACTCATTACATAATACTACTGATAAGATAAGGTTACGTTTAGTACACACTGTACGTGCAAGACGGACTGAATGTATTTTTAAACACTAACTGATTCAAAATAGAAACTAAATTTGAATTACACTATTTTCAACTACATCTATGCTGGTAAATAGGTTACGAGGTTTTCATGCAACGAAAAGTTCAAATATTTACTGTTTTTTATCAAGAAGTAAAGTATATATAGCCCACAAATTTATACGAGAAAATGATTTAGCGAAAACTACAATTTTAGGTTATCTGTATCTTATTGTATTTTGCTAGATTTTATAAATTTCAAAGTAGCTACTTGAGACATTTAGATGCGGGTTTTTGCTGTTTAGTTTTAAATAGATCAATATTTTTGTACCCATTTAGTAAAATTTTAGGATATCCGGTTCCAACAGAAATAAAATTCTTCTTTTCAACTTGATTATTGGTGTATACTGAAATAGATACATTGCTTAATTCCCATATATTGTGTCTGGTTAGTTTAGTATACATTTTTCATTTACTTTATACAAAAATTAGCAAAGCAGATTTACAATTATACCTTTGAATATAAAATTAAAAACCCTTTCAAATGTGTTATCACTCGACCCATATCGATATTTAAAATTTTTAAGAGGGCCGCGAAAAAGTTGATATTTGGGATATTACTTTTATAATTAAAAAATGGTTCATAAGAAATAAAAACAAATCTGCCCTATAATTTCCTCAAATATGTTACGTACGAGTGTTACATTTTATGCTCGCACAGTATAAATAAGTACATATATTTTTAAGTGAATGAAAATAATAAAGCGTCAAAACACTTTTCAAATACGGTATCACCCCACCATTTAAAAAAGAATTAAAGAAACATGGACGAAAGACCCATTAATTATAAGTAATATCAAAGAGTAATACAAATTTATCATTTCAAAGAGTTTTTATTCCGAGTAGCTGCGTTTAAAATTCAAATTTTTTTTAATGCTTGCAATGAGAAAGTCTACATTATAGATCACAAGACTTTTTTGAATACAGCTACATAAGGTCCATTTAAAACTATAATAGGATGAAGTGCGTCCCATTTGAAAAAACTGACATTGATCTCATCATGCTCACATAAGACGTCACTTATAAAAAATATCTCAAGGAAGAAGTAAAGAACCGACCAGTTTCTATTTTTTCCAAAGCCGATTTATGAAGTGATTAATTACTTCATTACACCAGTTGAAGTATGTAAAGTTCCTCGTGATCTCCCCATAAGTAATTTGGTTTGATCATATCTTAGATGCTGGTATTTTAAAGTATATCGAAAAGCTTAAAAAATAAATAAATTATAAATAGAGTAAGAAATTGAGAAGTGACTAAAAAAAAACAAGAAAGAGAAAAAAAGAGAGAAGGGGAAAATATAATAATAGTTACATTATTATAAGCGTTTTGCTACTATTTTACTTTAAGCACTAGTGCTGTAGAATTTATTTATTTATTTTCCTATGGAATTTTACACATTCAAAAGTACGAATATCTTTTTTATGGTTTTTAGATTTTGCTTAAAACTTCACAACTTACCTCTTGTGTGAAATCTGTTTCGATTAACGTAGTCACTTGCTCCGAGGCCTTATGTATGGCCTGATAAGCGGACGTGGTCAGTACCAACAGCTCGTGCCACTTATGCGTCAGCAGTCGCGTATGCACTTCCACAGGTAACTCCAAATAAAAAGGCAATCGTTTAGTCCACTGCACCAACTTATACACAATCGAGTCCCCGATATTGCACAACTTTTCACTCAGGTCCGTATTGTGATCCAATAGTTCGTCTAAGTTCTGTAAAGTTGCGATGTCTTGGAACTCATCACAGTCTATTAATGTCTTGATCATTGATACGGAATACTCCACAGAGAAGTTTCGGTCCCTAGAACTGCTAACGGCGCTGTCGAGCCTGTTAAGATATAATACAGGTATTTTAAGAATGTTTGGCAAATTTCCAAGTGTAAATTCAAGGTATTGTAAAACGGTTGGTTAAAAAAAGACAATAAAAGTCTTACCTTTGTCGAAGGCGGATGACTTCGCTAGGATTGGTCAATGCAGTCTTCAGGATAGTTCCATTGACTAGGTTGGAGGGAATACTGGGAGGCTGTTCTTGTTTAAACTGCTGGCCAAGGAGGCTTTTTTCCAAAGGTTTTGATTGTTGTTTGGTAGACGGTTTCTTATGTTTTTTGTATTTAACTTTATAAAGGTTATAAACTGCACCACTATTTCGACCACCTGGCATTCGATCCTCTCTAACGGCTAGAAAATAAAAAAAGGTTCAATATCAGATTATACAAAACTTTTCTTACTAGATGGATCCATTTTGTTCTTAAAATTATTCACAGTACAATTTTCAATATTTACCTTGTAGTACCATTCCTTGTTCTATACATTTCTTGAACCTACAGTATTGACACCTGTTTCTCTGCGCTTTGGTAATCTCACAATTTCCATCCGACACACAAGTATACACCCTTCTGTTCTGTACAGTCCTTTTAAAAAACCCTTTACAACCCTCGCAAGTAATAATTCCGTAATGCAGTCCGGTTGCTTTGTCTTCGCAGATCATACAAATCATAGGTTGTTCCTCTTCCTCTTGAGGATCGTGGTGCTCTATTGGTTGGTCTCCTAGATGCGGTTTAATATCATTTTGTCCATAAATGATCGGGCCTGGAGAGGGAGAAGTTAGGTTAAGAGCCTGGGTTTGCTGGCTAATAGGTAATTGCCGAAGATCGCCTGCCCATAAACGTTCCATATTAAGAGGGGATGTAGTAAATTGTGACGTAGGAGACGGTGAAGGTACTATACTCCTACTTACAGGCCTCAATCGATCTTGGCCTAAGTTGAGTAAGAGCTGAGCTGCACTTTCATCAGGGCTACTAGTAGGAGGCCAGTTAGAAGTGGTAGGATGCAATTGCGGGTCACTTCCTGGTGAAGGAGGAAAACTCGGTTGCGACCAAATCATTGTCCTTACCCCACCAGCTTCTCCCATGATAACAGTGGGAGTTTGCCTCACCGGTATACTTCCACTGGTTCGACTTAGCGGGCTACTTGGTGGTTTAACCTCCGGAGCACCCGCAAAAGTTCCTCCAATTATTTCCGGCTTCACTCCGTTTATCCTAGAGTGCTTAAGCCACAGCTGTGGGCTCTGACTTAAATTCGAAGCATGTTGACTTATAATTACTCCTCTGCTTTGAATAGAAGGTGAAGTAGCAGGAGATGAGTGGGTGAGAATGGGTATCGAAGAAGTGGGTTCCTGCGTTGATACTACTGGTCTTGGACTAGATGGTGGTTGAAGATGGAGAGGAGTGTGTCTGATGACAGGGCTGGCTCTAGGACTAATGTTAGCTGGTCGGCCCGGTGAACTATGAGGCCTTGGGGGCTGTGTAGGACTGAAAGGTGGAGCTGGGCGAATTGGGGGACTATGGGATCTTATAACTGGAAGAGACCTAAAAAAATATTAATTGATGATTTTCTAAAAAAATCATTAGAGAAAACAATCTTCCTGACCTGATCACACTTGCAGTTCCTCCACCACCACCTCCATCGAAGACTCCGGACTCCTGCAGTCTGTTGGGTGTTTTATCGTGGCTGGGTTCTGGCGGATGTAGGTGAACGGGCGTCGAGTCTGGACTTGGTGGGTTCAACACGGCGTCGGTCATCTTGGGCGACGATGGGCTCAGGAGATCAGCAGACGAAGTACTTGTGTCGGCGATAGATTCGCCTAGAAGCGGATAGAGACATTGCCTAGAAGCAAAGTTTGCTGATGGCTGCCTACTCTAGTTTGTACGTAAGCTCGTGGAATGAGTTACTAAGTGTAAATAAATATGAGTGGATGAAATTTAATGATGATTGCAGGTTGGAATGTTTAAAACGATGCACCATGCCTTCCGCATTTTAATTCAAGTTTTGGTAAATATCTAAATTATTTTTTCCATAACAGTAGTTTGATTTGAAATTAATTTATTTTAAAAGACAATTAATTCCTAGAATCAATTAGGTAGTTATTTATTTTATTTATTATCTTTAAAATTTTAAAACAAACTAAGAAATCATTTTTTCATTTAAAGTTAAAATTTTACTCCTTTTTTCCTAATCAATTTTTTGTTTATTTAATGAAAAAAAAATTAATAAAGCAAATATGACAGGTATTTATAGGAATATTTGCAACGATACAATTATTAGATAAGTAGGATATACAGAGTGATTCAAAATAATTCTGTTATTATTAAAATAATTGGTCTATGATTGCTTTCTTAAAATAATACATATTTCCATAATATAGTTGTATTAAAAGATCCACTGTTTTCAATGTACAGGGTGTTAGATTAAGTTTATTTTTTTCGATATAAATCAAAATATTTTTTCTACAAAATTATGGTTTAGTTTCTGTCTCAAATTTTCATAAAAGAATATTTTGATCATTTTTTCTATTGGTATTCTATGGATGATAATTGTAACTTTAGCCTCTGGCTAAAAATCAATTTTAAGGCGTTTTGATACTTCACAACATATTCAATTTTGATTAAATTCCATTAGTTGTATCTTGTATCGAAAATATAAAGGACATAGTTACATTTACTCCCTATAACCGCTATTAAAAATTAGTACTTTTTTTATGACAATTTAAGGATTGTAAATAGAAAAGAGTTTTTAACTTTTAAGAAAAACGCTTTTTTTATTTCAAAGAAAAATTTTCAAAAATAAGACAAATAAGAATTTTATTACTATAAAGCGTTGAAGAAGAATTAAATAGTGAAGCAAAATACAATAAATTGTTGTATTTTCAGACTAATGCGTAGAAAATATTGGGGTGAATTGGTTACCATTGTAACATCATTAAGAAAAATTTGCATAGTGTTATCTCCATAAAAAATTGAGGTTTTTAGAATGGAAACGGTGGATTTTTGAACACAAGTGCATTAGAACATAATTTATTATTTCATGTGAGCAATTACTGATAACTATTGTTAATTTGCGTAATAATGATTGTTTTACTTTTGATGTAATAAAAGATATTTCTTACGTAATACTTTTGTGGCTACTTGGTATATGAAACCTTCATTTTTCTAAATTTAAAAAGCAGCTGGCGACACTAGTTATAATAATATTTAATAAGTACTAACAGTTAAACGTTCATTTGAAACAAGTACTCACCTTGTATAATGTAATCTAATCTAAATGAAAGACCTTACGCATTTCGCCTCATGTTGTCTGATAGTGATACGTGTCCCACTAAATGCTATTATATATTTTTTTAATAACTATCTCGTAATAATCTAGGACGTTGAAATATGATTAAAGTGTTCTATGCAAAAATAATTAAGCTAAATGAAGGTTAACAAAAGTTTAAAAATAAATTTTTGATATATACATACGATTTGTAAGTAATTATAATTTATAAAAAAGTTTATTTTTTTAAGAGGCTAACAGGCTCGTTCATTAAAAAAATCATTTTTTTTAATTATTATTTTATGTTAATAAAATTCAGAAATTTATCTGTTTTAATTTAGCACAAGAGAGGCTATTCGTAGTCTTTTAACATAAAATTCTAGGTATAAATAAATTAAAAAAAATATATAAAAGACTCAATATCTTAAAAACCTTATCACACTATGACTGGGAATCCGAAGAGAAGATACTGCTTAGGGTTTATCGGTCACTCATTCGCTCCAAGCTGGACTATAGTTGTTTCATCTACACGTCTGCTGCAAAATCTGAACTAAGATTTCTCAACACAGTCCAAAATTCTGCTCTGCGAATCTGCCTGTGTGCGTTTAGGTCCTGCCCCTCTGAACGTGTTTATCGTGAGAGCAGTGAACCTCCCCTAAGGCTGAGGCGTCAACATTTTCTTCTTAGCTATTTTACAAGAGTATCTGCTAACCCTCAGAATCCTGCACAGGCTCTGTTAAAGCATGAGCAATTAACTCATAACCCAACTAAACCCCCATCTGTATCTCGGATACTCTCCCCTTTGCTTAATAATGTCGATCATCTTCACTTAACAGCACCCATTCCATTATCAACTCATACTCTTCCGGACAAAAAATTGCTGTACTTCAACATCTCTCTCACTTGTTTCTCTAAACACGATACCCCTAATGTTCTAATAAAACAATAATTTTCCCAGATCCTGAACAACTCTAACTTTGATATAGTCATGTATACTGATTCCTCTAAAAGTGAAAGAGGCGTCGGCTGCGCTGTAACCACTTCTTAACACACAATCTCTAAAACATCCTTGCCTTTTCTAGCTAGTGTTCATATAAGTGAGCTATTCGCAATACTCCAAGCACTAAAATCTCTAAATCCCCGATACAAAAACGTGGCTGTATGTACCGACTCCCTCTCGTCCATACACTCCACTAAATGTTTCTATACACAACACCCTCTTGGGCAAGCGATCCATGATTGCTGCCAAGACCTTGTACTACTAGGGACCACAGTCACACTGATATGGATATCTACCCACATAGGCATCTAGGGAAATGAGAAAGCAGATCGCGAAGCTAAAAATTCCTCAATGCAAAATCTATAAAGATGTGCAGGTGTTCTTTACAAAAACCAATCACAACAACTGGCTACAACATTGGAACAGAATACCATCAAAACTTCGTGAGATCGATGCTACTGTAGATCCATTCGAAATGCCATCTATGACTAGACGAGGCAAGTGAACCATCCGTAGATTAAGAATAGAACATAACTCACAAATATCTTATGACCTCCGAAAACCTTCCAATCTATGAATTCTGTTAGCAATCGCTTACCATCAAAACACATCCTTGTGGAATGTCCTCACTTTTCATAAAATCGTCGTAAGTACGAGCTTAAAGAAAATTGGAAGCAGTACTTAATTCAAGAGAGCAGCTACCTAGTTTAGTGTCATATTTAAAAGATATCGGACTCTACCACAGTTTTCAAGACTCTGTTACAGTTTTAATGATTATCGAAATTTGTTTGTTAATGTTGTATCAATGACCTCTGATGTTGAGACACGTTAATCTAAATAAAAAAAATTGTCTTAAATTATACGTATGTATTATTTTATTTCCGTTTTTGAAAGAACCGTGGCCAATATAGCTATCTCAGACATTTTTCAAGTAATTTGTAGTGAGGAAACGAATTTTCCGATAGAAACAAAGGAAAGGAAAAGCTTACGCTTTATATATTGTCAGATATATACAAGCAAGAAAAGAATCCTAACATTACTATCATTTCAGGGGTGTGAGAAATGAAACAAAAGGAGAAACGCAGAAAATAAATTTACTAAGATATAAATATACTTCGTAAATAACAAATGACATTAGAATATATCATACAGTGGTATTAGATAGGGCAGAATTATGGATAAATAATAAAAAACATCAGAGTGATTAAGGAGAAAAACTTGAAGAGGAGTGTAAGATCCAAGGTGACGAAGAAAACAGATAAAGGAAAAGGGAGTTAAAAAAATAGACCAACAATAACACGCAAATCACCAGAGTTCAAAATATAAGATAATTAGAGCGTTTATTAAGCAAGAAGGAAACTTTTGATTGGCAGGGTCAGGTTTAACCATATCATAAATGTACAGTTATGATAGCAAATCATTGAAATTTAGCGTGAGTATAAATAATTTCATCTATTTTACTAATAAGAATAAATAACTAGGTTTTTCTTAAAAAAATAGGAAGATATGGAAAACATCCTTGTAATTATCAATTTACTGTAGTTTATAATCAATACGAAGTAATTATTATTTTCTAGGACTAGGATGCATTTAAAACTTTTATCGACAAGTTAAGTCGAAATGAACTGAGTAAGGTCGTAATAGACGGGTAGGGATACAAGGTTATTGTATAGATGTGGGGTCAACAATATTTAAACATTGTATGCAACAAACAAAATTATCAACTTCTAATACATTACTACATACATTTCTAAATGGATAATTTTTACACAGGGAGACCCGATTAAGAATCATTTTATAAATAAATCATGTAATTACACAAATATTTTTATTGATTGTTTTGGTCAAAATAGCTTTCCAATCCCTTCATTTAATATCTCAGATATTTTTTGATTGTAAAAAAGTTTAGATTTGAAGAGCTAGATAAATTGTTGTATATTTTTGTTTTTCTCAAAATGAATGAAGTAAATAGTAATTAAAAAATATGGACAATGATCGTTAATACGTAATATTTTATATGAATTGTGGTAACCAATTTACTGATGAGTGACTTAATTATATGGTAACTTAACTAAATGAATTGGTTAACAAAAGCTGAAAAAATGAATGATGTAGTAGGCAGACAAGGAAAATAGAAAAAAGAAAAAATGAAAATGATAAAATGAATGCGTTGTGCTACTAGAACTTACCGTCACTACTGCAACGAGAATCCACTTTTCTTCTCTTCAGTTTTAAATCTTGGAAAAGGCTCATCTTGTCGAGCTCACACGGAGTGCGCGTTAGGGTCATAATTCCTGAAACAAATAAAAATATGTGAAATGCATTATAGAAAACGTATTAGGAGAATTTCACTAATTTTCATACGTGAAACATCTACTTTATCTTATCATTTTTTGTAATTATTTAAGAAAATTCTAAGATCAATATCTTTAACTATGAAAAGTTGACGATTTCGATAGCTTAAATAAACACATCGGAAAAATGGTACAGTAATAATTTTTTCGGAAAAAATAATAAAGTAGGTTGCAATTATTTTCAAATTAAACTGAAATATGACTATTCATTTGGTTTCTTGTAACTACACAATTTATTGTATTTATTGTATTTTTTGGTGGCCTATTGATTAACGAGTATATACAAGAATTATTAAAGCGCCAGCGAGTCAAGTACTATATTTTATCTACAACTATTCACGGAATTTTGTTTTCATAGTTATTTGAATCCATTTTAGAAAATAGAATACATTTCAAAATGACCTTCAGACTGACGTGATTATTGCCTTTTTTAATAAACGTCAAAATCTGCATGACAAACCCATGATAAACTCTTGATTTTTGGCGTAAATAATTTAAGTTTTTTTGTTATTTCATTAATTAAATTTGCTTAGTTTATTGATAATAATTAACTTTTACTGCATATCGCAGGTTAATTAAACATACTTTGTTATGGAGGCGGTATCGTATTATAAGAGTTACTATAGTAATATGGACCATTAGGTATTTATTCAATTAAGAGGGGACAAATTATTGTGCCCTCCCTCGATTATTTGGTTATATACATGTATATCGTATTCTTTTAATCCTTAATATTTCGACTATGTCTTTTTAAATACTTTCTAAACCTGTATATTTTACTCCTTTAAAAAATGCATCATTCATAGAAACTTACTTATTTGAAAGGTCAATAAAAACAAAAGTACTTCAGTTATTGTTTTATTTTTTTTTATTTGAGAATACAATATCCCAAGTTTTTTTTCATACAGTCTTGAAAATGACATCGGTTAAATGGCGACCCCCATTGTGCATACATTGATTAAGTCGATTTCTGAAGTTCGTCACCACTCTCCAGCATATCAATCGGTATGTTGGCAATGGCGTCGCGAATATTGTTCTTGAGGTGAGCTATGGTCCGTGGTCGATCGACATAAACCAGGGATTTCAAATAACCCCATAAATAACGCAGCCGGAAATGTGAAAGTGAGCCTCGTCACTGAAAAAAACGACCGCGTCTTGAGGCAGGTTGTCAAGCAGCACTTCACATGCATTTTAATCTCCTCAAGTTAACAGCGTCAAGTTTAGATCATAATGAACTAAAAAATATGTTTTGAATAAGGTACCTCCATAGAATTGTTAGGTTTGTGATACTCCAATGCCTGTTGACTCTCTATTGATCTTCATGGAACGTGAAGAAAATGATGTATAGTGTGATTAAATGTCGATTTATAGTAACTTATTAGTTATTTTTTCAAGTAATTTCATTATGTACTTAATATACGAAAATAGTTCATTAGAAACACCTTTTGCGGCTAAAAAGTAGTGTTTATTCAACAAATTTAAACGAAGTCTCCATTGATATTAAGACATGGGTCTCACTGGTGGACTAGTAGTTCCTTGCTGGTAAAATTCTTGCGACTGTTTGCGGAACCGACGTCCTTTCAATCACTGCTTTAATGTAAGATGGATGTTATAAAACTTCCGGTTTCACATGACTAAGCAGATCTTGAATCGTCTGAGATACACGGGATCAAGCATTATCATGCAGAAGAATGACACCATTTATGAGCATTCCGAGACGTTTATTTTTTATACTGGCACGTAAGTGTTTGAAGTTAATTGTATAGTGCTCAGCGTTAATTGCGTGCAAGGTATTCTTTAAAATCCAAGAAAAGTTCACCTCAGAAAATATGATTAACATTATTTTTTGCCTTTTAAGATTATGGATGTTTCTACTGCATACTCCGAGGTTTGGATTATTCTTCGAATAGATAACACCAAGACTCATCACCGCCAACCAGTTGGTAAAGAAAAACATTACCTTTTTGTTGATAGCACATCAAATGTTGTAATGATAAAGCAAATTCTTCTGCTTATAAGTAAGCAATCGTGGAATCCACTGAGCGGTATCTTTGTACTACTTAAGAATGATGAAATGAACAGTTTCCATGCTGATATTCACCATTTGAATAGTTTTTCTATCTTTGACAGGTTTATTTGCTCGTAATGCATTTTCTAACTGTCTCTTATTTTGGTCTTATGTTGCAACTCGTGCAGGTGCGAGACGACCTAAATCTTTATAATTTTATAATTTAGTCACAACGCTTAGAAAAGAGTAATCGGCAAATAATTCTGATAGGTCATTACTACTTACACAAACAATATAAATAAATGAATTTTGTTGCCATAGCGACGAAATCATAGCTACGCTGATCAAACGTGTTTCTATTGAACTTTTGTAGTACCTACTATAGTAAAGGAAAAATTTCAGGAAGCACAAAACGATCCAAATAAGAACGTCTTTTTGTGCTGAATTCTTGAAATGTTTCCTTTACTATTGTGTCAAGCAGATACGCTACCGGAGAAAAAAATGGATCTGGTAGTACTGCCACATCTAATAGCTTCTCATGGTTGACGAGGGTAGTTTAATAAAAAAAAAGTATGTTATTCGTCCCACAAACATTTTTTGTACTAGTGAGAAAAGTAACTGTTAAATTACCGGTGTCTATCTTGAAAAATCTTATTTTCTTAGTTCTTTCACTCCCTCCCTGTAACCGTCACTTGTAACCTATTAGATAATTTATAATCCATCATTGGAATATAGCAACAATGAAAGAGTCTAATCAGTGTGCGAATAGGAAGTAAACAGAAAAGAAAGTATGCGGTAATGATTTTCTATTACCTATTTATTACATAAGAATTCGACTATTATTTCCTAATGTTGTAAATTGAAGCCAACGTCAGCTAGTGAAAGTTTACAAGAGATAAAAAACTCGTTTACTTCTTTATAAATTTGCTGTTACCATTCAACATGGTTATGTATGTTGGTTAAAGAGAAATTCTAAATAAAATATTTTATACATTTCGAGACCAAAGAATACAAAGTTCTCAGATAATAGAAGATTTAAACGAAGATGAACATTTCCATATTCTTAAAATTTGACATTTATATTTTTAACAATTATAACAAAATAAATATCGTACTCATTTACTTTATCTTATAAGTGTCAATTATTTTTATATTGAGCAAATTCTAGGAGACAGAAATCTAATTTTCAACCTTCCAATAGTGTTATCGAACTTTCCAAAAACAATTGGTACTAAATCTAAGTACTTAAAGTTTCATTTGTTGTTTAGCAGATCAATGACAGTTACATTTAAAAATACTCGGCGTGATCGTGATTGATCTAAAATTGTCGATAACTTTAAGAGCAATATTGCCACCACTGTTTTAGGTACATATGATAAAAATGCGAGGGAATTCTTTAGGTTTCATGGAGCCCTGGAGTTGGTAAGAGGAAGCTGCCTACTCGCTGCAGTTGAAAGGAGGTTAATTGACCATAAAATAAAAATGTTAGATTCAGGATTCATGAATGTTATCTTCAATTGAAAGAGTCAACAATATTTAACTTGCCAAACCCAAAATTACTTTATAACTCTATGGAACCACTAGTATTTTTTCGTATTTCGTATTTGAGGGTACGTATACCATTTGCTGGTGTTGGTATGATTTTTTAACAACTATCCTTGAGTTAATAATTGCCAATTTGGTCTCACAATCTCTTTTAATCAATTCTAATACTAAGAGTTTTAAAAGCAAAAACGTAATTATGGTCATCAGAACAAAGCATCTTAATGACTAATGGCATTAGTAGATTGTTAAATGCTATTCCGATTATTTTATAGTGATAATTTTTTAATCAAAGTGTACGCAAGATAATACTGTAAAATAAATTGGTGTACGTGCGTGTTTGAAGTTTAATAAATCAAATGTTCTTAAAGTCAAACATTTAAATTAAATTAAATAAAGTTAAAAATTAATTTATAAGCCATTATTCACTTATATTCATGAGGTGAATATTGATTTTATCACAGAACTATGAAACAATTGGTCAGATGAATCATCTTATTTCTTTCGCCAACTCTCAATGTTAGAAGCTTTAGTATTATATAAAACTGATGATAACAAATGAAGAACTAGAGTTTAACGAATAAGATATAGGCAGTGTGAGTTATAATTTTGATTATAATCTTATAATAGACTATATTTACTTCTTGATATTATAAGACTCGTGGGGTTTAACAAACTTTATTTACTACAAAACTTCACAACTGCCTTTCAACAAACTAAATCTTGAATTAGATATAGCGCATCTCCTTAAAATTAATTATATTTTTTTTGAGACTTGCTTCAGAAAATTGATCTACCTTTTCATTTCCTTCATTGTTATCTTGATTAAGCATCTATTGAACGTCTATAGATAGAAAGTTACTTTTTGTATTCTAAAGCCATTCTTTGTTCTTCAATTTAAGTATGAGATAATCCAATTACCATGGTCGCCAATTGCATCTGCTAGTTTCACTCAAACCGAAATTTTTGTTTCCTCTTCTTACTATTTAATCCAATTTCTATCTTGGCATTGTCATAGGACCTTCGGCGAATACAGAGCTTATATTTAAGGCCCATTTTTGTAGATTTAATATTATCTTTATTTTTACTAATTTTTTTAAATTTTAGTGGTTTTATATGTGTCACGATCATGTCAAAAATTGGGGACTGGATTTAATTGTTTGTTTTTTCTACTATAAATATTACAAAACTAGCTGTTATTATTTTAAGTAATAATTTAAACAAATGTTATATGATACAGCTTATCGTTTAGTAAATTGAATAATAATGCTTGTTCTTTATATAAATAAATATAGAAATATAAATATTTTTTAAATATATTTCTGCTGATATCAAATGAACTTCGGAAGTTAAAATTCAATTTACTAATTAAGATACTATTCATGTTCGTTAGTTTTTAGGCTAATTTTAGGCTGATTTTGTGTTGATTTTTTTTAAATAAACAAAGATCACAAAGGTTAAAAAATTCTTTAAGATTATACTCAAATTGTAAATATACAATTTTTATTTAACATAATTTTTTATAGGTATTATAATATTTTTATTATACTTTAAATATGAATTACTTTATTTAAATACATAAAATTGTTATCTCCTCAACCATTAGTGAAATTTAATAATTCCGAAATCATTTTTAATAATAGAAAGTAAACATTCTCACTCTTGCTTCTTATGTGTTTTGCATGTATTTTAATTCTATAACAAGTGATATAATGAATACTCCGCAATTGTTTTAATCAATATCAACAGTCATGGATGTCAAAATTGTCGATATCAGATGTAAATGGAGGCGCCGTAATGACAAATTTTAATTTAAATAAAATAATGAGTGAAAAATCGAGTAAATTTCTGGGTTTTCTTTTTCTACTTCTTCATGGTTTTCGGCCTTGAGCCCACTGAATAGCTTTATCCCTGCCTTCATATACGTCTCTTCCATTATTATTGGAAGTCAGATTTGGAGGGCAATTGTTTGGGTGACGGTTTCTGCAATTTTGATATGTTCCTTTGATCCTTGTTACTTTCCCTTTTTGATAGGGCTGATCTTCACACAGGTCTCTACCTTTATTACTGGTTGTATGACTAGTGTAGCCATCCACCCTAACCCATATTGGGGTTTCCTCTGGTTCCCGTTCCCCAACCTTAGTTTAATTTTCATTTATTGACTTTTGTTTTCCTCTTCCTTTCATGATGATTTTGGGTTGATCATCGAACTTAATTTTGCAATTTGTTTGGTGGCTATATCTAAAACTAGCACTTACTTTCAAATATTAAATGACTATTAGTTTGTTAAGTTTACTATTTAATTGTTCTTATTATTGTAATTTATTTTCACGTGTAATTTGGAATATACTTTAAATTCATATGTTAATTTTTATTGAATTTGTAATTTTGCTATGTTTAAACATTTTTTTGGTTTTATATGACTTCTCTTTGTATACCTGATAATGAACGACTGGTAACAGTCGAAACTAGTTTTATTTTATTAAAGTGTGCGTGGTAAATATTTAGGGTTTTCTTTGGTTTAATCAATTGAATTTTGTTTTACTCTCCTTTGGTTCAACATTTTCTAGTAAATAAATTTTTGAAAAATATCTGCTTTGTATTAAATTCAACTGATATGTAGTCGTGGCACTTTGTGTTTCTCGTCCCACCTCTTCTGGTTGCTCAATGGTGTCGATTTTGAAACTGACAAAGTCAATGTTCAGTTATACCCTTGATATTGCCAAAAGTGATCTCATTGTTACGAAACGAACATGGCAAAAGTGAAAGCTGCTTTGTTTATAGAAATTTCGAATGAAATGGAAGTGTTGATAATTTTATGACGTGGTCGCTACCTGTGCATAATCATGTGAAAACACAATGTACGAAGTTTATTGTAAGGGAACTTATTTTTTTATATATTTAAAAACATGTTTCATTAAATTAATTTAAGAGGTAAAAGAGGGATGTATAAAAACACCAAAGAGGGTTTCTTAAAATTTGTTAGATTTAAATACATAAATATACTTTTTGAAATATCTTATTTTCAACAAATAAATAGAAGTGTGTAGTAAAAGAATGCAAACAAATCAAGTTTTATCTGATTTTTTAGATTGATACAGCAACAAGCTAATATTTTCCAAAAAAGCTCAATAGTTTTATTATTCAAATGCCAAAATGTTCCAAACAATGAGCAATTTCTGCAGTATTCCTGTTTTAAAACAATTAAATATATATTTACTGCCATTTTAAATCGACCAACTTTTGACTTCTTATTGTTTTGTTTACAAGAATACTTCTTGAAATTCTAAGTAAATGTATTCAAGTACTATAAAATTTGGCCTCCAGAGAGAAATTGCTGTTTCAATGGAGTTTTATGGTTTATTATTTAAATTCAAGATAATATTACGTCGGAAATACAGTTAGTATTTTAAAAGAAAAACGTTTACTAACAAAAGGAATGACAATGCTTCACATGTACATTTATAAAAAGATTCTTACAATTCAATAATTACGTTTTTAAATAAATTTCTCATTTGACTAATGATTATTACTGGTAAAACTCAAAAGGAAAACAAAAAGAGTTTTGTAATGATAATAAAAATCACAATGTTCTTTATAAATGATTTTTCCATTTGAAGTGGGAAATAAGTCCCAAGTTACCAATTATCTTTTTCAGATAAACCATAAACTAGAATTTTAAAATTTTTTAAAAAGTAATTTAATTTCCTTTTATGAAGATAATAATCGTAGTATTATTTTACAAGCTTATAAAAAGATGTTCAACTTGACAGTTTTTTTTTAGTAAACCTTGTTGGTACTACGAGTATAAAAGTTTGCTTAAATGTCATAGCAGGTTCATACCAGAAATATTAAAATATTTATCGAAGCACAATCTGACAAATTTTTATTATAACTAATATGTATATATATATATAACTGATTTCTTTTGAAAAGTACTAACTATAGTTTTGGGACAAATACAAAATATTTTAATGAAGTAATAATATGTTTATTATTAAAAAAAAGTAGTACAGGTAATAAAGGTAAAAATGGACAAAACTAATGAAAAGCCCTGTACTTTTTGTTAGAAATATTGCTCTTATTAAAGTTTAAACTTATGGGGTAGATGGCATTTTTTTAAAGCATAAATATTATACAGGGGGAATTATAACATACAACCAAGAAGATGTTGTTGACATTTATAAAATATTTTGTATCTTGCTTATAAATAACGTAAATCTATCGAGTGAATATTTTTTCGGAATTTGCTATAAGTAATTTTGTGGAAACTATCCATAATAAATATGAAAAGATAAATTGTATTTATCTGAATTTCAAACAAAATATCAATATCTCGTACATCTTCTAAAATATCTTTTAAAGTAAAAAATAATATAGGCTCATTTTTATTAAATATAAAACCAAAAATTGATAAATTTTTAAAATTGGGTGTTTACAAACTAAATTGTCCGGATTGTAAAGCCATCTATCTTGGTCAGACCCTTAGAAATTTTAACATAAGATACTGTGAACACTTACTACGTTATAGATTAAAACAACCAGATAAATCACATTACCCAAAATACCTCATTGACACTAAACACAAACCTACACTTAACAACACAATTGAAACAACAGTAGAGGTACTTCACGTAAATGACAAGAAAGAAGAACTTGATTTTTTGGAAGAATATGAAATCAAGAAATGCCTAAAATATCCTCAATATATTAAATGAACAAATAAACCTGCGAAGTGCAATTATTTTACATTACCTTTTAGACTAAATACTTATATAATAACCAAAAAAAAATTTAGACAAGAAGAATACTATTGTCTTTATTGCTTATTGAAATGTTTGTGATGTGAGATTGTTTACACTTGACAAAATCTGTCAATCTTGCCTGATGTTCCTGTTTTTCGGGATGCTCATAACAAATAGCTAACCCCTACAGTTGCATTATGCTTAAATAAATAATGCAAATAAAGGGGAGGAAACAATATTTGTGTCAAAGTTCGATTGAGGTCAGTTTAAAACCCTAGTTTTTGTCAGGCAGTACATTCACTCCAGTAGAACCATTGAATTCTTTTTAAAGTTTCAATGTAACCGTATAGCGTCGTTCTATTTACGATGAAATATTGGTTCACCATATATGAAAATTTTTTTGGGTTAAACCTACAAAAAAATAAACACAATTTCAATGTAGTTACAATGTGTCCTTTGAAGATATGTTAAATAGAAAATCGCGATTGTATTTAGTGTGTTCATCTGCATTCTGCACAAACTATTAATAAAGTTTCGAACTTAGTGCAAAAGTTCACAGGGTTTCATAAAAAATTTTCTACAATATGGAGCAATTAGGGTAAAATATGATTTTTTTTTATCATTTCATATGGTTTTAGAATAAGCAGGAATAACATTTTTCAGTTAATGTAAAAAAAATTTTTTCCCTTCTAAATAGTTACAGAAGCAAAAAAACGAATTTAGTTTACATATTAATTATTCACGAACAAAAGTTCAGGCCCATTCTGTTGCACAAAACAGGACTTCGAAATATTCAACGATTATATCAAAAAATCTTACTAGAGGTTGATTATACATTTATAGTGTATAGTATAATTGTAAAATTTCTTTTAAATGTTTGTTGCATAAAGCGTAAGAAAAATAATAATAGTATTTTTCAAATACCTCAAATAGTTATCGTATCCTTTAAAGCAAAAAAATTATTAAATATTTGTATAAAAGAGGATCAAAATAATCAGTTTTCCTATGTACACAAATTAAAAATTTTAATAAATCCGGACTGTAAGAAGGGTGGTTTAAAACATTGAAGTCTACTTTGTGCAGAACAGCCAGTGCAACCTTACTATTGTGCACTAGTGCGTTAACATGCAAAAGTAAAACAACTTTAACTAGTTTTCGACTTCTTCTGTTCAGGAAATAACTTTTTCTTTATAGTCGATGAGGAGGATTCCCTCGGTATCCCAAAAAATGATCGCCATGAGTTAACCGGTCTTGGAACTTTTCTTGATATGACCTTTGTTGTACCAAGATGGTCGCGAAATATATTGAAAACGGTCGTATCAGATATTTTAACGATTTTTACAAGCTTTCTCCCTCAGACGAGCATTTTTCAGTGCTAAATTTTCTATTTTTTCGATAAGTTCTATTCTTTCAGGTCCAAGAATAGTTACCGTATCATTTAACCCTTATTCATTGTACGAGGATGATTTGAAAAGTTTTAGATATGAAGTAGGTGTTGCCTGTATAAGCTAGATTCCTTATAGTGTAAATATGAAAACTGTTTGTTAACTATCGGTCACGAGCTGTTATGCAGTGTTCTAAGTAGGTTGGCCTTAACATTTTCAAACAATATAATTTGTATTTCTATACCATTCAAAAAACTTTTCAAATCAGCCTCGTACCTTGAATATTTTCTTTTCTAACATTCGCGTTTAATTAGTTTTCAATTCAATTAATAACTAATTGTTCCAGTTTTAAATTAGTGAGTCTGTAGCTAATTTGACAGTGTTATAACTTTATTCAGAACGGGTCATTGTGCATTACAGCTAATGTTTTGGAAATCACCAGTAGCATAATAATAGCCAATTTCAGAAATTGTGTCACTACTTTTAAGTCCCGAATGAGATTTTTCAATGCATTCATCGTCATAGCTCAGAGTGAATGTACTCTGGTTGGGGCAGAACTGGGGCTTTAAAATGACCTCAACCGAACTTTGACACAAATGTTTTCCCTGCGATCAATACCCCGGAAGAGTTCGTGCTCGATTACTTATATAATTATTTCACTTGCGTACATATTGACATTTCAAATGGTATCATCATAATCTTTGCTTTGCCGAATATAATTATAGAATATAAAAAGTTAATTTAGACAGGGTGTCTGGGTTTATACGACAGGTAATGGAAGTTGAACCTCCTGAGATTATCACTTAATATGTACGGTAAACTAATATAAAAATGGTATGTTTTAAATATGATAACTGATTTATCCTTAATACAAATTTTACAAAATGAATACACACCATCGTAGTTTAACGAGACATAAAGTGATTACATTGAACCATGTGAATGGAATAAGAGCGAGCTGTATATTTAACTCTGTACCAACTTCCCCACTTTTCTTAACCATTAACTTGATGTTAATGTTCAGTAAGCAAAACTTTGACAATATTTTGCCATTTGAGTCAATATAATGCATCATAAAAAATATTGCCCATACAAATAATGAGTTACTAAGTCGCCAGCTAAGAATCCAAATCTAGAGAAGCTGTACATACAGAGTACAAAAAGTGTAGGCAGTCTTGAGATTCTTATTTTAAATTTCAAGTGTGATACATCGTTGAAATTAGTTCGGCAAGAGGTATATAAAAATATACGGGGTATTTAATTTAAAAAACATAACTTTGATATGCTGTGACCTTATGAGACAACCTGTATATTACGAAATAATTTTAAAATGTGAAGCTTGACTCTATTTATAATTTTTATTTAAAACATTCTTTAAAAAAACTTTGGTCTGGCACTGCGTTCCTGAGCACACTGTATAATTGGGACTGATTTTAAAATGTGAATCTCAAGACTGTCTACACTTGTTGTAAATACTTTTTTTCGTAACTTCAATAATAGCGGACTAATCGAACTTGGCCACACTAATGCGTCATCCTGTATATGTTACGGTTGTCGAAGAAATAGCGTGGAAAAGTGGATTACATTTAAATAGATGTCCTTATTCTTTTCAAATCAATAATTGTAATCATTTTTTTATTAAACTGCGATGTTGTGTATTGAGTGAGACGAATTGTATACCTATTTAACCTGTTTTCTAAAATAAAGAATATTTATTTGTTTAGCAATAAAGAAAAATCCGAGTAGTTTTGACCTCTTAGGCCAGAAGATAGTAAAATTTTACGGTTCTTTTCCTATCTAAGTTATGTAAATTTTTAGACTTGAAGTCAGTCCTAAAAACCTAAACAACAAAGAACTTAATATTTTAAGTGCACTAGTATATCTACTATACAGAGTTTGGAAAAAGTCATGGATCACTCTAACATTTCCGCAATATAATTATAGAACAAACAGTTTAAAAAAATAATTTTCAGTATTTGGGAATCAGTTTTCTTATGCATTTTTATGGTAGTGCATTTTTTTAAATATTGACTGCGTTATATTTCGATAGAATTAGAATCCTTATAAATTACTCAATACCATGTTTTTGTCTTACAAATATAGAGGATCTTAAGAAAATATACATGGTGAGTCACCGTAGACGCGACGGTCCAGAAATCCAGAACGGTGCATTTGATGAAAATTTTGTAAAGAGTACTTTTTTGTCTGTATTCAAAAATGCCACAATTTAAAATTAGTTCCACTTATACAGATTGTCTCAGAAAAATCGTATACATCGTATGTTTTTACATTTTTATAAATCTCTTGCCGAGATGATTTCAACTGGGTGTCACTATGTTTATTATATTCAATAAAATATCTACAGCCACCTTAAAATCACATTTTTTTGAATTTAGATGTCTGCAGCAGGCAAACCGTTGATAATTAATAAAAAAGGCTTACATATTCCTATCGTAACTTTTCAAGTTTTATGCTATGATATTAAAAAATATTTGATACAAAGTGATCAAAAATCATATGGGATTTCAAATTTGTGATTTTCAGGTGGCTGTAGATCCTTTATTAAACATAATAGACATGAAGTGTGATAGATCATTGAAATCATCTCGGCAAGAGGTTTATAAAAATGTAAAAATATACGGTGTACTCGATTTTAAAAAACATAACTTTGATACAAATATTTTTCTGGGACAACCTGTATAAGTCAAATTAATTTTAAAATATGGCTTTTTTCCATACACACAAAAAAGCATTCCTACAAAATTTTCATCAAATCAAATGCTCCGTTCTGGAGTTATGGACCCTTTATAATACAATTATAATATAATATAAAATAAAAATACAACACATTTAAAATAAATGCACTAATTGTTTAAAAAAGCGAGGAATAGTATTTTAAAATATATTGTATTTCACGCCTTATTTTCATTTTAAAATCATTTTAAACAAACATTTCCTTGTATACCTGTGTTTATAAGTTTTCCCATACAAAACAATTAAATGGATTTAAATCGGGTAACCTAGCGAGCCTTTCAATAGGGCTCCTAGGTCCAATGAAACATCGGAGAAAACAGTGTTTTATTTTCTGAAATCTTCTGTATCACTAAATGGGATTAAAAATACTATTTCTCATTTTTGGAATTATTATAACACTCTTAGACCGAAAAGCAGTTTTTTGAAGTATAATTTAATTATATAATATATGTACTTTTATTGCATTTTATTTTTTTTCTTGATATTCCTTTCCAATTTATCCTTCTTGGTTTTGACTTACATATCTTCTTTATCTATCTGGTTTCAGATATTTTTACTAGAAGCATTTTTTTCTAGTACCCAACGTTTAACCTATGTATTCTCCTGCTATCTTCTATAAGAATTTAGTTTCTACGGCTAGTATCGTTTGTTATTAAGTTTTATTTTTCTCCACCGTGTAAGTTCTAATAACGGAAGGTATATTACTGTACAAGCGATAACTTTTTCGATATTTTATTATGTATTACTTGTATGGAATCACTAACTTTATTCGAAGAAAAAGTTTAAAAGTACCTTTGACAATCTAAAATTACGAATTAACTTGAATATGAGTGCCTTTCATTCCCCTACGTCGAACTATAACTTCACTTCTACCCTTCCTGTCGATTTTCTAGAATTTATATTTTTTGGCTTCTCGAACATTCTACAACATTTTTGGCGTTTACCACATTATTCGGGAAGCTGTCATAGCTGTCAGCAGTTAGGTTAGGTTGCCCTGCCTTGTAACTGTAACTACTCCTTTATGTTCAGTACAATATTTTGCTCTTCGTTGCTAAGTACCATTGTTGCCTTTTTACTCTTTAAAAGTAAATTTTTTTCCTTCAAAGTGTCCCTTGAGAAGCTATACTTATCTTAGGCAGCTGTGAATGTATTTATACCAATTATTAGTAAAATATCACTTTACAGATTACTAATACCAATAACTATTTTTAGATGATCGTGACTTTTGATCTTTATTTTCTAAACAGATTTTCCAAATTTTTACCATTATCACACCATGTTAGACGTTTGCGAATGCTTAAATCATTGTAGCGGTACGCGGTACCGACAGGACAAATTATGCAAAAAAAAAACCTTCTGCATAGTTTTGGATTCGAAATGAATCAGGTGTTTTTATCAAAGAATAGTTATTAAAATTGATCAAATACGTGTTAGTATTAGTATCAAGAGAAATTAAATTCGATTTTCTCTGTTGTCAAAGTTAAAATTGCACCCATTGATTCTATATTCATACATACAAACACCCAATTCCAACCCGTATTTTTTTATCAAATTTGTTTTAGGATATT
Source organism: Hermaeophaga mercurialis (assembly GCA_951812935.1). Classification (NCBI taxonomy): domain Eukaryota; kingdom Metazoa; phylum Arthropoda; class Insecta; order Coleoptera; family Chrysomelidae; genus Hermaeophaga; species Hermaeophaga mercurialis. The sequence continues at coordinate 24,811,021 of OX638360.1, forward strand.
AAGACTACTGGTAATAGTAATGTCTTTTTGCCATCTTTTGTGTTGCCCTCCCCACACAACCACTTCATCTGCCCCTCTTAAAAAAGTTTTATGAAGGCCGAAATTTCGTCAAGAAACAGCATGTAGGTTCTCAACTTCGGTGTGCTCGTTTAAGTTTAAAACAATATACAGGGTGAGGCATTAGTGTGGCAAAGCTCCATTAGTTCGCTATTATTGAAGTTACAAAAAAAAAGTATTAAAAAATATTTGATACAGAGCGATCAAAATTTGGAATTCTATCTGATTTTTAATCACTCTGTATCAAATATTTTTTAATGCCGTAGCATAGAAGTTGAAAAGTTATGATAGGGACATGTAAGCCGTTTTTATTGATTTTCAACGTTTTGGGTGCTACACACATCTGAATTCAAAAAATGAGATTTTCAGGTAGCTGTAGATCCTTTATTAAACATACTAGCCATAAAGTTAAAATTAGCTCGGCAAGAGGTTTATAAAAATGTAAAAATATAAGGCGTGTTCCATTTAAAAAACAAAATTTTTACTGGCACTGAGTTCCTGAACACACTGTATATTTGGGACTAATTTTAAAATGTGAATCTCAAGACTGCCTACACTTTTTGTAAAAAAATTTTTTTTTCTTAACTTCAATAATAACGGATATAACGTACTTCGACGCACTAATGCCGTACCCTGTATAAAAAATTCTACAGTTGATTATGAATAATATATTTTTTTTATAATTTGTTATCGGGTTTCAACTTTACAATAAAAGTTAATATTTTGTTGCTAATTTTTTTTAATGGAATATTTTTTAATTTATTAGTGAGCGACCAAAATTTATTTTTCGTATAGAATTTTGCATCGTCCTAAGTCTAAAATACAACCATCACATATTAAAAGTATTATACATGTATCAAAAAGGTAAATTTTGCTCAACAGTTAATTTTGAAAATATCGAAAAAAATAATTTGATTAGAATTGAAAACTACGTCCTATATTAAATATCAGTGTGTAGGGACAATTGTTTAAAACAATGAGAAATATGTAAAAATAACGAAAAATATTTATTCAATGCAGTTTTTTTTAAGTCAAGAACATTAGGTAAAGTATCCAGTTTCAATATTTACTTTTATATTACTAATTGCACAATATATGTTATAAAGAAAAAAAACTATTTTAAAACGGTCACATAAGATAACGCAGTGTGTTATTTAAAAATTTTTCGTATAATCGTGAAATCCTAGAAAACAGTTATTTGTAGCCCGTTTTGATAGATACTCCTGTTTATTTTGGGGTCAGTGAATACATTGTGTTGATATATTATTAAATTTAGTTTTCGTTTGTGGCAACTAAAACAACGAAATTATTTTATATTATCAACCAATAAATAAATAACAAACAAAAAATTAAAATAACAATAAATTATCTGTAAAAAAATATATATACAAAAATAAATTTATATAACAATGGTTTCATTCAATATCTCGTTTCCTTCCATTTATTTGTAAAATATAATTCTTTCATTCCAAATTTCTTGACGAAAATGTTTAATTAAATTAAATGCATTCATTTTTTATACCATCATAGTATCATTGTTTTAAATAATATATATACTTTTCTGTAAATAACTTAAACACCCTGTAACTTTTCATATTTCAACGTATTATTCGAGTATCTTGCAATATTGACTATTATATTTTACAATTAAAATTGTTAAAGAGCATTACAGCAAAAAATTCATAAAAAAAATGTTCGTTCCATCTGCTTTTAAGTATTTCGTTGATTGGCAATATAATTTAGCAAAATTTTAGGTACTAACAGAGAAAAGTATTTTTAATTTACTTTAGTAACATTTAAACTATAAATTATTAGATACTTAGTGTTTATAGCTACATTTCAGACAAGCAGAAAAGTAAGGAGGGCAGCACTACACTTTCTAATGCATTATGTACACAAGATCTTAAACCTCTAATATATCATATTTAATTGTAATTATTGCACTAGTTTTTATATTTATTACTTTTAATTTGTTGTATACTGTACACCTTATAACTTATTTACAATTCGTAAAATAAATATTTATATATATTGGATTCATTACATTGTTTGAGGTGTGGATTATTTTACATTCATACTTATACTAAAAATGTAGTTATCAGATTAAAATTTAATAATACAGTGATATGACCCAGAAAATAGAAATGAAATATTCCTATTTGATATATCCCAACAAAAAAACTGAAACTAGCAAAAGTCTTATTTTTCAGGAAAATTAATGTAAGTTACTTTCGAAACTCCGCTAATTTTATATTCAGTTTATTTTTAGTTGTATCCAAAAAATTCAGTACAAGCTTTTCGGTATATTTAAGTACATTATTTGAAAAAAAAATAGATTGGCTAATATATAATTAACTGCCACTAACTTATATTAAGTCCAATTTTAATTAGAATTCTATTGTAAACTGGTATTGATCACAGCGACTAATTTACGATTTAAAATAGTGAAAACCAATGGATTATTGACTTAATTAAAACAGCAGAAGTGGCGTCGAAGTATTTCCTCACTACTAGTAAAAGTAACATATTTTTATATTATGAATGATACTTTCCCCCTAAGCTAAACTAATATATTGAAAATAAAGATGTTAAGCAATGCTTCAGTCAAATGATTTGCTTTAAATGTGGAAAACTATACCATATATTACTTTTAAGTTGAAATTTTTTGTAAATAAACTACATACTCAGTTAAAAAACATGAAAGTAATAGTTATATTTTTTACGACGTTGTAACTTTAATTTGAAAAACATTACAGACGTTAACTTATCCAAGGTGCATTCGTTATTATAACCCTGTTGCACGGCCGCAAAGATCACCAGATCATAACCCATTCGATTTTTATTTTGGGAGGCATTTATGGTGATAAAATGTTTGTGCTCCTATAAAATTCTAACTAATAAACTTTTATGTATTTTATGTAATTGAATATAGTTTCCTTTCATAACATTTAAATTTAACCATATACACCACCTTTTATAGATTCTTAGAAAATAAGTTTGTCAGACAAGAATAAGCTATTGAGAGTTTACTTCTACTAATTAAATTTAAAGAAAAATAGAGATCGTTACTACAGAGACACAACAGAAACTGCATTTGTGACGCTTATTGATCCCATTCATAGAAAATTTAATCTTAAATTAATACACTTACAGGAATGTTTTTATTACTCTCAGCCAAAACACACATATATAAATAAGTTTGTTTACCAAAAGTATCTATTGAAAATTGAATTCCACTAATTGAGTTTAAAGCAAAACCAAAAGAAGCCGAGTGAGGCTCAACAGAAATCGGTGCACTGGGGTTTAACGACCCCATTCATAATGGATCTAACCCTATCCCAACATTTTTAAAGCTAAGACATTCTAAATAAAAATACAAGCCATTGAGAAAAGCCAATGTCTTGCTTAGATCACTTTTGTGTGAAAATTAAATAGAACGGAAACATATTTTTATAGGAATATTTTAGGTCACTCTCAACCAAAACATGAAATAGCTTGTTTACCAAAAATATTTATTGAAAATTGAAATTCATCAATTAGATTTACAGCAAAAAAAGAGAGAGAGGCTCAAGAGAAATCGGTGTAGTCAGGTTTATTGACCTGATTGATAATATTCTAACATTTTTAAAGCCAAACTAGTAGAAAATAAGAGCTACTAGAAAAATGAAATGTCTTGCTAAGTTCACATTTGTATGAAAAATTAAATTGACTAGACGTATATTCGTACAGTAACGATTATACATAACACTTTCAGCCAAAACATATGAAATAAATTTGTTTACCTAAATTACCTGTTGAAAACTGAATTCTACTAATTAGGTCCAAAGCAACAAAAAAATAACGATATTATACAGACTCAACAGATTTTCGCTTGAAAGTTAATGATCCCACTGATAATGGATCTAATCTGTCCTAACACTTTTAAAGCTAAGACATGCTTAATAAAAATATAAGCTATTAACGCAGTTAAATGTCTTACTAAGATTACTTGCATGCTAAAATGAAAAATTAGACTAGAAATACAGAAATGTTTTTATACAAAATATTTGTATAATATACGTTTATCTAATACGAAAAATCTATTCACAGGGAAATTCCACTAATTAGGTTTAAAATTAAAAATAAGAGAATTACTATACCCGACAGAAATCGCAGTAATTAGGCTAATTGCTCCTAATTGCAACTTAATATATTACATACATAAAAAAAACAAAATATTGATCCCAATCGTGCATAAATCTAATCCCAACCTAACTATTTTAGAGTTAATAGATTCTAAATAAAAATATGACATTGATGCAGTCTTGCTAGTATCAAATAAGTGTAAAAAGCTGATACCATTTTATCAACTCATACAAATATTTATTTAAAGTACATATTATTAATTATAACACCAATTGTACATTGAAAGACTTCGAATTAAAATGATTCCAGGATATTTTCAGTTAATTAGATTGGTTCGCGGGCCTATGGAAACATTCTCTTGGATCCGTACCTGACATAACATTCAGTTGTTTACCACGTTCTAGAAATCAATTGCAACAGCTTGTGAGTCATGTGCTGACTGAGATGATTTTAACCAGGAACAAGAACTTTAATACAATAAAAAATTTTAATAATGCGAAAATAAATTGACGATAATCGCAAATACGCAATATGAAGTGAAGTTAAACATAAATTTAAAGCTATATTGGGCTGTAAATAAACTTAGAATTCATAATTTTTAGTATAAAAGTTGTGGTTATAGATTATAATGATATTACACTTCATAATTAAATTGGTTAAATTATAATATAAGTTAGAGTGATTTTTTGGAAACAAAAAAATAAAATATTGTTTACCAAATTGTATATTTTTAGAATGTATGAGTTTATTTTGCTTGATTAATAATCAAATAAATTGTGATGTAGCTCTGTTGAGTAGTTTTTAATAATAACGATTTTAGATGATCTGGAGTAATGACCCTAAATAACCTCTAGCAGGAAATATAAATTATTATTAATTCAAATTATTGACGAAAAATGTTTAAATAAAACCACAAAAATTTTTGGTAAAAGTTTTTAAATAGTTTCCAAATTAATTAATTATTAATATAATTTAAAAGGAAGTATAATATTTTATGTACATTAAAACGTTAGTGTCTAGACCAACAGGAATATTTTCCTGCAAAAAATGAAATCAGAATTAAACCAACATTTTCAATTAGATATTATGAAATTTGCAGGTTCGCATTAATAAATAAAACCCGATCATAAACAAAACTGCGTTTTTTATACTACGCAATATTAGCGAAGTTATCCAGCGAGGTTTTCCGTTATTAAAAAGTCGTAAAGAAATAAAATACGACATCTCACCTAAAGAATACATCCTTTTCCATTGATCACAGCTAGTATCCATTCACAAAATTAGCAAAAACAACGCGAAAACTAGCATCAACATTGCAAAGCGATAGTATATTGCGCGTACGCTGCCAACATAACGAATCACAATATCCCTAGACACACACACGGAACACGTGGGTATAAATGTTAGAAAGTACGGAGGAGAGCAGGTAAAGGCAGAGCGCCATGTCGCGCTAAGAGCAGCCGACCTCCGTAACGGTAAGAGTTGTACTACAGAAACAGTTGAGGAACAGCTAGGCACTCGCCATTATTGTTGCAGGTAAAAAGTAGGCCGACGACTATGCGGTTTGCAGGCTGTCAGCTGCCTAGTAAGATCAACGAGAGTTTATTTTGTGGGGAAGAGGGGAGCAAAGCACTAGCATCTACGGTCTTCTTCTAATTATCTACTCCGCTTTGGCGGGGACACTCTAGTTTTAAAATGTGACGTCGACTCACCCACCTCCTGCAGGAAAACTTCCGGTCATATGTTTCGGTGGAACGCCTCCTTTCCGAGATTAAATTGTTATGTTTATTTATATTTTTTTATCCGCAATTTTACAGATATTATTTCATATGTTCGAGGTTCAATCGGATAAATTCGGGAACAGCTATGAGAAAATAGTTTACAGGGAACACAAAGACCATAACACGTTAAATATAAAAATAGGAAAACATAAATTCGAGCGAGTACTAGTAAACAAAAAAATGTTCGAAAAATAGAAACTACGGAAAGAATTCCATCAGGCCATCGAGCATACTACAGATACCGACATCTCATGTTAAACAAAAAAATCAGCAGAAATACAAAATGACATCTACTAAACCAGTAGTAACATATGGAGCAGAAACAATGAACATCACTAAAGAAGACGAAGAAAAATTCAAAGAAACATGGTAAGAAGAATATATGTCCCAAAGAAATTTCATGATGATGAATACCAGAAGGCTCATGAATTATGAAATAAGAGAAATCTTTCAGGAAGACAACATCAGAAGATTTGTAAAAGCATAATGATTACAACGGTTGGGACGCATAAAGAGAATTAAAATTAATAGGCAAGTAAAGATGATCGCTGAGTGGAAACTTTTCGGACCAAGAGGAAGACTTAAAAGGAAATGGGAAAATCAAATAATAAGCGCCATAGCTAAAATAGGAATACGAGGATGGTGGAATCTAGTTCAGGACAGGCAAAAGTGGAGAAAAATAGTGGAGGAAGCTAAATCCCTTAAGGAGCTCTATACTAAGTGAGTGATTCACCACATAACGAGTTGTGATAATGCAAAATGATTGTACAATTACGATTTTGTTTTTCACCACTGATCAATTATAATCAAACTATAATTTTCTTCGATGTGCCTCTTGACCACATAACTTTTCTTAGCAAAAAATCAGGTTGAAAGATCCAAACAGTCGATTGTTGCTTTATTTCTGGTTCATAGACGTAGCTCAAGTTTACCAGTTAACACGGTCTGGTTTTTGAGTTGTGAATAGATTATGTGGTATTCATCGAGAACAAAGTTTTCTCGCGGCTAAATGAGTATGCAAAATGGAATGTATCGAGGTCCAAGAAATGTGGAAAATTGCATAAATCTGATCATATTTTACAGGACGATCTTCTGCAATCATTTAAATCACAGCATCGATATTTTTAGCAACAACTAATGTTGAAGAACTCCCTTACCTTGGTCGACACGACCAATTTTAATCTTTATGACGAGTGAAAGTAGAAAGGACAAAGTTTTTAACAATCGGAACAAAACTGACAAATTCTGGTCATATTTTACTGTATTGCTGTGCAGGTGCCGCTAATTCGCACAAGAAACCATAGATTTCCCATTTTTCTGTCTTTCGTATAAGTATCCCCTTATTTATTTCTTACAAGAAATTTATATTCTTGAATATACAGTTGTTCATACACCTAATATTAATATATATTCGGATTAATTAATAACTATTATTATTTGTTTTTTCTTAAATATATGTCAGTAATGCAGAATATGAGAGTTCATACATTTCAGACAAGGAAAAGTATTTTATAATCTCTAACCGTAAATTGCATATGATAATTAAAAGGGTCTAGCAAGCTAATCTGTAAGTTGCAGACTCTATATGACATTCTTAAAATAGGGAAATTTTGACTCTATAAGTTTTATTCAAGTATAATTAAAAAATTTAAGAAATCAATATTTATAATACGGATTCGAATTTATTTTTAGTATTTGCATTTGTCTATAAGGACGTACTTATGCTGTTGATGTGGATGTAGGATTCAATTTGAAATTGTTGTAATGTTTCAATAAAAATATAAAGTGATTGACGGCTATTGTAGAAAATTATTATTAAAATATTAGTCAAAAAACTCACAAGCGTTTGTAGTGCCACAGATATTTGAAGATAGTGAAGCCCAAATTATTGGCGGAAATAACTTAAAAGAAAGAAAGTGACAACATACAATTTCGACATTAGTCATATTTTAATTAATTAATTAATTAATCGATTGCTAAAAATATATTACTATTTGTTCAGGTTTAAATACATAGTATTTATTATAACAAATGTTTACAATAGAAATAAAACAGTAGGAAGTCATGTACCTTTTTGTAACTGTGTAAAGTAAATAACTGTTTAAAATATTTTGTGCATTGTGAAACTGTTCAATCACCACATATGATTTAATATATATTACCCAAAATTGGTTAAACAAATAGTAAATTATCTTTACTATTATTAAACAAAAAGAGGTCTTCACATTGATTAGTTTTTTATACTTTTGAAGACAGTGCAGCGTAAATATCAACAATAGATTTTGTTTTCGTAATGGTGAAAAATTTCAGTACTGTGAATTGTACAAATTTTGTTTAATGTCGTTAAAAAAAATTAGCCAAAAATTTAAAAAAAGTTTATATAGTCTTAAATTTAATATTTCTCAGTATTTTTAACACATAACGACATATTTTTGAAATTCGGCTCTCCGTTTGAAAACCACATTCACAATTTGCTGCTTTAAAGTTATGGTTCAATATTCTTTGAGGTACATTTTCTAGCTTGTACACTTGTACAGTTTGGCAGTAGGTGCATTTTCTATTATCTCTTGGTATTTTCAATTTTAATACTCTTTTTATAAAACTTGCACCTCTTCAGTATCAATAAGACTTTTTCTCATTCTGTAACAATCTGTGTTAGAAAAACCATTTTTACAAAAGTAATTGTACTTGAAACTTCACCAACTTTATTATTAATATTAGACAGTTATAATTTTGGGAAATCACAAACTGTCAAGCACTTTACCTGTGATTATTATTTATTTATAAATACCTAAATGTGACTATCGACTGCAGTTTATTATTTATTTTCAAGTAGAATTTTGGTCAGATGGTTAAAACTTGAACCCGTCTGCAAATTACATACCACGCCCCAGTCATACATTTTCCAGATATAGGGGGTGATTGGTTAAGGGTGGTGTCCAGCCAGAGAATAGTGTCCGAACTATCTTTACTTAGTCCATATTCAAATTTGCTCTTTTTATTATTTTGTGGATAACGATAACATTATCTTTGCTCTACTTTTGGTAACTATTAGGTGAAATCAAAATTATCATAGTTAAAACCACAAACTATTAAAAAGAGAAAATTAACATCTGTACAGGAAATTCTAGGATTGTTTTCCTGGTCAATCTGTAATACATGACCCCGTATACCTCGAAAACTGCAGACCGTACATTTTGGGTACCTTCTAAAAATGTAGGTTTACATTTTTAACATAAAAAGTCATATGGAGTTTAAAGTGTAGTAGTTTACATGTTGGTGGGTCTATTATTGTTTTTTTTTTTGTAAAATAGTTTATAATTAAAAATCCAGATATTACAGTATATATATATATAATATATATATATAAAGCAAATTATTATGACATGTTCTTGAATGGATGGTTGGATTGAATGTCAAGAAGGGTTAAAGAGAAGATTTCGAGTTTGAATGAAATATGTGGAATATCTGTAATAGAAATGAAAATGAGCTGTTCTAAAATGATTGCCAGGAAAAGTTATTTGAAAATTATTAAAATTTTAAGAAATACTTTAATATATCATAAAAAAATTAGAAAAAAAAACGACATTGAAAAGTATAATGAGCTAAAGAAAATAAGTAAAAAGAAAAAATTGTAGGTACACCATGTTTTTAGGAAACTGGTATTTTTAGAATAAGAATGATAATAGTAAAGAACTACAATGAATACAGATGAGAAAAAATCAAAAAAGTGTAGGAATTGTAACGAATGGAAGAAACCGCAAACAGTGAAGAAAAAATCATGAGGAATGTAAATGCTATTGTGAAAATAGTACTAGCTGCAGCTTTTGAGATGTTCGGGAAACTTTTAATTCAAACATGAAAAATTTCATTCAAAAGAGTGTTCTGATTTATTGAGGAAATGCATAAAAAAGGTTCATCAAACAATTTTCATTCATTTCACTTTTTCGTTTGTGCTAATAATAAATAAAATAATTTATATACAATGTGGCTACTTATTATATTGAACCGTATTGCTAGTTTAAAAGTAAACTCGATTAATGGAAATAATGTTGCATATTTGGAAAGCGTATTAGACTAATTTATTGTGGAAAATATATAAATAAAATGATACACTAAAAATGAAAAAAATCAATGTCAAATAACTACAACTAACTAACTAACGTAAGCTACTAAGTTCAGAAATTATAATTATTTAGCCAATTACTCTAATGACAAATATTTTTTTATCTAGATAAATAACTCGGTAATATAAAATGACCTTCCTATAAATATGAAAAAAATTCTTTACTTTTCATTATCACCAAAATTACTCTGGCCTATTTTTTAATTGTATTCGCACATTTTGCATAAAATTTTCAGAAATATTCTCTTTAATGAAGTTTATATTTTAAAACGGATTCCACTAGTTTATTTCGTTAATTTGATCTTACTTCTTGATGTTTTAAAATATTTTGAAAATTGGTGGACTAAATTACTATTATCGAAGTATAAACAAATCAATTATGATGATATTATTGTGTAGTAAAATATATAAGGCTTTTGGCTATAATTGTAGTATAGTGTTGCATTTTTTGTGGAGAAAATGAAGTGATAAACGTGAAAAATATAAATTGTGATTTTAATGAAAGCGATGACAAAAAATAGATAAAAAATGAGCAAATTTAATTCGCCAAACGTCTGCATATTTTTGCAATAACATTTTAAATTATTTGTTGGCTGAGTTCTTCCCATTTATCCACAAGAATATCCTGGATTTGTTACAACTCTCCTAGGAGCTGACGATAGATCAAGCACTTTTTAAGCATGTCCCAGATGTGTTCGATGGGATTTAAATCGGTATTCCTCGCTGGTCATTTGAAAACTTCAATTTTGTTGCTCGTAAGACAATTTTGCACTATCCTGGCCACGTGCAATATTGTATTATCATGCGGAAACGTAAATTATGGACCAATTTTTTTAGCGATTATTAGAATAAGTGACTCAATAACTTCGTTGTAATTTTGTGCCATTATCGATTCTGGCCGAGCAACTACAAGAGCAGTGCAGCCATTTAAAATTGTCTTACCCAAGGCAAGCAACTGAACCACCTACAAATGCCTGCCTTTTTGAACTTTGCAATCCAAAAAGCGCTTTAAATTATTTAAGGCTCTTATTTATGTTGTTAAATCCTTCGATAACTTTACTAATGTATAGAATTAAAATATGTATAAGTTGGTGCAGAAATCAACGGATCGATAAAATCAATAATTATAAAAATATTTACACACAACAGAACCAGAAATATTTTATTACATTTGATAAGTAAATTTGGTAGGAATTTTTTTGGTTGCGTATGTGGTGCGTCATAATCACAGGAACCACACGTGTAACCATGGACTTGTTATTTTCCAAGATCAAGGTGAAATTTGGCTTCGAAGAATTGTTTTAGCCGTTATTTAATATTTGGCATATATTTTTTTGTTATCTTTTCTGGGGATTTAAACTTGAACTTACAAATATATGATTCACTATATTTTCCAATATCTGATGTTTATTACAATGTAAACGTGATGTTCGTGAATAAAAGACATCATTATATGCTTGTTGAATAATATAAATTGTTTCTAAATAGTATATTTTTAAATGGAATGACTACCTAAAAATTTTAGAATATATAATATTAGTATCAAATATTTTGTTTAAATAAGAAAATAGATGTAACTTGATTCTGGTATCATCACTTGGAATTGTTTTTACTTAATTGTATGAAATTGTCTGAAATAGTCAAAAATTGTAGGTATAAAATTCTTTAAAAAGCTGTTAAAAAGAGTGTCAGATCTGAAATAGTATCAAATTCAAAATAATCTAATATACGTAGGCTAAAATTATCTACAATACTTTAAATACTCCGAAAAAGAGTAAAGCAATCTAAAATGGTCAAATATAAGTTAAAATAATGTAAAACAGAGTAAAATTTTTATATTTATATTTATAAATTTGGCTAAAATTATTTCTGAAGACTATTAAGGTCTAGCCTATATACCTACCACTTTTGCGAATAAATAATTGACTCATCTCAGAGAAATATAATATAAGTTAAACTTTGCATAATAATATAAATTATACAAACATTTAAATTCTATTTAACATACCATATTCAAGTTTATAAATGGCAAGCAAACAAACTGATTAGAAGTTTTTAACCTAATTTTGATAAAGCAGTAGTCTCTTATGTATTTGAACATTTAAAACGAAAATAGTAAAAAACTTGAACTTTAGCGATTTCGTTATGCGGCCACTTTATCAGTTTATCAGTTAGTTATCATAATACTACTAGACGGAATACTTAATGCCGAGTGAAGCGTATCGTATTCATAAAATATGTTTGAAAGGTTTATCTATTTGAATTTAGGATGTAGTATTATTTGCATTTTTAAACATCATCGAAGTAATACTGATAACTGAATGAAATATTTTAAAAGCCGAAAATAACTAAATGAATAGATAGAAGACAATATCAAAAACCTGAAGAAGCAAGTTACAACAAAAAAATAAACAACATTGGATCAAAAGTCCTTAGACTACATGCATACATAACTAACTATAGTTGAGAAAATGATCAAATTTAACTTATTTTGCTTTTAATATAGGCACAAATACATAAATAAAAATAGAAACGATATACAGGCTGGTCCTTAAGTAATTGTACATAGAAGTACAGTAGAGTCCTTACTTTAAAATATTACGATTTAAACTAACTTGCTTTAATAAAATGTTGATAATAAGAGAGATACAGGGTATTAAAAGTGAAATTTTAATTTTTGGTTTTTCACAATAACTTTAACGTTTGTATGTATACATAAAACAAACATTGTCGAAGTATATAAACGCAAAAAATATTGATATAAAAAATTTAAACCTTCATGTAAACCTTCATGTAGAACAGGCAAACATCCATATACACGATAAAGATTATACAATAATTATACACTATCCTTAAAATTGAATTATACCACAAATTATACTCTAAACCTGAAAAGGTGACAATTGAGTGATTTTAATTTTAACCCTTGAAGATGATTCTAATGCTCTTTTTGCTCAATGTTAGCGGTGAGTTTGTTTTGTCGCGCGATGGTTCCTTACCAAGAGCTTAACTGCCCTCAATCTATCCTAAATCCTGAATTCATCTGATCGTGGTTTACCATCTGGAACTTATCACGTAGTTCTGAGGTTAGTCAAGTCTTGATCTTAACTTTGTGAATATATCTTCTAATCTTTGTTTAAAAAGGAATCGACTTCTTCATTGTCTACAATATTAATATCTTCTGGCACCGACATTAATCCCATTCACTTCTTTAACCTTTCTGACATCTTCGTATGATACCTCCCTACTAGAAACTTAACCAAATATAACCTTTGTTTGTAGGAAAAATCCTAAATTAATCCAATCTTGGTTTACCCTCTAATGGAACTTATCACGTAGTTTTGAGGCAAGTCAAGTAATGACACTTAGTTATTCATAGATATCTTCTGATCCTGTATGACAAGATAGCCGGTCTCATCATTACTAATAATATTAATATATTCTGGCGCACATATTAATTCCACTCGATTCCTTGAATCACCCATTTTGCTTCATACTTCCCTGCCAGGAGCTGTAACCTATCGTTGTTGAAACAATCTGGAATTGATCCGAACCTGGTCCATGCTCAGATGAAGCTTATTATATAGTTTTGTGGTAAAGTATTGCTTTGCGATGATATCCTCTAAGCCTTGTTTAAGAAAATCAACAGCTCCTCATTGCCTACAATATTAGTGTATTATGGCACCCATAACAGTCACATTCGATTCATTTGAGTCAGCAGGATCAGGGAATCAATGCATTCCAGTACCATACTGTAGGTAATTTTGATAGATGCTGTAGTAAGCAAAGCTGCCTCACTGTATAGATAGATACAAATTTTCGAAATGGTCCAACCTTTTGGAACGTTATACAGAATAGTGCACTAGATGTATATCTCATCGTCTTGAACATGTTGGAATATTAAACATCCCATTTGGAACATTATGGCACAACGTCTTAATGAAGGTGCCGTTTCACCATGCAATCTACTATATTTTTTATGTTGAGAAAGTTTGAAAATATGTATTAAATAGAAGGCCAACCTAAACGAGATTATAAGTAGGCAATTTTTGATATTTGATCTTTAGTTTTATATGGGATTAAAATAAAATTGAACAATGTCCGCTTTTTGCATAACATCTTTGTTACTAAGAATAACCATAACGTAAAATTTAATTCTAATATGTTTACATTGAAAAAACTTTAATGATAGAGCACAAAAGAAACCGATTACAAGAAAATTTGTAAACATGTTTATTTTTTAGAATAAAATTTTCATCCGGAATCATTCTAGCATTACTTGCATTATTTCAGAAAAATTTTTTGCGAAAGTAATTGTAAAAAGTATATTCTAACGAAAATAATGATTATACTCATATTAACAGAAAAAAAGTAAACTTAAAACTGCTTTTTACCTAAAAGTTACAGTCATAATTTTATAAAGATTAAATTAACATTAAGAGAATTTTTCACAATTATTTTCTAAAATTAACTTAAGAATATTTAGATATGAAAAAACTATTTATCAATTAATAATATTTTACTTGCAGATTTTATAATTTTAGTCCCGGCATAGCAATGTTAAGCTGACCAACGTATGATTCGGCAACATTGTAACATACCTACAATGAAATTCGAGACTTGAACTTCGGTTCAAAGCCGATTCTAATACTTAGTGAGTAGCAACAAAATGCAAAAAAATCGTGTACGAACCTGCTTAGAAACTGAATCGTATGCAGGGAATAAAATTCAGTTTATTCGGGGAACCACGGATAATGACAATCCGAGGGTAATGCAGGATATTTTGAATTTCGTCATAGAGCCAAAACTTTATTAGGACTTTAAATAGTAATTCATGCAAAAAGTTCGAGTACATTAGCGAAAATTATAGATACTCTGTTTGGCCAAATTATGTGATCAGTCTAATAGGAATATCGAAAATAATGATTGTGCCAAATATTTGAGTAACCAATAATTAAAAAATCTACGAACAAATGAAAAAAGCTAAGGAAAGCAGAGATGCTAAATGGCAAGAAAGATGGAGCACATAAACCATGATTCATGTTAGTAGTTGTTTGTTTGATGTCTGTCTTAAAGTGGCAACGTTAAAAATACAATAATTTTTCTAATTATTTTGATATTTCTATAAGGTAAATATTATTGAAAAACATGTCGCAAAATAAATAATAAGACTTACAAAATTGCAAATAATTCACTTCAACATAACTTTATTGTTCCTGTAGCACTTTAAAATATACTATGGATGTTTCATGGCTTTTTTAAGCCTCTTCCAAAAATCATTAAAATGTTACAAAGAGTGTGAATTTAAGGAATTTTAATGTACTGGTGGCACATTAAAATCCAATTATTTTTTGTAATTTCAGACTTAAAGACAACGTTTCCATACTGTTCCTACATTGAAAAATATTTGCTTACTCTTCAAAAAATGTATCGTTCATGCTCTGTCCCAATACATTCTCCAATATTTTTTATTATCTTTTCTAAACCAAAAGGCAATTTTTCGGCAATAGCCTTAATCCAAAGTAAAAAGTCGGTTTAGATAACTTATTCTTTCGTATTATACATCATAATTTACTCTTAATTATAATCCCTAGTTTCTTTAGTTAAATATATTTTAGTGATATGTATCTGCAGTCAAGAGAGGTTTTATTGTTAACACTTAATTATAATCTGTATTTTTCGTAGTGTCAAATGTAGAATATTGGTGTTCACACTGTTGCCGAATGATGCAACCCTGCATTCCCATGAGACACGAAAGACCTTGCAGGGTTTACCAATGAGAACCTTCCATGAGAACGTTGAAGAGAATCGACAATGTGAATATTGCGAACCTCGAATGACACGAGGAAGGCCAGCAGCTAGCAGCGGTCGTGGTTACGCAACCGCCGCAAATACAAAGTGAGGTTTTTGACCCGAACTGCCGTGTGCGAAAAAATCCAATGGTGGTTTCACTTCTACCTAGAGAGAAAGTTGACCCACATCACGTTTTACCTCAAGTTACGCTGGTATAAATTGTTGTTTTATAATATGAATAATGGCGGACATTGTGCTGGTTTTGTAGCTACGAAATAGAGACATTCCGACTAGATTAGAATAAACTATGTAGAAAATACTATTTTATGGTTCAATAATCTTGCCCTTTTAGAATCTTCTTCTTGATGACCTGTAACCTGCAACAGCATTCTTATTTAGGGGTATTATTAAACCCTAACAAATCAATTATTAATCTAGTACATTTTAGAAATAAGTATGCATTTATATTTTTTTGCTAATTATCTTCATTAAGAAACTGCTATTTTAGATTTATATTTTTATTCACAATTGGTCTAATGTGTAGGAAATTTTAGAACTACATAAATTATAGTGTTCTTTTCCGTTGTTTTTCTTCTTTTCCGTTTAATGATACATAAAAGTGGTGTTTTAGAGTTAATGTGTTGTATATAAACACAAAAGAAATAGATTAACATGAATGTATCAGAAATGTAATTTCATAAAGTCAATTAAAAGATTCATTGGATAATAAGCAGAATCTCGAAAAAACTGAAACACCAGAAACGATCATGGAAGAACTAAAAAAAAAAAGATTTGCTGGGTTAATGGAAAAATCATCGGTTCGTGATATAATGGAACCATCAGATTTATGGAAGATAAAAGAAACCAGAAAAACAGTGGCTGTTAAAATGGAAATATATTCAGAAAAGCAAGGAAAATATAATTTGATGAAACATACCCTAAAAGAATGAAACGTAGTTTACCCTTCAGGGAAACAAAATAATCAACATCTGTTGAAGAATAAGAAATACATTGTGTATTCACCCTTATTCTTATCATTTTACATTTTGTACTTCTGCATTTTTATTTTATTTGAACTAAAAGTGACACCAAAAAATATAAAAGTGATTGAAGATGAGTTTACAAAGAAGTAAGAGATAAGATATTAAAAGTAGATAATAAGAAGCTAGTCATTTTGTCTTAATAATAATGGAAAGAAGATTAAAGACATTTTAAACAAATACTGATTATATGTTGAACTCACTACAAAATTGGAACATCTTATTACGATGGCTTCAAGACAAATAATTTATTTATATAAAATATAACGTATATCATTAACTTGGGTTTACCAAATTTTAGATAATCAAATTCTAAAGTTTCTGATCTTTGGAAAACTATGTTTTGAATAGAAGTATACTCGTATGAATTGTTGGTAAAATAGAGCCAAAAAAAACGAACCTGTATATACACTATACAATATAATTACAAATAAAACCTCTTATACTATTCATATGTTATAGTGAATAGTAGGTTCTTAGAATAAAATTCCTTAAGAGAAAACCCAAAAGCACAAAATAAATCTGAATAGAAATTTGTCTATTAAGAACGTTGTATAACACACTTTTTTTGTGGTTGTTTAGATTATCTATAAAAATAGTATAGGCTTATTTCGCAAAGTGTTTAAAATAAACAATTAAATTAATATATTAAAATCGTCCGACCAAAAGTAAAAACAATGTGTCTATTCTTTAGTGAGAATGAAAGTGAATTGGTGAAAGTTTTTAACGACATTGGTATAGGACAATAACTTGTATTACCAAAACGTTGACGAGTATGTTTTTGTCTTTTTTTATATTAATTTTCATATATCTTTATTAAAAATTGAATAAATTTGGAGACTCTTTAAAAAGAAAAAATTACTTTTTAGAAATATTATAAACGCAAACCTCTCAGTTCTGTGTTTAATTATTTTTCAGTCAAATTATTTAATAAACTCTGTTTATAATTAACGTGTAAACTATGGAAAACAGGAGTGCGGAGAAGAGATGATTATTATTATTTTCCATGGTGATTAGTGGGGACTTACAGGAAATGCCGTTTGACTTACCCAAAAAAGTGACGGTGCCTTTTGGGATAATCTGAAAACCTGATATGCAGACGAACTCAGCCATCTATCTCCTGGACACATAAATTGTAATATATGATTAATCCAAATAATTTAGAAAACCTACACAGAGGATTTTAGTGCTGCTATTTTATATTGGGACTACTACTAAAAAGGTAGTGTAAGTATAACAAAGATAATATTCCTTAGTAAATTAGGGAAAACGAGACGTACCGATATGGGATGAGAGGCTGATAAGAAAGTTATGTTGGGCTAATTGGGAAAATAGAAATATGAGAAAAAGTTGGTAAATAGTAAAACAAGAGGGAAATGTAGTATTACAAAAGAAACAAAATTAACACAGGTCGGATAAATATAGAAAGAGAAAATCTGAACTGTATAATCTCTGACTTTGTGGTGATTTGTGCATGATTTCTTATAAATCTTTGAAGCAATGAGCATTATTAGACAAGATTTAAGAAATGACAGGTATCTTATGTCTACAATATGATTTTGTATTAAAAATTTTCGAAGCTATAAAAACATCTTCTGATTTTTTTTTTAATATTATATATTAAGTCTAAAAGGTAATCTAAAACAATTGGACTTTAATTGTTCCAGTAATATATATTAAGGTTGTAGTAAATATTTCTTAATTTCAAATTTTTCCAAAAAATCAAGTTCTTTTTTCTTGTCTTCTGACATATCTGGAGAGGTCAAATAGGTGAATCTAGTCATATATGATTTTTTAAAAAGCTGTGGCAATTTAACGTAAAATATTTTTTATATTTATAATGAATATATTTCCCAAACTAAGGTTAGAAACAATCATTATGATAAAATAAAATGCTTACGTTGGACATCTGGCCTCAAATATTGACTAATACTCCTGGATCTTGATTATCTCAGATTTTTAATTAAAATATTTAAATGAAATTTGGTAATAAAATATCATCAAGTCGTAATTTCTTGCTCGTTTCCAATTAGAATTAGCAGCTAATAGCTTGTAAGAATATTCTACGCGTAATTTTTAACAATCCTAATAAATATCCAATCGAATTCTGCACGACCTACACCAGTACAATCAATGGCTCAATACCGCAACAACTTGCATTGAGGGTATTAACCTATTAGAAAAGAAACAAAGAAAATGTGGAAACAAAAGCCGCAATAATGTGTATCTACTGAACGAAGCACGAGGAAGTAAAAGAGCTTGAAATAGTGAAAGTTCCATCTCGAATGACGATGACGGGTACCAGAATAACGGTACAACCAGACAAAATTTCACTTTCAAAAATTAACTGTTTCCTACTTTCTCTTCTTAACGTAATAATCGACTTTGCACTATGGTCTGTTGAACATCAATTCACTCTTAATAACTACAGTTATGTACTTCGATTTTTATCGACAAGGAAAAAATGTTAGAGCTAGAAGTTCAACTGAGGTTGTTGTTCTATTGGGTAATCTCGCATACAATTAATTTTAGGCGAAATTGAATGGTCAATGTTAATTTTTGTTTTTGTTGTAAACAAAAGTAATTAATTTCGTAAAACAATAAATTGATTTTAAAGGAAAAGTGTTACTTAACAAAATAACATTGAAATTGAAGTTGATCGATTGAAATCGCAGATTATTAATACAAAGACCAAGCATATCACTTATTTTATCTTTGATTGTGGAAAATATAAAGAATCTGTTAGGTTTGTCATATAAAATTATAGTACAGTCGGCACTTGAGAAAAAAAATCGGAAGGGGTGGCAAAAGAAGGGGAGAGAACTTTAGAATCACCTAATTAAAGCACTTCGGGCTACGCAATACCCTAATTAGCAATCCCGTGAAGGATGCAAAAAGGACATAGGTTGACATATTAGTTTTACAAAATCTAATATAGTGTCACTACATAAACAAAGAAGCACTAACAATTACCAGATGCATCTATAATATAATGAGAGGATGAAATGTGAGTGCATTTATGTTAGTTAGTAATAACATCATACTAATTGCAACCATGGAAACCTCTTTCTACGTAATTATCGGTAATTAACAGTTAGATTAGAACACAAAATTTAATATCATAGGTAAGGGAACGTATTAAACATCAATTATCATATTATCAAGAAATACATTTTTCTAATCAATAATAGTAGATTTAAAAAATGAGGATGATATAATAAATTTTTTAATAAGAATCAAGTACTATTTCAACATTTTAATAATTTTTGTTAAATATAAAACCGTATACGTTATAATAATATTTTCACTTTTACGATTAATCTTTCTTATAATACATTTATAATAACAAGTTACTACGAGAGATTACCTTGCGTTCATTAATCCATTATTTAGCTAACATTTTTCAAACTCAACAACAAATTTGTTAGCATAAATATCTGAAAAAAAATCCTACATTTATGATATTTATCTAGCCTTGTATCAACCAATGTCGCAACTGCACAGCCAATTTATACTTTTCTAATTCCGACGTCATGCTTTTAGTCTGGTACCGAAAGGAAATCGAATACGGTGCTGAGGATTTCTGACGATGTTTCGGCCAAGTCACATTGGCCATCTTCAGGTTTTGTCCACTATCTTTTTGATTACCTTCTTATTAATGAATATTATTATTTAGTTTTGATAATTTTTTGGTCAAGTCAGATTTCTTGTTTTGTCCACTAATTGTTTACTTACGGTTGTCATTGTACCAATACTAGTATTTGGTTTCAGACGATATTTCGGCCAAGTCTCATTTGCCATCTTCAGATCTTGTCCTCTGACTTTCCGCTTAGGTTTCTCATTGAAATACTATCAAAGTGTTGAGGACCAATTATAGACAACGTGGAATCGTTCAACTTATATGTACACATATTTTAACGGGATTTTTAAGTTTATGGGTTGAGATATGTGAAACTAAAAGTAATTTTTTGCAAATTGTACTACAAATTTGCTGATATGATTTAATTTTTGGCATACATTATAAATTCAATTACAGTGTTGGATTAAATAGAGAATTTAATTATATTTATTTAAATATAGCAAGTGCCGTACGAGATTATTCATTTTTAAACTACATGTTAACCTTCGTATAAATAAAGTTTTGGAAACCAACTGATAAAAAAAGATAATCTAATTGAATGGAAAAACTGTTATTAACAATTCAAGCTAAAATGCCGCAAATTTAAAATTCGAATAATTGTTAACAAACCTATGTAAATAGACATAGTGTGAAAAATAAATTCCCATGCTGATTCCTTATCTAAATAAACCCATCCTGAGATCTATGTATATTTTTTTATTTTTGTATTTATATTTTTTATTTGTTTCACATTTATAATTTTAATTTGCCCCCATTTAAATTCTTTCTTATAATAAATTTTAATAATAATTTTAGTTTGAATTTTAATTAAGTATCTTCTAGGCACCGATTTAATACCTGAAAAATTTGGACAAGAAATTTTTTTCATGTTTTAGACAATTACAAAAACCAATATGTGTAGGCTCGGATACTGCTTCACGGACTGTTAATTAATTAGAGTTCAGCAGTGAACTCAGTTATATCTAGAATACATAAGTAAATTATCAAAAATAGAAAATCAATTTTCCCTTAGACGCCCTAGAAGCAAATCATATAATAATTTAAATATATTTTAGAGTATGTACACTTGGCACCGGACTAACGTATGCTTTTTCATACCCAGCGTCATGTTATGTGGTAGTAGCATTGACAAAGCATAGGTCAAGTGAGTTTAAACTAGAAAACATCTAGTGTAGAAGGTTGCACTAAAATATCTATTAATATGTTATTAGAAGCCTCGCATACAAAGTGACATAAATAATTTTAGGTTGGGGTAGCCAACAAAAAAAATGATTTATTTTAGTTTATTGTTACTAATCCTGTTGATTGATTTAGGGCGGGCAACTGTTTATTGGATGCAATGCATCAATTATGAAGTAAATAGGAGCATGTTATAAGGACAGTTTAAGGTGATTTTAAAATTTATTGCAACTTATCGCTTAGAAACGTTCATAATCTAAGAAAATATGAATAAATAGATCGTCACTAATAATTAAATCTATTTAACAATAATTAAATCAATTTAACTAGGTTGAATCCATACAAATATAAAATAACGACTCAGATATCAAAGAAAATATAATATTCTTGCGCAATAAGATGCTATAAGAGTAGATATTTATTGGTTTCTATTAAGCCTTTGAAGGAAAGATTATAAAAGACCTGTAAGATGCAGTGAAATTTAAAAGGTTTATTAAACCAATTAGTTTTAGAGTGTTTTGACTTCAATTATGCCTTTAGAGCAAATATCTAAAACAAAAAGACTACGGCACAGAGAGTAATGAAAATGAAAATTGAAAACGAACATCGGCGTATGTCAAGTAAAACCATAAAACATTTTAATATTCTAATATGCCAGCCATAAAAAAACAAAAAAATAAGAAAGCAACATCTAGAAAGAATATCCAATCAAAAAATATTTCTTTGTGTCTTTTAATTTTAATCCTAGTTTCTTCATATTCTTCTGTTTGACTTAATTTCGTCAAAAAATGATCAAGCAAATGAAGTAGAAGTTTCTATGCTTTTTGTATAAATAGACATAGTATAAATGCTAATTTCACAAAGGAATCAACTAAAAATAGTTGAAAATTCAATCAAATAAAATGGTAATTCACAGCACATTCATCTATTAGGAACAAGTACGATACAAATGAAATTTGATACTTAAACTAGACTTATACAAACTGGATCAAACCCTTATACAACCAAACACATTATACCATTGTAAATTGAAATAGGAAATAATCAGATAATACAATTCTTACAAATAAAACGTGATGCATTGCAGGGGAATTGTATGCCTTTGTATGTAACCCAAAAAAATATTTCATGATAGTGCTCTAAGAGGATGTTGATATTACGAAAGTATCAGAGGTCTTATCTTTGATGATCTTTTAGAAACAAATTTTACCAAATTTTTGTTTATTGTTATTTGCTCATCCAAAGAACAAAAGAAAGCTCCGAAGTACATTACACTCATTTCACTAAATTGTGAAGTATTGGATATTCCCATTTTTCAACAGAATTTACTTTTTCCCAACTTAAATGAATAACGGAGGAAAGAAAATCAAACAAAAAGTAAATAGAATTTGAAGACAATAAAAAAATTTATGATTATTGGTTTCTTAGAAGTCACTAACGACCTTTCTTATTTCTCTATACAGAAAGTGAAAATATTAATATTTAAATTAGCCTATTAAAATTCAACTGGCGTTATGTAATATACGACTAGTAACTGAATATGAATATTCTTTAATGGTTATTTATATAATACGAATATCTGCATATACTAGTACTTTGGAGCCAAAAACAAGCGCAAATATCACGTAAATGAATAAAACTTTAATGGGTTTTAATACTTAGTAAATGTAAAGAAAATGAAAATAATTTTAAAATAAAACAAGATCCATTTTATTTTAGTAATACTCCAAGTTTGGCAAATGAAAGTCAATAAGGTTTGTTTATACATTTTTAATATTTCTGGATGACAAAATATTTATATGAATGATTTTATTGGTGTAAGTGATAAAAATTCTTTGCAATTAGTAAAAATTTATCGTGATAAACAATCTGAAAAAGACAGCCAAAAAGAAGATTTCAAAAATTGAATTGTCGAAAATAATAAATTGCGGTAATGTGGAAGATATAGCAGAGAAGTAATACGGTAAACTAGTTTCCGAGAAAAATTGCAAAAGAATAATGTCGACTTTCTTTGAATAAATGAATGCTGGTTTTATTAAACAAATTATCACAAAGAACTTGTAAAATTTAACTGCAATCTTCCAAAGTTGATATTTCTGATTTATAAATTTATGGTTTACAAACCCCTTATAATGATGAAGGATTGTTAAATCTTAATTTTCGTCCATGGATTCTCACTATAACTGAAAATTATCTATCAAACACGTTTGGGATAAAGTATCAAACCAAGTAAATATCTTTAAAACGAAACGGACGACATTTATGAAATTTTGTAGGTTAGTGCAACGGGCCAAATTGCATCTGATATATAGTTTTTTGTTAATAATATACTTCCGGTTTAACCGGAAATACCCTCAACTTTTTTAATTTAAATGGGACTCTCTGTATATTTTTGCAGATTTTGAAAGACCTTGTTATTTCTCGAATTGGTACATACTGGGTTTAGTGGAAATAATTTGAAAAAACGAGAAATAACTCACTTTTAGTTGTAGAATAAGCAAATAAATTTACTTTAGACTAATGAGAACAATAATTTAAACAAAATTAATTCAAATGCTCAAAACGCTCTCCATTCACCTCCTAACAATATGCCAGCCTATTAACAAATTCTTGAGTCACTCTTTCCAAGACTTCTCTACGTAGTAGTTCACATTCATCAATCATTCTTTGTCTCAATTCGAGCAAGCATGTTGGTCATTTAACGTAAACACGTGATTTTAGATAACCCCAAAGAAAAAATCTAATGGGCTTAGATCCGGAGAACGAGCAGTCCACTCTATGAATCGATTACCATAACCGATCATTATTAATATTTCAATACGATCTTTTCCAATTAAATGAACAATTCTTAATCGTACAATTTATTTCCGTAAATTACAATTTGACAGTTTGGCAACAGTTACCTACAAGTTAGTACTCGTTTATTTCTTACTATTAATACAAACAATATCAATGGTATTTTACTCTAATGTATAAAAACTTAAAAGTGGTTTATTAAAGTGCTGTATTCCATTTAAATTAAAAAAGTTGAGGGTATTACCGGTTAATCTAGAAGTACATTATTAACAAAAAAATGTATATCAGCTGCATTTTGCCTCATTGCACTTACTTGTAAAATTTCATAAATATCGTCCGTTTCGTTTTAAAGATATTTACTTGGTTCCATACTTTATCCCAACCATGTATTTCAATAAGAGAAAGACCAAAGTAACCAAATATGCAAACCAAAATGCACCTTTCTGACCTTTAGTAGGAGATAATGGATAAACACTTTGAGAAAATAAGGAGCCCGACAAAAAAATCTGGCAAATAGAGGATTTTAAACGGAATCACTCATGTTTTCCAAAATATAAACAGCGCGGGATTAATTTAGCTTAACTATGTTTTGATATTTGAAGGAGACGTTTCATGTCGACATAAGCATGCAAGTTAATCGTTTTCCGTTGTTTACCTTCTATCGTAGATCCAAGAATCTAGAGCAAACCGAAAATCTTTCAGCGACATTGATACCTCCCGGAGAGGTAACAAGCTGAAAAGGAGTTGTTCCACAATTGATCAAAATAATGGTGAACGTGATTTAGGCTTAGTTTACACTTAAAACCGTTAAACACAAAAGAATTAAGGTCCCTATTCTTTTTCTGGCTTCATATCTAACTTTTTTCATATTTTGAGGTAAAGAAAAAAAATTGATATTTTTTTATTCGCTTAAGCGGTATTACAGCCGACCATAAAAACACGATTACTATTTAAATGTACCTATCTTTTTATTAAATTACAGCGTTACATAACAAATGACTGAAAGTAACCGAACATTCTTTAACAGCAATTTCCTTTCTATCGTAACTTTTTCCTTTTGGTACCAGATGCATTTGAATGCACGTAATGTATGCTGCAAAGCAGACTCGTAAAGAGACTTACGTCAGGACTTTTAACTATTATATCTTCGCCCATGCAACTTCCCCGTTCTAAAAGTGAACGTCCTAAATTTCATAGAGTGCGTTTAATATTGACTTTGTAACCGCGAATAATAGTGCTACAGGGCGGTCATAATTAGTTCATTGAATCTTATAAGAGTGTATTGTTGTACTATGCAGATTGAGAAAGTTAATTTAAGAAATTAAATGAATTTTTAACAAAAAAATTTAAATTTTGTTATATTTTAAAAGACTAAATTATTCAAAACAGAAAATAGTAAAATAGTGGAATTTAATATCAACACACTCGAAAATTAAAAGATTTAAGTGCGCAGTGAACTGTCTGACTAAGAAACTGGGAAAACAGACAAAGCAAATAAAAAGATATTACACATTTTATTTTATACGTTTTTAGAGAAGAATCTTAAATTACGTTCAGAAAAGAAAGTAAACTGTGGCAGTTACGGAAATTTTCCTCTATTTCTCTATTTCTCCTTTGAACTTTGTTTTAGTGCATAAGTTTAGCCCAATGAGCTGGTCTAATTCCTATAGTTTGTCATTAAATCACAACAAATTTATATAAAAAATTAGTGAAATATCCAAAATTTATAAAAAGGTGTAGATATAAAATTCTTTAAAAAAAGGTAATCAAAATAATTGAAAATTGCTGCAAATTTAAAAAATCGCTAAAGAATGTTTGCTAAACTACATTTATTTTTTGGGCCAATGTAATTTAAATTTATGTAATTTACTTATGTTAATTTTATTTCAAATTATGTAATCTTGTAATATGGTTATAAGAATCAGCGTCGTTTCTTAGAATATTAGTAAACATTTTGTCTGATGATGGTCCGAAACTAGTTGTCATTGCTTGTTGAAACACTTTTTTTATTATATTTGCCTCGATACAGCGTTTTTTTTTAACATTTCAGAATATACCTCTCAAGGTATATTGTAGATATACAGGGTGAGGCATTAGTGTGGCAAAGCTCGATTAGTCAGAAATAATGCATCTAAGAAAAATGGTAGCGAAAAAAAGAAGAGACAGACTCAAAGTCGTTAAGTGAAATAGTAGAAGAAAAACAATTAAAATGGTTTGATCATTTGAAAACAATGGCTTCAAAAGTTTAACAAAACAAGTAGCAGAACCCAAGAGATATCGAAAGAGAAAAAAGGAGAGATCGAGGAAGAATATAGAAGACAGAATAAATCAAAACAGTTCGCAATTGAAACAGAAAGCCCAGATCCGGAGGGAATGAAAAAATGGATCGAGAATCCATAGACGCTGTAACGGCAAAAGGCATAAAATAAAAAAAAATGTTCACTCGACCTACACTACAAATTTACTTTACCGATTTCGATTTGAATTTGCAAAAGTTTCAAAAATGTTGTTAAAAAAATTGTTTTAATACTTCAAACCAAATATCCGGAATCTGGATGAACTTCCATTTTCATTAATCATTTTATTGATACTTCAAACCCTTAAATTTTTAGATTCTCGCATATTAAGAGAAATTCTCTCCAACAAATGAATATATGATTGGAGAAAACCTATTAATGAGGTCCTGGATAATCCCACGTTTTTTATTTATAGTCAGATTGACGTAACTCAACTGTGGTAAGTTCAAATGAACTCTCGGAAATTTTGATTATGGATTGAAAAATATGCACATGAACCTATTTTTTTGCTAAAAAATGAATAGGACGCCCTGTATGCATATGTATAGTTGATGTAAGTGTGTGTGGTTGATAGTTGGAGTCCGAGTGAGTCCCGGTTGCAACATTTGTCCTAGATGCGGGTCATTGCTATGAGAGAGCAACCGAGACCACGCTATTAGTGTTCACAACACCGAAATATATAAGGTCGTGTGCTGTTGTCTATGCCGGTAGTGACTACTGTTTCGACCGAATCTATAAGCTACAACAAAATTCAACGCGTTATATATGGTACAATTTACAAAGAAATACATTTCTTTATTGTTGTTATTTATTGGCGTTACATAATATTACTAAAAATTTTATGGTAATATTAAAAAATTAGCAAAATATTGACTAGTTGGTAATTTTTTACATCTAAAATAAAGAAATAAAATATACCTATTTATAAAACAAGAAAAAATGCTTTCTCGTTTTCCAAATCAAATTTTTCTTTTCGAAATCTAATATAGCAAGAAAATATGATAAAATCAAATTTGTTTTCTTAGATGATATATTAATTCTAAAAATTAAAAATTTTTTAAATGTTAAAAATCATTCGACAATATTGGTCCTCCAAATAAGGTACTTAAGTACCAAATAAAAGTGTACATTTATGGTAGCAGATTGGGATAATTGATAATTTATAAATATGGATAATTTGGAACAAAAGATTTTTGATTCAAATATCTCCAGGAATGTATTATTTTGGTATAGATATGTTGATTATGTTTTGGCTGGTTTTACAATTAGTGATAGCTAAATAGATGTTTTTTTAATAGCATTAACAACTTATATCCAAAAATAAAAGTTACCATTGAAATTGAAGAGAACACTTCTATAAATTTCTTAGATATAAATGTCAAAAAAGTATTCAATTTATTGTAAACCAACTCATACAAATATGACTATCCCCTATAACTCGAATCACTCTATGTCACATAAATTAGCAGTTTATAATTCAGTACATATTGAGCTTTTTCAATACTAATGAGTGAAGATGATTTTAAAAGGGAAATTAATATAACAAAACAAATCGCTATCTCTAATAATGATTAATTACATCTAATAAATAGGTTGATTAATAAAAAGGAAGAAAAAGTTCCCATTAATCTCATATTTCCGAAACAACCTAAAGATGACAGGTCATACAAAGCTATGACATATTTTGGGAATATTTATACAAAATATCAAAAATTATATCTTTTAAAGTAAGAAAGTTCATTTTTATTAAATGTAAAACCCTAAAATTAAGAAATTTTTGAAATCGGGTGTTTACAAACTAAATTGTCGGATTGTAACGCCATCTATCTTGGTCAGACCCTTAGAAATTTTGAAATAAGGTACAATGAACACTTACGATCTTATAGATTAAAACAACGAATGAAATAAAGCTATACCTAAAATGTCCGTAGCAGACAGTATTGAATGAACAATAAAACCTGGGGAGTTCAATTATTTTAGATTACCTTTTGGACTAAATACCTATATAATAATAACCGAAAAATCTTTAGGGAAAGAAGAATATTATTGTACATATTGCTTGATAATGATTGGTTGAAATGTTTACATTATGAAGTTACTTACGTTTATAAGAAATCTGTCAATCTTATGTCACTCCTGACAATGTTAATAGGTGAAACCTTGTCGAAAAAATATATCTTTTTAAAACTTTGTAATCCTGTGGAAATTCAGATAAGTATAATTTATCTTTTTATATTTATTATGGATAAATTCCACAAAGTAAGAGTTGAAATACTTCATTTAATGAATAATGTCGACAAATCATAAAAGATGTTTTAAAAATATTATAAAAAAAACCACTGGTTCCCTTGAGAAGCCCTTAAGAAACCGTCTTGTTCACATCGTTCTTCAAACATCTCTTTAATTTGACGTTTTCCTTTGTCGGTGATTTTCTGGACAACGGGGCGTCAGTGTAAACACAATAAATGGCGAATTCGTCCAAAAATTGTGTGCTCACCATTTTTTGTCGGTTTATTTAATGTTAGTATTTCCTTTACACACAGCAATAAAAAAAATACTTAATGAATAAACATGGATGTCGCTACCATAATATATAAATTTGGTGTCAAAATCTCAAAGATACATTGCACCATTACCTTCTGACATCGCGTTTAACTAAATATTTATACGTATTGTATTGGAAAGTAAATTAAAGGAAAATAAACTTAAGAATATGCACAAATTTAAAAACATTAAAATTATTGGCTTGCAATATTTTAATTACCATCAGACCACACAAACCAAATATTAAACTAAATCACTATTTCTAAAAAGTGTAACTAACACTCTGATAAATAAAATTTACAGCGACACATTATAAAATTTAAAATACACATTTATACAGAATTCATAGTTGTTGAAACACTCTTAGATATTGAAATTTCACACCAAAACATGAAGTTCTATTTTAAGTGGCAATATTTTGTAAGAACTAGCACGTTTGAAGTTAATATTGGTTAATATTATTTAAATTGTATGTAACATACTCATATATAAAGATGTCATTTTATTTTATACAAGTTTTGAATATTTCCTTTGTAGCGTAAGATTGAAATATGTACTTTTTAATAAATGTTTTCATATTTCTCTCTTTTGCTATTCATTTCTCTCCTTATATATGCAATATATTATACTTTTATGAATACTTTGCAAAGTAACAGATGTTCTTGTAACTAATGACCGTGTAAAAGTAATCTAAAACACTTATAAGTTACCTTCACCATGAGATGTCAAAAAGCGTAGTAAACATTTGACGTTATTAATAATATAAAAAAACATTTACCATCTTTAATAATTTTTTACCAGTTCGAATAATTATCGATGACCTACTTTTAAATAAAATCAGAAAGGAATAGGTGAAACTACCTTCTAATTTCCTATTAGTAAAGTAAAAAATAAATATTTTATCAATAAGAAATAAAAGTAATAGTTTATTTTCTATTGTGAACTTATATGAGTAAATTATTTGACGGAAAATTTAATTACCACAAAAATGTAGTCATTATGTATTTTGTAAAATGATAAGCAACGTTCATGATGTAGATAGTGACGTTTTTCAATACATAGAAAATATTTTTTTTTTCAAAATGCAAATGTCATTAAAAGTATGCTAACGTTTTTGTAGCCTTTAAGGCACAAATGCCTTAACCAATAAAATTTCTCTATACTCCTGTGTAGAAGATATTTATTTGTTCTTATATAGTATTAAACTACTTAGCTGAGCTAATATCGTGAAATTTTGTGTTCCCAGCACATCCATTTAGTTAAAAACCCATTAAACAAAAACAGTTTAGTGGAAGAAACCAGGAAACTGGAAATTGTGTGGGGCCTAGCGAAAAATATATCAAGAATCAAAATATATATATTAGATTTCATTAATAAGTCAATTGAAATAATCTCAAAAAGTTTTAGTTATTTTACATGTAAATATTTTTGAAAATTTATTTTTGACTAATATTTCTCTACGTAGTTTTATTTTGCCCCTTAATGAGTACACTTATTTCTTAATGGACATATTTACCCCTGTATGTATACATTTAACTCATTATGTGTCATTCATTAGTACTAAAGTAATGCTAGGGTGTAATTAAGAATAAAATAAAATATGTTTAAAATTAAAAATAATGTAAAATGGTAGCCGCCGAGACAAATGGTGTCATTCGATTTCATAATGGACTCACTACATTTTGACATATTTTTGCGTTTCGTTGAAACTTAAAAGTTATTCAGGATGGATAGTTTTTATTGGAATTAAATTTTGTTAAAAGCCCTATTTGTGTTTATTTTCTTCAATTTATGACAATTATGTGTGACCTACCTTTCAAAGTATTCTTATCTATAAAGTCTATATGAGGTAATATAACATAGATAAAGTTTCAGAGCCGTCTCAAACACATTGCACGGTCACTGGTTAAAATATTAATATTTCTCAAGATTTATAAAAAAATAGCTTAAAATAATGAATATTGGTATTCCATGGCTACATTTCAATTATACGTTCCAGCTCAATTAACTTGATATTAATTGGGATGTTTAAACAATTTCTGTAGTTCAAAGTAGAGAAGTATGTAAGTATTCATTTAGACAATTATCACGTTATGATTATTTACAATAATTTTCTATAAAATATGTGAAAACAATGTGATTTTTATTGTTTTAACTCAACACAATTTTATCATAAAGTGAGTTAAAGTTGACAAATCAACAGTTGTTAGAGAAGACGTAAAAAGAAACGATTTACTACAATTCCGTAAAAATCACTCATTAATTTATAATTTAACATGAAAAAAATATACTTTGAACTTAAAATGAAACTGACTTTTCCAAGGAAAATAATGAAATAGAGGATCTAAACCCTAGACTTCAGTAGCCCAACGTATCTGCACATTTTTCAAGTAAGTCTGAATTTTCTTATTGTATAAAAATTTTATGGGGTAACAAGTTCTATAATTAAATCCAGGATATTCAAAATTTCATTTTATATGAAATTAAGTTTAATAATCGTCGAATCATAAAATATGTTCATAGTTGGAGTCACTTTTGAAATGTTATAAAAAGAACGCTAAAAATTTTGAATATTGCTGTCCTCACATCGGTACATTGCTATTAGATAGTTTCTTGTAATTGCTTAAGAGAAATTATAACCACAAAATGTTATAAAAAAAGTGAAAACGGTTAAAAAATGTCTCTGTTTACTTTTGGATTTTGTATAGTAATATGTATTTTTGTTTGGTAACAATAACCAACTTGGAGTTTCCAGAGATGCAAAATCTGCAGCAAACAACACACAAGAAAACAACAAACTCTGTTCGCTAACGAACATTTCGAATAATTGATTTAATTACTTGTTTAAAGTTACAAGCATTTACATTCGTACAAAGAGACCCTTGCTATTAAATGTATTCAACAGGAGAGTTGTTTTATGTAATTAACCCTCATTAATAGATTAAAGACAGTTGTGTCAAAATAAAATAACGGAATAGTTGAATTTTCAAATTTAATTATAGTTGAATTTTTTTTAAATTAATCCTTTTTTAGTGGAAATAAGTCATTTTGTAAAAACCTAAGATTATATATAAGTTGACTTATTATCCTGGAACTTGCTCAGATTTAAGTTTATTTATTTATGTTTTTAAAATTCTATTTTTTTTAATATATGTAATAGTAATCTTATCTTGAATTAAATTCCCAAAATACAAAACCTTAATAACGTAATTGTATTATAATATGTTATATATTTATATATAAATAATCCATTATTCTAGTCATTTCGATAAAGGTGGAAAAGTGCCAAGATTTTATACCTTTTTATTTTAAGTGATACTGTTTTTTATTTTTTCAGTTTCTAATTATTTTGTTACAAAACATGAGTACCTTTTAAAATAATTAAATTTATACTAAATTAATAAAATAACTAATATTATTATTTATTATTTATTTTTTAGCTTTAATTGGATTTGAGCCTCTTTCTGTTAATAAGTTTTCTTAGAGCTTTCAAGACATAATTTCCCAAATTCTACTAAGCTTATTCCGGTTCTATATAAACCACCATTTTGTTTGAATTGTTAAATATTAATGTATGAAACCTTATCTCATATCAGCCAATATTAGAACGGATCGCGTTATCAAAACGCATTTTTTCGGTTTTCACCAATGTTTATGCATTTTGGTATCGCATATAGCAACGCATTTGTTTTGTTCCTGGAATTGGTTCATGGCTTCAGGATGTTTCTTTATACATACAGGGACGAAAAAATGAACAGTTTGTTGACAAATGATAATTATGCAGAATAATATTTATTATGTTTTTTTTATCTGGTAAAAGTGGCATGAATATTTTTTGCAGTAAGTTAAATTTAAGTGAGCGAAGACATAGT
The DNA here is from genome assembly GCA_951812935.1 of Hermaeophaga mercurialis. Lineage (NCBI taxonomy): Eukaryota > Metazoa > Arthropoda > Insecta > Coleoptera > Chrysomelidae > Hermaeophaga > Hermaeophaga mercurialis. Next base: position 24,844,271 of record OX638360.1, read on the forward strand.
TTTGTGACTTGAGAAAATCTATTGCTAAAACTCATTGGTAAAATCTCGGTTTGATCTCGTGAAATTTAGAAGATTTTCCAAACATTTGATTATTGTTATAAAAGTCTACTATTTTATTATGGTATAATGACTTTAAGTCAGATGCTGAAGTTTTCGTGAATAATTAATCTATAGTATTATCTACGGCTTCTCAAGCATATTTATCTGCTAATTAATTAACGGTTATGCCGATATAAGATGAAGCACACATCAAAATAATTATTTTCTTCTTAAATAATAATAATAATAATAATAATAATAATAAGGGTTTGCCTTTTCTCAATATATTTTTCTGAACATTTTTATTCCTATAATTTTTACCTGTTACGGCTAGCACCAGGCTATTTTTTTTTATAAAATTCTATCATTTTTAGGTTCTTACTCTTTTGTTTCATTTGCTACAATTCTTTCGGCTTGTGTTGATAGTTTTAATTACTATTAGGATTTTAAGAATTTTACGTACCAATCGAACTTTGTCACACTAATGCCTCACCCTGTATATATATAAAAATCTTAAATGATTGAATTTTTTAAGAGAATCACGTATTTTACAAAAGACATAGATATGTAATACTAACCTAAAGATACAAATATTAAAAGATAAAGAAAATTGCTCGTAGATATACACTGGAAAACAAATTTTATCAGCTGAAAATACTTAATTGACATGTTTTACAATACTAAAAAAAAAAGGAAAATACCTGTATTTATTTGGAAGAAAAGTGACAACAAAATAGCAAAAAACTAAAAGTCCGCATTTAATTATGTTTAATTGATGGTGGCTTTTATATGATAAAATATCAAACTTATAGTGTGTCCGCGGATGGGATTCACAAGAGGAGAAAAAATTTAATTTTAAGTTTTATTGAAAAATGTCATTCTTGATAAAAAGTTTTGCTTAATCTAAAACTCCATGAAATGAAAAAATCTTAAACTTATGTTTTAACCTCCCTGTTTCATTTTATAGTCAATTTTCCATGAAACTCTATGAACTTTTGTACCGAGTTCAAAACATTAAATAATCTAGTGCTAGTGTATTCAAAAATCCCAGTTTGAGTTTACGAAAAAGAATAGCGGAGATTGCTTTCCAGTAAGACCATTTAAAGCAACATTTATTGACATCTTACAATATTTTCAATAAAAGACGAACATTTTTGTGCAAGCATGGTGGAAAAATTATGAATGTTTCTATGATACAAGAGAAGAACAGGGAGGTTCAAGTAAAGAAAAAGTAATCCCTTAAGAAGGAATTAATAGAATAGAAGAACTATTATTTAAAATGATAAACAAAATAGATGAGAAATTTGAAGAACAGGAAAAAAATTATGAAGAACAGGGAAAGAATTTAGAAGAAGTGAAAAAAAAATAAAAGGGATGAGGAAAATTTTGAAGAAAAACAGGAAAAGCAAATTGTTAAAATAAGAAAGATAGAAGAAAATTATGAGAAATTTGAAATAGATATTGGGAAAAACGTAGTAGAACTTAAGAAGTAAATAAAGGGAAATAAGTTATAATAACTAGAAAAATAAATATTAGACAATACCGTGAAATTTGATGGAGATATTAGAAAGTTACATCCAAAAATATTTGTTGAGCAATTCATGATGAAAATAATAGGATTAGAAAATATAAAGGAAATAAAAAATGAAACAGTGGTTTGTAAATTAAATCTTTCATAATTTTTTTATTTATATTTCACATGATATTTTTAACACTCCTTATAGTTTTTTACAGTTCACATTGAAACTGTCTAAAGTTTCAAAAATTTAATTTGCCATCAAACTTGATTATATATATATGTATAATTTTTTTATTTTTTCCTATGGTTGTGATTAATTAAGCTTACTTTATAATGTTCATATTTTGTTTCCTTTTTTTCCTGAATAGATATTTAAACGACCTGCCAGATGATGTATTGCAAGACCTACTTTTCTATTTATAAATTTTATTGATGACCTCATCACGCTCACAGAGATGACGTCAAAAATAAAAGGGTGATCTGACGAAGCGCTCATTTAAAAATAAAAATCGACGGGTTTCAGGATTTTCCCCTAAAATCTCCGATTTACGAAATAATGAATTTGTTACTTTCATTTGGACCATACTGTATACAGGGTGTTATTGAAATACACGTACATATTAAAACTGGGTATTGCGCAGATCCCCACTGAATGTAGAAAAATATTATTTTTTAAAAATACCCCTTATTAAGGGAGTTATTAATTTTTGAAAATTAATTCTAAAACAAACGTACTTCACTGATATGTTGAGGATGACCTATATAAATTAGGTTTATTTACCTATTTTAAACATCAACAGTAATTAATATGCAAGTTTTTGTCAGATGATAAGAAAACTAGTCTTGTAAGAAATAACCATGTTGCCAAGATTTTCGAATTAATTTCTATTTCCGAAGACTGGATTTTACTACCCTCGTTATCAAAAAACTAGAATATTTGATAAATGATTGTTTTTAAACTATACATTTTTGAAACTATAGATTATTAAAATTTTAGTTGATTTACGAATCTGGCTAACACGAGCGCGTCATTTCCAAGTTGGTAAAAAGTGTTGTTACGATTACTTTTAAATATTTTTTTACGATGCCACTATTTACGAATATTGAACTAACCGATATAGTGCTGGTTTATGGGGCAGCTGGAGAAAATTCTCGGCAAGCACAAATCCTGTATCGCGAACGGTTTCCAAATCGGAGAATTCCGGACTGTCGTACGTTTATTTCAACTGTTCAGCATCTAAGAGACCATGGAAAATTTGAGAGTGTCAATGCAGATCGAGGGAGAACAAGAACACAAAGAACATTGGCGGCCGAAGAAGAAATATTGGAAGCTGTTGAAAACCGGCCTCAATTAAGTTGTAGAAGACTAGGTCTTGAAATTGGAGTGTCCTCATTTGTTGTGTGGCGGACACTTAAAGAACAAGGTTTACATCCTTATCACATCCAAAAAGTCCAGGCCTTATATCCAGGTGATGAAGAAAAGAGAGTGGAGTTTTGTGAATGGATGATTCAAAAATGTGTTGATATTCCTGATTTTCTATAAATATTATTGTATACTGACGAGGCTTCATTCACTCGTGATGGCGTGTTCAATATGCACAATACGCATATTTGGAGTGATGAAAATCCTCACGCCATTAGGGAAACTGGCCATCAAAGAAAATTTTGAATAAATGTTTGGGCTGGCATAATAGATCAGTATTTAATCGGGCCTTATGTTCTCCCGAACAGATTAAATGGGCCAGGATATCTCCACTTTTTAGAAGATATTTTGCCAGTACTCCTAGAAGAGATACCGTTACAATTAAGGCAACGGATGTGGTACCTACTAGATGGCGCTCCTCCTCACTTTGATTTAAACGTACGGCAGTTTTTGAACATTAGATTTCCTCAAAAGTGGATAGGCAGAAATGGACCTACTAAGTGGCCTCCGAGATCTCCGGATTTAAATCCATGCGATTTCTTTTTGTGGGGTCACATGAAACAACTGGTTTATAATGAACCTATTAATAGTGTTGAACAATTAACCAATAAAGTTAATGCGGTAGCCGAGGAACAATTACTGTAATAAACTTTATTTTGAATTAATTGGTTTTGCTACGGCAACAGTGCAATTTCTATGGGTAAGTTCAATTTCGATTTATTTTACTTCTTTAAATATGGAAACTAGTAGGTCGGAAAAGGGGACTCTTCCCCAATATTTAAATTTTAGAATTTGAAGTTAAAATTGGTGCCAATCGTTTTTGGTCATTACATACTATTCCCCATTTTAATATGTACGTGTATTTCAATAACACCCTGTATATATCACATATAAACTTTAAATATCTCAGCGGAGAGATCCAGTTAACTGATAATAATTAATTACATATTAAGAATTGAAATATATAGTTCACTATAAAATTACCATTTAGTAATTATTATAGAAATGCAAGTTAACATTTATTTAATTAAACTAACCACGACATTAAGAATATATGTAAGATATCAAATATTTAAAAAAACTTACCTGAAATTTGTGCTTCTCCCATAACCTGTAAAAAATAGAATATTATATATTTTTTTAAAGAATTTCAATTATATCTTAGAAAATGCAGATTACATAAAAGAAGTAAGATTAACGGCATTTTACTTGAAATTTATTTTAGAATATTATAATTGTTAAAATTGTTCCTTGTATAATATCAAAAAAAAAATAATAAAAAGAGTGATATCATGTCACAAGATACCAATTATAGACGGCGATTATTCTCAACGTCACTGTATTAGATACTGCGCCAGTAACTGATAAGAAGGGTTTTTTTATTTATTCTTGATGATGACTATACATATTGTAGTTTATTAAGTTTAATTAATTAAAGGGTATGCGTGTGTATACTCCTCATTTTTTTGGGTAAATGCTCGTATGTCCTCAAAAATACCAGTTCAAAAATATTTCAACTGATAAACTTCAATTAGCAAATCGCTGAATTTTTATATTTTTATTTTTAACCTCGATTCGCACGTGAATACAAATAGTTTTTGGGTCAGTCAACCTCAACTTCAGAATTGATTTTTATGTGGCAGACTATAGAGGGGATCCCGTTTCCAGGCGTAGCGGTAATCACAATCACTCATCCTAGATTTCTTTATTTACACTTTAGCGAAGGTCTTTATCACTACCAAATGTATAATTGTATAAAAACCAATGAACTTATTTTTCATTTTATATATAAAAAAAATATTGTTCGTATTCCGTAAGCTGTAACTTCTTTAAGTAACATACTTTATACATGAAATATATGATATGGTAGAATATAAACTATTAAAAAATGTTATGTAGAAAGATTTCTTCTTCTCTTTTATTTCTTTTTATTTGTGGATGCCTTTTTATGGTAGCTTTGCCGAAACCTCTATTTAATAAATTAAATTGGAATAAATATCTACATAAATAATTATGGTACCAAACAATCACTTGTCTAAAGATATAACTACAAATTATGTTATAACTATTACCGAAAAAAATATAATTATAGCATTAGCCCCGTGAAGAAATTGAGATTAATAATATCATGGTATATTTTCTGTGGAAATGAAATTAATTGCATTTAATGCACAAATAATATAACGAAATTTTAACATAATTTTATCCTTTTAGTTTAGTCATTTATAAATGACTTGAATGGATATTTTGAACAAAGATCTGCCAGAATACAATTCTTTATCGAATTCCAATAATATGAATAATAAAATGTAGCACTACTAAGTATAAAAATTTGGGTACAAATATGTAAATTTCAAATTAAATACAGTGCGTTAATTATACAACAAACATAAACAAATTCATTACTGGTTAGACACTAGCGCCGACAATTAGGTCGTGGTAATTTAAATCGAGAATAATTTAATGATATTTAAATTGAAACTAAAGTTAATAGTTTTGTATACATACAGGGATGGGATAAAGTATGGAACCCAGTAAATATCTTTAAACGATATTTATGAAATTTTGTAGGTAAGTGCAATGGGGCAAAATGCATCTGATGTCCTTTTTTTTGTTAATAATATACTTCGCGTTTAACCGGCAGTACCCTAAACTTTTTTAATTTAAATGGGAGACCCTGTATATTTTTGCAGATTTTGAAAGAGCTTGTTATTTCTCGTATTTGTACATATCTATTGTAAAACGATTTTTTTATTGTTATTTTGTTGAATATTACGAATGCTGCTCCAAAATCTATGAATGTTCTAAATTTTGTTCTATTTGTCTTTCTATTACATTTGTTAATATTTTAATGTCGTTTTTAGTTCGTTTTTCTGGTCGATATGCTGGTGTTTCTTCTTCTATTGCATGTTCTGGCAACTTTCTTTATCTTTTTTTTAAGAATTTTAGAATGCTCTTTATATACTACTAATGATAAGCATATCGCTCTATAAATATTAGAGGCAGTAGAATCTCCTTTCGTATATATTAATACAAAAGTGTAATCTTACCACTGATCTGGTATTATTTCTTCCTTCGATGCTTTCCTATATATTTCTATTAGTCACTATTTTTCCGTTACTGCTAAAAATTTTTGGTTCGTTTTTCTGTTGTCTTAGTGCTTTTCTTATTTTTATCTCCGATAGTGCCTTCTCGAATTTTTCCATATCTATTTTCATTGTATCTGTGCCCCCTCTATTTTATATTGAGTCTAATTTATTATTTGCTTTATGTTTCTTTTCATAAAATTTCGCTCATTCCTCCATTACCCCTGTTTCTAATATTTTAATATTTCTATACGCATCTTGAATCCCTTTCAGATTTTTTTCTGTTTTTCCTTTATTTGCTCTTACTATGCTCCAAACACGTCATATGTCTTGCTTAAATTTTTCCTTAACTCTTCTCAATTCTCTTGTTTTGCTATTTTAACTTTCGCTTTACACCTCATTTTATTATATAGGGTTGACCAAAATTATCGAACAATATTTCTAGGGGTGGTAGTTTACCTAAAAATAAAGGTATTTTTTTACAATTTTTTCGAAAGCTCAGTTATAAGGAAAATATAGGCCCTTAAAGTTGTATACAAAAATGGTTCTTTTAAATTACTTTGAAAATGACATGCAAAGAAAATTTCAAATTCTAGACATAGAAGCTTTGCAAAAAGATACTTACTTTTATGTTATTAATCATGTTATTCCTTCTGATTAAGTAGTTTTTGGCGGTGCCATTTGCAAATAACAACAAAAAATTGTCTAATAAGGCAAGTATGCTTTGAAAGTGACAATAATGGATATTTGATTGTTTGTACATTGAATTTCTTTCAAATCTTTTAGTTTTAATTTATTATAAACGATCAATTTTGGGATGATACATTAAGAGTAACTTTTTCAAGAAGTTCAGGATATAAATAAGTAAATAGCTATCAAGGTGTACTTGATGCGCTAGCCTTCCATTATAGTCGGTTTCATAGCTTACTTGCCTTATTAGATATTTTTTGTTATTATTTACAAATTGCACATCTACTTTTAAGTTTAAATTAAATTAAATAGAAGATGGCTCTATTTAAGGAATCTTATCGAGAGTACTTGTAAAAAAAGACCAGGGATTCTTAATTACCAATTTTTTTTTTTAATACTTACGTGTTTAAAAAATATGACGTAATCAGTGGTATTTACTGCCAAAAACTACTCCTTAATCAGAGGGATGAAATGACTAATAACAAAAAATTAAGTATCTTTGTTCGAAGCTTCTAAGTTCTAGACATGATTTCAAGACGTTTTAAAAAAAAACTTTTTTTGTCCTATTTTAGAGGCATGTATCTCCATTAATATTGAGCTCTCGAAAGAAGTGTTTTTAAAAATGTACCTTTATTTTAAGTGAACTCTCACTTTTAGAAGTATTGCTCGACAATTGTGGACCACCCTGTATGTTTCTTTATCTTGAGAAAAAAATTAAAAACCCAATTCTGCCCTTTCTGGTGGTAACATCTCTTTAGGAGTCGGGCTGAGAAAAAATTTGATAGATAATTTTAACGTTTGAATTTAGCAAAATCCTACATAATTATGTTAAGACATAATGCATTGATTAATATTGTCCGGATTAATAAAAACCGTGGCGCTCAAAGGATCAAGTAAGCGGGTGGCCGTGTACGGTATGGCATCATCGCCAACTACGACCGAACGGCACGGCAATGTTTTGAGGACGAACGTTGACCCCGAGATTCTGCACCGTGATCGCGATGCCTCATGCGGCATTCAACCGGGCCGGTTTTACGTACATTTCGAGCGAACACCGGTTTTTCTTTTCGACAAGCAAAATTAATGGTGACCGGCTTTGGGTAATTCACTTTTTGGGTCGACCATTCACCATTCAGAGGCACCCAGTTTTTCAGGAAATTCTATAAACGTTCGTTCTTCAAAAATTTCATCGACAATTCAAGCTTTTTGTGTACTGAAAGCTGCTTAAAGAAGCAACAATGAAATTCTGACCGTTCAATCTTAATTGTATTCCAGATGGCTCGACGATTTTCCCATAAGTTTTGACAAAATTCAAAGAATACAACTGCCAGCTTTGATAGTACAAAAGAGCAAGAAAAAACTTTTTTTTTATCTAAATACAATCAAAACTAATTAATAGGTTCAAGGTAATTAAGAGTTTGGCTAACAGATGGAACAAAATAATTGTGAGGATTAACTTCAAGCCATATTAGATTCATTAATTAAATTTGTTCAACAGAGAAATTTAGTGGAAGTGCTCGAAATCGACATGTAAAGGGTGTTTCAATAAGAATGCAAGATTTGAATTGCCCGCCATGTTTGACAGTCATAATGACCCATAATTATAAAGGGACAGATAAAAAGTTAAGAGATGGGAGTTAGTAAACATGGAGTACTACAAGTTAGAACAACGTATCCTGATTGTTAAACATTATTATCAAAATGGTGAAAGTATGATTGCCACCATTCATAAAGTGCATCCAATATTCGGTCGACAGAATGTTCTTAATTCATCTACTGTGAAAAGAATAATCGAAAAATTCGAAAGTACTGGTTCAGTTAGTGATGTGAAACACACGACAAGAGCTCGTAGAGGTCGTTCACAACAAAACATCACGGCAGTACGTGAGAGTGTGGCTGAAAGTCCAGAGACGCCGATTCGTCATCGTGCACAAGGATTGGACATTACCACAGCCACTCTTCAGCGTATTCTCACTAAAGATTTACATCTACACGCTTACAAAGTCCAATTGACTCAACAACTTTTGCCAACAGACCATGCACAGCGAAGAGAGTTCACCAATTGGATCCTTGAACAAACATAAGTGAATGCGGATTTTGCGAACAAAATCATGTTCAGTTTTGAGGCCCATCTTCACCTCGATGACTTTATTAATGGGCAAAACTGCCGCATTTAAGGCTTAGAAAATCCACGGAAGATTCGTCAAAAAGCAATGCATCCAAAACGTGTCACTATTTGGTGTGCATGTGGTCTGGAGGAATAATTGGACCGTATATCTTTGAAGATGAGGAAGGTAATGCATTAACGGTGAATGGCGAATGTTATCGTGCCATGATAACGCAATTTTTTGTGACTCAATTGCTCTTGATGACATGTGCTTTCAGCAGGACGGTGCCACTTGTCGTACCGCTTGTGAAACATTTACTGTCTTGCTAGTGTTTGCTCCTGGTCGTGTCATTTCCCGATTGGGTGACCAGAATTAGCCGCCACGTTCTTGTGATTTAACACGTTTGGACTTCTAGCTGTGGGGTTATCTTAAGTCATAGGTTTATACCAACAAGCCCACGACCACCGAAGCATTGAAGGCCGAAATTAGACGCTGTATCAATGAAATACCTCCACATGTATATAATAATGTTATTACAAATTTTGTCAAAAGAGTACGCATGTACCAGCAAAGCCCTGGTGGTCATTTACAAGATATTTTGTTTCATACATAATTCCTCATTATAAATCAATAAATATTTCAATGCTTTGCTAGAGAAAATAATGTTTTTTTTAACCTTAAAATCTTGCGCTCTTATTAAAATACCCTTTACATATATACAATTTTACTATTCATATTTTTTGAAAGAACTTCTAATACACTTTGCCAAATCGTTTTTTTTTGTAAGAGGTTTTGTCTAAAGCCTTTATTACAATTATGGAGCAGAAAGAATTTGCAAATCTCCTTGTCCTTTTCAGTTAATTTGCATTTCCAACCCTTGATTTTGTTAAGTTATTTCTTCTTGTCCACTAGTTCTTATGTCGTAGTTGGTACCTCCTTTTCTTCTTTCAGCTGATCTAGATTGGCCTTTTACTCTTAAGTTTGAACTCACCTCGTTCGTTTGTCTATTTTTTCTGATACTTCGGCGTTGTTTCTGGTTAATAGCTTGTTGGATGTGTGGCAACCACCTGGCTGGGGTTTTCTACCATGGTCTTGTTTTTCCTATTTGTTTCACCTTCTTTTGTTGGAATTCAACTTGAGGGATTGGCATGTTCTTGCCACATTCTTTCCATTTCTTTCAATTCATTATTTACCTTTCACTATTTTCCTCACTTCTTGGTGTGTTATCTCCTAATGGGTGTTTGTATGTTTGTAACCAAATTACAAATATCTGATTTCCTAAACCTTATTATCGTTTATAAATATCTATTTACCTATTAATATACTAAAGTGATATTCAAAAGTCAATATATAGGTCTGTTAAGGATATTTTATTCAATATTACGTTTGCGTAACATTCGGAATAGTCTGCGCGAGATTTATTATTTAACGAAGGGTAATATACAACTTCATTTGAAATATTTTATATGTGTCAATCCTTGCTTGCATATTCAGAAAATTCGTTAAAGAGTCCGTAGGTATACATAGAATTAACAATTTAAAAATATCGTTTCGACAAAAATCAACCCAAATTAATATATGCATCTTATGTGACAATGTATTTTAAAATTTTTAATCAAAATTGTCTAAAGATAGATATCCTGAATAATATCTGAATATGGCATAAATAGATTTTTAATAAAAAACAAATATATTTTAACTTCCATCGCTTTGGGTTTAACAATTGCAAACCGATTTCGGTAGTATACCATTCATTATTGTTTATATATTTTTATTGCTGATTTTATAAAAACTTGTTTATAGTAAAATTTCCCAATTTTGCACTTGACCATGTATAATGAAAATATAGCTTCGTTAACAACAATTCTAGGTAGGTAAATAATATTGTTATTGCTTTCATTAAAACAGTTAAGTATGTATATTTCATTAAAAATCATACGAGGATAAAAATATTTAGGATAACGATAAAACATGTGAAAATATCGAAACAAACGGTTTTTACGCCAAGAATATATAAATTATAACGGGACACAGTAACGACAAAAAGTCTCATGTTTTCATAATCTCTTTAAAATTAATCATTATTTACATTTTTCATATAAAAGCAACTCGAACTTAAAAACTATCGTCTATGAAAAGCCACAAAAAAATCGCACTTAAATTTTCATTCTTTGTTTCCCAACTGAGAACAGCAGTGAGCTTAAAGTAGCAACGAAGAAGCAAAACAGTTAAAAACTATTTTCCACCCGTTCCCATCTTAGTCTGTGGAAAACAAATTAATATTAAATCTAAAACATGTGAATGAAATGAAACCACCTCTAGAAAAAATTACAAACCGCTAAATCCAAACAATAAAAACCATGATGATACCAATATTAACAATGAAAGTTCTTTAAAAAATTACTCATCAATAAATTGTAACTTAGAATTAAAAAAAAACAGCTAACAACAAATCTTTCATTTGGATTATAACAAAGGCATGCCATTATTAAACAAACAGATGCTGCAGCCTTTCTTGATATAATGCAAGTTTTTGATAAAGTTTTGTATACTCATCTCTTGAAAAAAAATGTTACTACCAAACTACTTCCTAATTATTGTTCGAATTTTTCTTTTGAAGCATTATGAAGAATACATATTCTCTTTACAAAATTGAATCTGGCTTCCTTAAGGTGGCTTACTCCGCTTCTGTTCCTGTTGTATTCTTCTGGCCTACCAATAAGCGAAAAAAGCTGCACTGCAAATGACACTGTCATCATTTTATCACATAAAATTTCAGATAAAATTTCTTTCAGACGTTCATTTTCAAAGTACAGCAATGGCTGAGCAAACGGCGAATCAAAGTTATTGAAATCATGTCAGTACTAGCAACGTTCCTAAATCGTAAAAGTAACTGCCCTTCGGTGAAACTAAATAAGTTTCCAGGAAGTATCATATCCATGACTGGCCTTTAACTATATTATTTTAAAAGACGTCGATATAACTACAATTACAATTAAAAATTCATCCATTGTTCCCAATATAATGATCCAACCTACTATAACAAAAGGTAAGTGATTTAAATTCTAAGTCAAATGAAATCCGAACCTCTAAAAAGTAACTGGAATATTTTTTATTCAAAAGTAATTGCCAAAAATTCTTGTAGAAAGATTTAGGCTGTGTACGGATCCACAACCTCACTTACTCTTGCACTTCCTCCACCAAATAAAAACCACGTTTACGAATGTTTTCTTCAGGTCACCAAAAATGTAAAAATCACAAGGGGCAAGATCTGGATTATGTGGCTATTCAAGTGTTGCCCAAACAAGTCTCTGAAAAGTATGCCTCACCACATCGACAATATGGTGACAAGCATTATCATGTAGAAGGATGATTTCGTCCGACAGCATTCCATTTTACGTCTCAGACCTTGCAAAGTCTCTTCAAAAGCGTTTACACAGCTACCAAAAAACCAACTCTACTTCTCTACTCTTTTTGCTTGATTCCATTTCTAATGCTGGACGAACACACTTTCCACTACGTTCACCTACAGTGAAATAAACATACAACTGTATGAACCTGTGAGTTATCACTTTACATTTTTACTACCCCAGAGATGGCAGTATAGATTATCGATTAACAACACTGTTGTCAACTTTTGAGAAGAATTTGTTTTATGGAGGGTTTTCGGTATTCATTTCACTGCCCCTCATTGATTGGGAAAGGGTTCGTTTAGTACAATTTTTTTTTAGCAAAAAAAAAATACTTAATAACTGAATATAGGAAAATTAATCTTCAATAGTTTTCATGAAGAAGGTGTTTAAACTGCTTTGGTTAGAAGCAGCTCATCAAGAAGAATTCGGAAATATAATAAACTACAAAAATTTGAAAAATATAACTTTAAATCGAGGCGACTTTAGAGACCACTCTCGTACAAAATATTGTACCTGTGCTATATATAATCTTCTCGGAACTAATTCTTTGATGTTTGTATAAATAAAAATCAGTTACTGGTCTTTATCATACTAACAGATTATCAAGCTAAATATTTTTAAGATGGGTGGATATTATGTTACATTTGAATAGCTCAATTATATACAGCCATTACATGAATGGTTTGAGATAAATCTAAAATTGAAAATATTACGAAAGTGATGATTTAAACTATAAATAAAATAAAGAAAAACCTTTTTACACTATCAAAACTTAACTTGTTTTTTCTGTCAGTTGATTGCAGAGTATAGAAGGTCTTACCTAAATGTTATGCAGAATACCTTAATATCTGTAATGAAGTAACTAAAACCCGAAAATATCGGTTTTCTATGACCAAAGTGATTAAAAATCATTTTGTGCGTAGACAATTATTGCGCCAATGGCCCGTTAAAAAATACCGCCTCCTTCACCATATTATCAAATTAGGTGTCATTGACCTTGGCGTGATAAATTCGGTGTTTGGTCCGATCTTGACGCAATATTTATTTTTTACTCTCGTCTAGAACTTTCATGTAACAATTAAAAATTTAGATAGAAATTTCAGATAGCAACGGTATCGTTATCAACATAATTTTAATTGGAAATAATTTACAGAGTAATTTATAGTTACTAATTAGAGTTCACAAATATTTGAATGAGGTATTGAATTAATTAACAGAGAATTTAAAAAACATGCTTTGCTACATTAATACTCAATTTTTGCTTTTGTACGTTTTTTAAAACTATTTTTGTGATAACCTCCTAATATATTAAACATTGCATTGGTTATTTACATTAAGTTCTATTAACACCTCTGTTCAACAATGCTATTACATCTCCATTGATATATATATATATATATAGCGGATCTGCTATTATTTTTTTTTAATTAGTAAAGTTATAATTGCTAATTGTTTATTTCCTTCAGTACTATGGGCCAAAAATTTAGCATCTCTTAACTTAACGGAAAATATACATACTGTATGAAATAAACAAAAAGTTGAAAATTTAACTAGGCATTAAATTTTAGGTTATCTATAATTCTGCAATTAATATTTGCTATCTTTAAATATTCATAAATTACGTTGTTAAACTATGTTATGTTATTGTTTTCGAATAATTTTTGTAACTTCCAATTTTTTATTGACTTTAAAGACTTTTCAAACACACAAACAGCTTATAAAAATAAAGTTTATACGAATACATTCAACTAATAGCAAAGCAGTTAACTAGGCGGTAATAAATAGTTTCATATCATTCATTAATTAATTAATATTTACTTAACGAAACCGTTTATTTTTGTAGGAGATTCAGACTATAATTTTATTAGAGTTTTTTGACCTGTGAAATATGAATCTGTTTTTATTGATCAGACGAATAGATGATATAAATAAATGTAGTAATATATTTTTAACTGCAATAAGTTAAGTTATATACATATATTATTTATCCCTAAATATACAAGTTCGTCGAATTTTCTCAAACAAGTATTTTTCAATTATGTCAATCATTACATTTATTACACTTATAATATACATAGTTTTGTGTAAAAACGCAACAAACAATTCGTAAAACGCAAAATATTTTCACTTATTTTTATCTTAAATAATAATCTTAAAATTTTAGTAGTAATTTATTTATTATTGTTTCTTTACAGAGCAGTAAAAAATAGATTTATTTTTAAAACAGAAAAATATTCACAGCCTTACTTTTGAGTTATATTAACGTGGTTTTAAATTTTTTTAAATATTGTAAGCACGGTTTATTAATAAATATCATTTTATTTTTTAAATTTGTTAGCCATTTGGATAGACGTAGAAAAGTAATAGTAATAATAATAATATTAATGCTAATAATAAAATCTTAGCCGTTATCGTTACTTTTGATTAACGAGTTTATGTAATAATAATGTGTTAATCAAAAATGAATGATAAATATTAGACTTCTTTCTATATGTAACGCGCTTACATAAAACAAGAAAATAAAGAACTAATACCTAAATGAAATTAATGGGCTGCACTTGGGTACATAACATATTACTTATATAAATAAACATAGATTAAAGAGGAAGAAAAATAGAACTACTGGTCATGTATAAACATTAAACATCGATTAAAACACATCATACATTACAATAAATATTAACGTAATAAATATGGTAGATAGGACATAAATTATAAATCTCGTGACATTAGTGGTTTTAATGAGCTGTTTACAAAAATGTTATAATAAATAAAAATAAAATATAGAGGGACTATATAAATTGTGAATATTTTGTAAGAAATTTTATGATTTTAAAATATATTTGCAAACTGCCAAACGTTTACCTCTGTCTATACCTAATAATCAATTAGAACAATTAGAACATTATTTCATTTGTCGATGTATTAAAATTTTTAACATGTCTTAAATTAAGCAGATACATTCGTTGTTTATAATGAACTCAATATGCTTTTCCATATTGTGTGCAATTGCTTTTACCTTAACAAAATAACTGTTTGGTTGCACGTACTTAATCTAACCTAAGCAAACTCTTTAATTTTTTTATTATTATGTATGTAAAGAGAATAGAAATATAATTAGTTGGTTAATAATAAACAAAAACGAAAGTATTGATATTTGGTGACATGGCGCAAATGACAGTTGAGAGACTAACAATTTTTTTAATCGAATAGTTAAAAATGTTTTTTTGTAAAATTTTTCTTTGATTTTATAAATATGTAATTAGTCAAAATATATTGATTTGATAAAAGGAACCGCCCTGAGATTGTCTTATATTTATTTATATGATTTTTTTAAATTTAAGTATATTTGTATTTATTTTGATTTTTTTATTAAACTTAATTTATCTTTATTTATAAACAAAATAAAAAGTCTCAGAATATTTATTCTAATATAATTGACTGCAACAATGTGGGGCATTAAAAATTTACAAGATTATATTTAAAAATTCGTAAATTGTTAATTTCAATGTTTTTAGTTTTAACTTAACAGTGAATAATTTCTTGAATTTATTATTCAATCAAATATAATCAAAAATAAATAATTAAAAATCTGTCTTTTTTCTCATTCAAATTCAATAATAAATATTTAATACTTTTTAATTTTTTAAATAAAAGTTCCAGCCTGCAATAGTACATAAATTGACAAAATATAAATAAAATCTTACCTGAAAACACCAACGAAAGTTTCGTTTTCAAGAACAAATGTCACAACAGTAAAACAAGTACCTCTTAATAGCAACAAGTACCGAATAAACATTCCACGACCTGCCAATATTACTGGTTATCTTTTATTAATTATATGAGAAACGAAAACCAAATAAACAAAGGACAAATAACGAAAAAACAACCTAAGATGCAACCGATATTACTATGACATTGCCAAAAATTTCAATATTGTCAAAACATCAGCATCAACGAAATTTGATCCGCACTCTGTATCTTATCTTGAGAGCGAGGTAAACGACCTGTACTGGCGGACGTTCATACCGCTTTTATAAAATACAAACTGGGATTTTGATTTTAACTGATAGGAAAACGAACTATTAATTGAGTAAAAATATCCACTGTGTAGAACACAATATAAATTAACTATAATCTGCACGGTATAATAGTAGATAAGCTACATCTTGTCCAAAAAAATGAAATATTTTTTACCAATTAAAGTCTAAATGAAAAAATTTGCTGTGACTATTAAATATTTTACATTGGTCTGTTAAATATTATACAGAATGATTCAAGCATTTTCTCCGCATCATATCAATAACCAGAATATGGAATAATAAAAGGCATCTGGAAATTTGTGGTACTGACTAAATTCCCAGAAGAAATCCTCGAAAAACCATTTGTTTTTGGTATTATCTGAATCTAATAACTTTAATAGATATTTAAATCAATTCACAAACTCTAGATCTTATTGCAAAATATTACTTGCTCTTTGAATTTTTTCCTAGTAATTTCGGCCCATTGAACCATCATCAGGCAATTATATTATTATAAAACTTATATAATTAATAAAACTGTCTAAAAACATTTCATTTATCCACTTATTATTTAAGATGAAACAAATAATATTTATTAGATATGTAAGTACTTGAAAGGGAAAAAACAATCTAAAAAAAATGTTTAAACGGTATTGAGAAAAGTTTAATTTATTGTTCTGTTAGGGCATTAATTTTAACAAGCTAGTTTCTACGACATCCCGTATTTATACACGGAAGGAACTAAATTCTATTTAAAATATAATCTATTAAGAACATAATGAACCGAAGTTTCCAAAAATAATTTCTGTTATAACTATAATTTCATTCGCATACCTGTCTAAAATTAAAGAAAAATTCTCAGGACTAGAATAAATTTAGACAGTAAAGGTAAACGACCCGAAATTTAATTTTTTCACAAACAAATTGTGATTAGAAGCGTGACTAACAGAACGTCAAATTAAAGTCTTAATTCGCCTTGATATGAAATAGATTATGCAATAAAGATTGGTACATTTAAAATTACCTGCAAAAGAAAGTGAAATTGGGCTATTGTCAATTCTGTCAAATTTTAATTAATAAAAATCAGAGTTAATTCAAATTACTGCTTACAAGAATACTGTGTAAATTTTCGATAACAAAACACTTTTGTATATCGAATACGACGTATCATTTTGAAGAATTCATAAAAGTTTAAGGTATTTTTTCTGCACTAAAGAGAAACATTAATACACTAGAAAATCTGACTAACATATGTATTTGGTTACCAAACATTAAGAAATTAAATAAGTTAAAACTTACATTTTCTAGTATAAATAAATGAGGATATCAAAAAACAAATAAAATTTTAAAAAGCTGCTTGATAGTCGTCCAGGTACCAAAAGTTTGTTTGTTAAACGTTTTTTATGTATTTGTCAAGTTAAAAGATTAAAAAATGGCGCTTCTTAAATGTTACTTATTTAATATTAATATGACGATTAAGAAATATTTTTCTAAATTTTTCTAAACTCTAATAGGTCCATATAAATTAAATTAACTAGCCAAATGTTTTTGATACACATGGAATATGGCATTGTATAATAATAACAATAATAATATTAATAATAATAAAAATAGTAACATATAAAAAATAACGTAATGATTACAAAATTTTCTTTTATCTTTTATCATATTCCGTTTCGCGGGTACTTGCAATTGGCTAATCGAAGTACGTTGTTTTTCTTTGACATTCGTATGTAGTACGATGTGATTTCGGAGGAAAGCGAAGTTTTAAGTCAAAATGGCGAATGTGTACAGGGATGAGTGAGTTGTGGCTTAAATTAATTTTGTTGTAGTTTGTATTTTATTTTTATAATTTAATCTTTTATTTTGAAAATGCAGTAAATAGTATACTGCATCTACATATGTCTCTGATGTTTCGTTAATGTGGACATACTTTAATATTTTAATTAGTTCATTCGGAAATCTATGAAAAGTAGATGTTTCTAACAGTTTTATCACCAAAAATATTTTGGTTAAACTTAGTCTCATAAACTACAAAAATATGTACAATCTCTATTTTTCTGTTAATATTAATATATTCATATTTTTTGTTTTTTTTATTTTTGCTTCGTATTCAGGTACCTATAAATTTGACGTTGACCAAACCTTTAAGAATAACGTTTACCAAACATTTAAGAATAACGTTTATTAAACGTTTGAGGATAACTTTTACCAAACATTTAAGGATAACGTTTATTAAACATTTAAGGATAACGTTTATTAAACGTTTTAGGTTAACGTTTTATTTTTGTGACATTCTGACGTTTGACCAACGCTACTGGCTTTCAATAAATAATATCTTCCATTTTCATTTGAAAATCTTTTGGAGACAGCAAAAAAGAATAGCAATTTTGTAGATCACGGTATGATATTTATAAAACACAAATAAAACATAAGCTACTTAAAAATATAATATTAATAATAATAGCAAATAAATTTTAACAAAGATTTATTAATTAATTGAACAATTATATTCCTATTGGTTTACTAAGAACCATATTATCTACAGCGTTGTTATATTTTTTTATTGAATTTTGGCAATTGTTCAACATTTCTAAAAATAATAATAATAACATATCTGTCTGGCAAAATACTATAATAATTGTGTAATATTAACAGAACATTATATATATATATATATATTATATACAAAAATGTTTTGTATATATCATAGTTACTGATTAGATACTAATAATATAAGTATAATCATTTCAACAGTTCTAACATTAGAAAATGAACGTTTACAGAAACACTTTTTAATTTTTTTACGCCAAATAAAAATAAAAAAGTATCCTACTGTTTTCTGAAGCGATTGGATTTTTATATCATATTTTAAATATTTTTTTTTGGGTTAGGTTATTAAAACTCTAACTTGTGTTAGTATTTTGTAAAGTTGCGGTACAAAAAAACGTATACTTTACATTTTTTTAAACCGTTATAGTATATAAATATATAAATCAAATTTTCTATTTTCACTCTCGTTGTGTGTCATGTGATATCATGTCATGGCACTTTTACGTAATCAAATACTAGGTAAAAAGATTGGCCTCTCTCATAACACTTGAGCTATAACATTCAAACGAAAACTTTCACTCGTTTCACTAAGTAACAACAAAGTCGAAGACTAGACAACAAAGTGTATAATACCATGCCGTGCAATTCCATGCACGAGGTCTATGGTAATATTTTCTAGTCACGACTCACGTTTGATTGGTATTCATCATAAATGTTAAAATTAATCTTATTTCCTAATATGAAATATGGAATAAAAATATAAATATTAATCCATTATATTTATTTTTTATTATAAAAATAATAAAACTAGATGAATTTGGCATGTTCTGCATTTCTACTTTTACATATTAAGTAACAATATTATTTTTTCGTGCTTCATTAATGTAATAATTATTCAGGTTTCTTGAAAATGTTGAAAATTCAGAACAATTCCTACAACTTAAAATTCTTATACATGGTTGGGATAAAGTATGGAACCAAGTAAATATCTTTAAAACGAAACGGACAATATTTATGAAATTTTGTAGGTAAGTGCAGTGGGGCAAAATGCATCTGATGTACATTTTTTTGTTAATAATATACTTCCGATTTAAACGGAAATATGATCAAGTTTTTTAATTTAAATGGGACACCCTGTATATTTGGTAAAATACCATTTAGATAAACAAATTGATATTGTTAATAGTAAGAAATAAACGAGTACTATCTAGTATGTAACTGTTGCCAAACTGCCAAATTGTAATTTACGGAAATAAATTGTGCGATTAAGAATGGGTCATTTAAGTGAAAAAGATCGTATTGAAATATTAATGATAAACGGTTATGGTGATCGATTCATAGAGTGGCCTACTCCTTCTGCGGATCTAAACGTATTAGATTTTTTTCTTTGGGGTTATCTAAAATCACGTGTTTACGTTAAACGACCAACATGATTGCAGGAGTTGAGAAAAATAATTATTGATGAATGTGGAGAAATCTTGGAAAGAGTGACTCAAGAATTTGTTAATAAGCTGGTGGTATATTGTCAGGAGGTGAACGGAGAGCATTTTGAGCATTTGAATTAATTTTGATTAAATTATTATTCTCGTTAGTCTAAAGTAAATAAATTTACTTATTCTACAACTAAAAATGAGTTATTTCGCATTTTTACAAATTATTTCCACTAAACACAGTATGTACAAAATCGAGAAATAACTAGCTCTTTTAAAATCTGGAAAAATTATACAAGGTGTCCCATTTAAATTAAAAAAGTTGAGGGTATTTCCGGGAAAACCGGAAGTATATTATTAACAAAAAAATATACATCAGCTACAATTTACCCCATTGCACTTACCTACAAAATTTCATAAATATCGTCCATTTCGTTTTAAAGATATTTACTTGTTTCCATACTTTGTCCCAACCCTGTATTAATTGGTTTGGAATATCTTTTTTTTTGAAGTCTGGGTTACATAACAAAATAAGTTTTTAGTCAAATTGATGTTTTCTTCAAACTTGAACTAGGCCAAGAGAATATTATTAGTTGATAACGTGGATGATAAGATATTTGAATCATAAATTAAAATTTCAAAATTATGGTAGTGTAATTATTATTACAGCATTTTAAAACCCACTGCAACCTAGATTCCGACCGTTACTTTAAAAAAGGCGTTTAAGAAATACGAAATTTATAAATTGATACCAAGAATAGTATCCTGAAGTTAAAAATGACGATTTGGCAAATATATCCATAATACTATGAGCTGTAGAAAGTTTAAAAATCGTATTTTTCTTAGTGAAGTGTGGCCAACACGCAGTACTTATTTATACTGAACACATTTTTTTCTAAATACATATAATTTTCATTAGAATTGTGTATGTCATTGATCAAAATGTATCTGTAATATATAAATTTAACTAAATTATTAAGAACAATTTTTTGATCGTAAATCGACGGTTGAAATTTTTACCATTACGTTTGAACCACGCTGTATACTAAATTCTATATTTCTGAATAGATGTGGTTGAGTTTATCCATATAAATAGGATTTTATGATAATTCGAACTAAGTATTTAACGGACTCTCAAAACTTCCGGAATAACCAGGATGTAGTCGATTTTTCCGCATGCTGACTGGACTATTAACTTTTGACAATAAGCCAACAACCCCAAGGTCATAGACCTAAACCCAGATTTACGAAAATTGATACGTATATTTTTAAAGTTCAAAAACATTTTTTCCTAGTTCAATATCAATATCAAAGTTTCAACAGTATACATTTCAGAAATGGGGTTAAGTGTGCCTACATAGATAAGGTTATCTCCAACCAATGGACATTTAGGTAGAGTAATGTCTACTTTCCGAATAGATGGTTATCGATGTTGGCAACTTTGATAATGAAATTTGTATTTTTAATGGCGGGTAAATAAAATTCACTAAAAACGTGAAAGATAAAACATTGAGGCACTTAGTGGAGCTACATTAAACGTATTTACTCACTTGTGTAAATTACCTACATACATATAGCTTTATATCCTTACAAAAGAGTAGTCGCTATATTCGAAATCTTTTTTTTGTGGTTAGTTATTTTATTACTCGTTTTTTGTTTATATTTTTAAAGCTTTAGGCGTGTCTTCGCTTTTTAAGTTATATTTCTAAATTTCTGTCGGTTCTTTATTTGCTTCCACCATCTTCTTATTCTCATGTTCGATATATCTTTTCACACTTGATCGTCCAAACTACTTCTTGGTCATTTCATGGATCTATTTTCACGTGGTTTCCTTTCTTTAATTCGTTTTACGTACTTATTATCCTTCATCAGATTTTATAAATCTTATTACATATATGTTTTCCTTTTAGAATATCTTTTATTTCGTGATTCTGAAGTATTTTGTATTCTCCTTCGCTTATTTTCTGAGTTTCTTATATCATTCTAACCATTTTTCTCTTAAAATTGGCATGACCAATTGGCAAAGTTTATAAAACGCATCGCATGAATTTAGGAACACCCTCTATATTAATAATATTTTAAGCTATATAAGAGGAGTGACTGTTTTGAATTTTCTCTTTTATTTGTGTATTTTTCATTCACAAAATGAATAAATTAATATTAGGTTCAATGAAAAGAGTGTACCTCTAAGAACCCGGGATAATTATAAGTTTTATATATATCGTCTACTAAAAACTGACGAAACTCGTTGGTGCTATCTGAACAAAAATGCAGTACAAAAATCAAAAACTTTCAGCTGACTGAAACGGAAAAAATTGAAATTGTAATATTAATTGGTTGTGGAGATCAAACTTGTACGCAGAAAGAAAATGAACGTTATTGAATAACAAATATCCTAACCGAAAACCTATTACACAGTCCACAGTAAGGTAAATTGAGAAAAAAATTAGAAAAACCCTGTCATGTAAAAGACATCCCTAAAAGTAGTAGAAAACATATATTTGAAGATAATCCCCATACCAGTTTACGGCAAGTAGCGTTAGACAATGAAGTTGGCCATCAAACAGTTCTTAGAACGCTAAAAAAGGAGAAAGTGACATCTCTAAAAAGTAAATTTAGTGCAGGAACTTTTGGAAGAAGATTTTGATAGACTAGAAGAATTTTTGAAATTCTAATGGAAAAAAATAACAGAAACCCGATGTTTTTAAAAAAGGTCCTTTTACTGATGAAACTACATTTCTCCTAAACGGTCATGTGAATCGTCAGACTTTCCGCTATTGGGCTACAGAAAATCGACACTGGATACAAGAGGTTGAAAGAAGGATAATATTTATGTGATAAATAAAAAAAATGTCCTTAAAATTCTTAAAAGTGTGCGTCTCGAAACATTCATTTACACTTTTAAATTTTTCTTAATGCCCTGTATGCCCGATCCAGGTTCAGAATAAAGAAAAATAGAAAAATAATTCTAACTCTATCCTTTTTTTACTCCAGCTAAGAAGAAGAAAAAACTGTCAAAAGAAGGAACGTATCCCGGATTAGACAAAATAGTTGTAATTAATATATTGACTGAGTGGTATTCTGAAACTGGCCAATAATGAATATTTTTCGTGTTTGTACATTTTATAATAACTAGTCCCAAGGAGGAAATATTTATTTGACAAATAAAAAAATGTGTGCGGATGTCACAGACGTATTAATTGTTAAATAATTCTTAATGCCCTGCATGCCCCATCCAAGTTCGTAATAAAGAAAAGTACAAAAATAGTTCCAATTCTACACTTTTTCACAACAACTAAAAAGGAGAATAAACTGCCGAGAGAAGAAGAAGAATTCAATGGACAATTGGCAAAGCAAATAAAACGTAACCCGGATTAGAGAAAATTGTTGTGATAAATATATTGATATATTGGGATTCTTAATGCCATGCATGTCCGATTCCAGTTTAGAAAAAAGAAAAACGGAATAGAAGATTATGTAACAAGGTTAGAATGAAAAAAATTGGATACGAGTGGTACATTCCAAAAGCCCCAGCGTAGCAGGCGTGGGGAAAAACGAGTTATTCTAACCGAGTAATACACTATATATTCTCCACGACCACAAATGTACTCGATTTTTTTAAATTAAAATTTATATTAGGGAGCCGCCAATTACACCTGACATTGACAGTTTTGACATCCATGGCTGTCGATATCGTTTAAAACAATTACGGAATATCATTCCATCACTTGCTATGGAATGGAAATACATGCAAGCACTCAAGAAGCAAGTGTTTCGGATTAAATATTCTTTCTCAAGAGTGAGAATGTTTACATTCTATTATTAACAATTCTAAATCCATTTTTCCTCTGGTAGCGTCCCTGCTTGACACGATAATAATGGGAAATTTTTGGGTATTAGGGCAGCACAATAAGACGTTTCAAACATTTATTTCTTCAAGCTGCCGTTGTATTAGGAAGCCTGAAGAAGATCAAATAAAAACGTATTTTTGTGCCATCCTAATACTCGAAAATTTCCAAATTCTAATTCGACATTTTTTTACACCAAGTAAGAAGAAGAAAACATTGCCAAGAGAAGGAAAAAGAATTGGACGGACAATTGGCAAAGCAAATAAATTGTATCCCGGATTAGACAAAATAGTTGTGGTGACTGAATGGCATTCTGATACTTCCAATAATGAAAATTTTTGGTGTCTGTAAGAGTAATTCGTATTATTCGTATTTTTTATGATTGTGTAATTTTAGAATAACCGCTCCCAAGAAATAAAATATTTTATTGACAAATAAAAATAAATATTATCAAGACGTGCCCTAAATTCCCTAAAGTGCGCGGACACGTCTCTTCACCGGCGTTTGAACTGTTAAACTTTTCTTAATGCCCTGTATGTCCGACCCTGGGTCAGAATAGTGAAAAATAGAAAAATAATTCTAATTCTACACTTTTTTTACACCAATTTAGGACAAATACCTTGACTAACAATGCTAATGATTGTAATGACATTTCATTGGAAAACTGCGCAAGTCGACGCCCACCATTACTGACCTACATTAAGAGCGGGGTCAATGAACCTCGCGAACGCTTCACTACAATCGAATGCGCCTTCGGCTCCACGTTGCCACGTACAAAATTATTTCCTAAATTCACCGATAATTAAATCATTTTTGAACCAACAAAATAATTAACAGTTTGCTTTATCATTTTGCATTCGAATACTTTGGTTAATAATTTTTTGCAATCGAATAATTTGCTTCACAATTTTTTATATATAGAGATGTTTTATTTTATAAAAAAATACATCCAAATTGTATAGTAATTGTGCTTGCATAAAATTATTAGTTGGAGGTACGAAATTCGAATTTTGAATTTGTGAATTTTGCTTATCAGTGGTCAATTTAGAATTTAAAAATATTTACATATTTGAAAAACATGATCATTAAAATATCGTTAAATGTTTATATAAATTAAATTATTGCCACCTTAAAAAAATAATATTTGTGTTATACAATATTTTAATGTATTACCTTAAAGTCATTTTTAATTTAATTTTAATTTGGAATGACCAAACATTTGTTTTTGACAGATGTCAAATGTCAATAACTTTTTAGATTGATATTTTTTTTAGTATAACACCTTTATAACAATACACATTAAATGTTAAAAAGTAGAAATTATTAAGATAAATATTTTTTGTAAGACTGAAACTGATTAAATATTTTTAGGGCTTCCCCGTAGGCATATTAAAATTCAAAAACAAACTATCGAATTAAATGAATTAGAATTAAATAAAAAAATAAAGGCAACTTACATTTTTTGTCCAATGTATAAATCCCCAATCAAAAAACACCAATATACTCCCATTTAACAGGGCACTTTAGAGAAATCACAAGTTCCTATTAGCACAAATTCAAAAAATAATTGTTTAAAGAGCGATAAAATCGAGTTTTTTTAACATTTCACTATCTCGCTCACAAACCGCGTACAAAATAACGAATGTAGGTTAAATTTCAATCATCAATGTTTCTAACGAAAGTAATTTGCTTTGCACTCACTGTCACTCTGACCCAGGTACAACTGTCATTGAGGATTCGTTCAAGATTGGGATGGTTGAGAAAAATTACAATTACGTCAATGTCGTGTTTAGATTCGGGAATAATTCTGAAAATATGTGAAATAAGTACTTGTGGAACATGGATTGGATACACTGGCTCACTGCTGTTCGCCGGGACTGAGCGGGGTGAATGACCTGTAGCTTACAACATCGCTGAAGTGGGGAGAAGGGGGGTAAGGGAGAATTTTGCCGCGCGTGGTCCCTGCATTTTGTTTCCTGCTTCCATATGACGTATTTTAGAAAAGGACTGATTTTTAAGAATGATGAATGATGAAGAATATGAATCAAGATTTTCTTTGGAAGACATTACCTTAAACCACGTTAATTATTACTTATTAAAAAATTTATACTTTTTTCGCCCCATTTCTTAATTGAATACGAGGGTGGGTTAAATAATCTCCAGCCCAAGAGAGAAAAACAAAACAAAGTCAAGATACCTTTTATTTTTCTGCCACATGTCAACTCCACCACTGGTCCTACTACAATGCAGGTCAAAATTAAAGGATTAAGATTACGGCTCAAATCTGCAGTCATAATCTTCTATTAGTAATTAGATTAATAAGATTTTGTAAGGGTATTTGAAGTAACGACAATTTGCACTTTTGCATTTTTGTGAGAGTGGTTGTTTTAAAATAATTCTTTTATTGATTTTTTATTTAAAGAATGGCGAATTTAAATTTAATTTCAAGATTGAGTTAAAATTGACAATGACAGTGGAGGATTTTAAATTTTGGAGGGAGCACGAAAGTAAATATGGGAAAATACGTTGGAGGTGTTTAGATACAAAGTCAGTCTACGGTTAAAGCAAATTCAATAAAAGTACAGGAATAAAAACCTATTGAAGTTTTAAAAACGAGACCCATAATAGTAACAATATTCCACTGTTTGTAGAGTAATAGTATGAAAAGAAAAGCGGTTGAAGATATCAGAAAACCTGCCAAATTAAACAAAAACGAATGTGTTATATAACCGATTAAATAATTGTTGTTTCTTAAATTATATTCCGTTTTCTAGTAGTAGTTGGTTAGGCTCTATTGCCAACAAAACAAAAAATGTATTTTCGATTTTAATTCAAAAATATCATTATTACTAGCTAAATTTGGGTCCTGATGAAGTAGGGATAGATTTTGAAAAATTCATATGTATTGCTTGTTCTAAAATATAGATCCTCGAGCAAAATTAAAGGTTCTGGCTTTCAGTTGTGCCAGTGATAGTTTAGAAAAATTCAAGCTTTAGGGCTAAGGAAAGAATCTAAAAAATAATGACTAAAGTTGGCCAATATTTTACGAATTGCAGTATCTAATTTCGTCAAAAAAATAAGAATCTTTGAATTTATTTAGAAAATACATATTTTTTCATGTTCTACATTCCCAGAAAAGATGTGGTGCAGTCAAAAAATATTTTATGCAGAACGACGAATTCATGTGAATCTTTCAAAATGTAATGCTTTCTTTTAGTTTTCTCATCCAAATATTTTCCAAATTTCTACTAAATTTTGAAATAGAAACATATTCTAAAATAAAAAGTAGCAACAGTGGTTCCATTAAAAGGTGAACAAAGAAATTAAAGGAAATATAGACAGGTTTATGACATCAAATTTATTTACGTTTTCAAAAAAAATCTGTCAAACTTCTTTCTGTCTTGGAAAATGGTATTGTCAGGTACCGAAACCGAGGTAGACTTGAATATATATTAAAACGCTTTGGAAGATTGTGGAAATTCATGTAGTATTATTTTTATATTTTATTTTTGCCTTTTTGCCAAATCTTCTGTTTATTGTGTACCAGATAATAATTAATAATAATAATTTTAACTTAGATAAGTTTACGTACTTTTGTACATAAAGATGTTTTTTTTTTACTATTATTGCTGTTTTTTATTTTATTTTTATTTAAATATAGTTGTCTTTATAATATATAGTTTTAAGAAAATATTTGTGAGAATTGTATTTTAGATACATTTTTATTTTGTTATAAAAGCTATATAAAAAACAATAATTTATTAAATTGTTATATACATTGAATTGCGTATCATAAAAGACATTTTACTATTTTTAACCCTGTTTACATTATACATATTTTAAAATTTAAGGGTAACAAATATATTATTTAAATTGGCATAATTATTTATATGTATGTATAAGATTGGATCAGCATTAGTTTAAATCTAAACTGAATAGTAAAATTTATAACTTATTATCAGATCGAAAGTTGCTATACATACTTTTTTACATTCGCTAGAGTAGAAAGTCTTTTATAAGATAAATAGCTTCGCTTAGAAATCCATTTATAAATATCGTTTAATTTTTAAATTAAAAAAATATTTTCAATAAACACTTTCTTCTTAATGGTTAACTTATATAGTCACGCTTTTGGGAGATATTGTAATATAAAAAGACGAGTGTTAGGCACTTCATTTATTTCTATAATATTTTTTTATTTGTATTTACTCATATCTACAAAAATTCTTTATAACTTTATATTAGTTTTATTTTTACGTAGATTGTACTTTCCTTGTAGCTTTTCCCGATTGGTCAATAATATCATTTATTTGAATGTAATTAAAGGTGCGCTACGAAAATTAATTTCAAGATGACCTTTTAATGTCTCTTCCTCCTATAGACTTGACTGATTGTTACACCACATTGTAGAAAGTTAAAAAGCTAAAATTGCAACGCTTCATTGCGTAAATAAATAAAACCGAAGTATCTAAAACCAACTCAAAAATCACCAGCAGCGAATCAGAAGTAATCTTAACAATTTTAAATTATTTATCTTCTAATAAAGGTCCACATAAATGCACCCATGTTTTCTATAGAATAGCAAAATTAATCCTTAAAATTAGGATTAATAATAGTTGAATTTAATAATAGTTTGACGATGTTTCAGCAACACTTTTCCTCTTTAAGTTTAGGTATTTGCCTTATGCTTCTTATTATTCGTAAATTTGTATTTTTATATATGTATATATGTATATTGTAATGATCTCATATTTGGGATGAGTTCAATTAAAAATGTATGTAAGTAGTTGAGCGCCAAATTCAAAATAAATATCTATTATTAAACTATAGAATCCCAGCTGCTTGATTGGTTTGATTCAAAATAAAAGGAAAATGTAACAAAACATATACAATTTATTAAAAAATTGAAAGAAATTAAAAAAAGTTAATAAAAGAGAAACGAAAATAAAAAAAAAATGAAAATTGTTCTGTTAATACGTATTAGTATTTTAATCAAAAACCATTTAACCTCAAAATGCTAACTGTTATTGGTTAGTTTTCATGTCCTAGCACACTCCAAAAAAGTTCCAAAGTAGTAAACCATTCTATAAACTGTCCCAATCAAACACTTTTTTTTGGTTATGTCCAATCTGGGAAAAACATTTATAAAATATTAAATTTTCGTTTAATCTAATCATTTTTCGAGACACTCATGACATTTTTTTTTACTAAAGCAACATGCACCATTAGCATCTCAAATTCAACTGCCTTTTTCCCAAATTTTGAAGGTCTATTTATACTCTTTCGATTCATAGCATTCTAAATTAACAAAATTTCATGAAAATGAAGTTTGAAAGTAAAATATTCTATTATAATCATTTTTCATTCATTTTTACTGCTTTCATTTGTAAATCTGACCTTTTTTTTGTTCCTTAGTCAATAAAATTTGTGACAGTGATGTTTTATACTTATTTTGAACCTCTTTTAGAATCTATACCATTTTTCAATTTTATACCAAAATTATGAGAAATATTACCAAATTCTTGCAATACATACAATTTAATTAATTTCTAATAAATATTAGTAGATAGTTTTCCTTCTAACATGTAGTGCCTTATTTTATATTCGTTTTATACATTTACCTCTATTAAACTAATCATGATATCTGACACTTTTTCAAAATAGCTAAAATTTTTCTATAAATATATTAAATAAATACAGAGTATAAAAAATTAACTTTACATTTCTATTATTATTATTCTTCTACATTTAATTTTATTTCTTTTATTTTTTGGGTATTTTATTATTTATTATTAAATAATAAATTTTAGATAATAATATTTTTTTGATTAAATATGAAGCTGTAGATGAATATATAAAGTACAGTCTTTTTTGAAAAAATATTTTTTAAATATAATTATAAAGTTTAAAGTAGATACACACACTTTCAATAAAATTAAAATATAGGCACTAGACCAACAGGAAGAAAAAATTTTTAAAATTATTGCTATAAAAAACTAGAAGCATATTTTTAAAATAAAATTTTAAGCGATTTTCAATATTTTGTACCAGGTATAGGTTTTCCATTAAAATATATATCATAGTATGACCACTTCATTCCTCAATTTTTTTAATAATAGATCCTGCTTCAGAGCTGTCGGCCACCCCATAGAACCTTCCATGAATGAAATTTTTTAAATGTAATGTCATTGGTACTCCTTTGTAACTTTCTTAGTTTTTAATGTCGTTACATATGGGCTTTATGTTTTTCTTAATTGGATCAGTAACATTCAATTGTAATTATCCTATGTATAAATAAAAAAAAATTATGTATTTTTCTTATTTACCTCGTATTATCACTTTTATCAGTTCATTGAAATCCAAATGTTTCCAAGAGTTTCTAAGAGTAAAAGTTAAAAAGTCGCTCCTACTTAAAAAATATAAATTACATAATCATTTAATTGATTTAACTCAGCTTGATGAATTAGAAATTAGATATTTTTTATGTTTCATGAATTAATTGGATTCAAAGTGCTTTAAACCCAGAGCTGCGCATGCCGGGAAGTCGGTTGTAGTGGAAATAGCACGATATGGACTTATACACATTCACTCGAGTTCGTTTTACGTAAAAATTATAGTGCAAGACAATTTGTATTCCATATTTCGGAATTACACAGAAGTTTAATTATTTAACAGATACAAAAGAAATAGATATGGACGAACTAGAGAAGGCAGTATCGGATATAAAAACAGGAAAAGCACCAGGCCTAGACAAAATCGAAAGAGAAATGTTAAAATGTTTAGAAGGAACGGGAAAAGAGTGGTTGTTAGAATGTATATGTATGCCTACTCTAAGGGTTGATCGACACATATTGTTTGTTGCTAGGAAATTAATAATGTTTTGTTATCAAAAATAATAAATCTGCAGCCCACATCTATTCGTCTATTATCATTTATGCAATTTTAATTCTAAATAATAATCTGTAAATCTCGACTCTAAAATTATAAATTTAATTTAGATAAATATAGATAAATTTCACTGACTTTTTAAATTCTTTGGTAAATGAACACCTCTTTCTCTTTAGCGACATAAACTATCTTTTTGTAACTTGAAATTTTTAATTTCATAATCTTGAAGTCCGGTTCGAAGGATCAAACATGTTTAAATTAGTACACATAAATGTGGACTCTAGGTTTATTATTTTTGATAACAACTCAATATTATTAATTTCCTAACATCGAACAATATGTGTTAATGAACATTTACTAGGCATACTTATAAATTCTAACAGAAGGGGTTACTAGAAATATATAAGAAAGCACGAAAAGAAAAAACAATTCCAAATCAGTGGCAAGATAACGCTTTCTTATTAATATATAGGGTGTCTCAGAAATGTGTACCCAAAACTTGGGAAATGATAGAGGGGCTAAAATAGCACTACATATAAAATTTGTTCCTTATGCCCTTCGTTCTAAAGTTAGAAATTAAAAATGGTTTTTGATATATATTTATTAAACTACTCATTTGAAATGAGTCAAAAATTAACCATTTATAGACACCATAAATGCGCACTTGTTGACGTTATAAACAAATCGGCACTACCCTTGTGAACTCAGATACGGACTAAATTCAATGGTTAAAGAGACAATTTTTTTTTAATCTATGTATTTATTACTTCTAAATATGACACCTAAATTCCTCAAACAGTTTTAAAAGC
Source organism: Hermaeophaga mercurialis (assembly GCA_951812935.1). Taxonomy (NCBI): domain Eukaryota; kingdom Metazoa; phylum Arthropoda; class Insecta; order Coleoptera; family Chrysomelidae; genus Hermaeophaga; species Hermaeophaga mercurialis. The sequence continues at coordinate 24,876,099 of OX638360.1, forward strand.
AAAATGTCCTTTTATGACAACTCGATAAAATTAACTAACTAATTAAATTATTTCCTACTTAACTAATTAATACTATATTTGTAAAACTAAGGTACTAAAAACTAAAATCTACTACAAAAATAAAATTAAAGTATATAAAATAACTTTCAACATAAAAAATAAAATCTCTTTATCTTACATTAAAATAACCCTTTACTTACGAATATATATACAAACTATCTATTTTACACCAAACTATTTGTTATTTTTTTTTTATTTACAGAATTTTGTATGTTGAACCTGAAGATGTAGTAGTAGTTCTCTAAGACTAAAGAACTTATTTCTCGCAATCTCCTTTCATTGTTTTATTATTAACAATGGTGATGTAAGAAAAATTCAATGAAAACGAATACACCTTAATTCAACAAAAGTAAAAATACGAAAACAACAATAAAAGTCATCCCAACATAAAAAATAATCCCGGAATTTTATTCTATACGCAAAGATCTAAACTTGAAAGACTTGGAAAATGTATAGACTTAAGGGAGGCCCATATTTGCTGTAATTGTATTTTACTGTTTCGCATTTTTTTATTATCCTTGATTCATTCGGTACTTGTTATTTTGATCTGTTGTAATATAATTATGTAGTTTAGTTAAAATCTGTAGTATTTGTTGGAAAATTAGAAAATGTATAATTTGAATCTATTATCCAATATTTTTTTAAGGTAATAATTTTAGAACGATATGCTTATCATTAGTTGTATATAATTTATATACAAAAATTATTAAAACAAGTTTGTATAATAGACAATAGAAGAACAAGTAGCATATCAACCAGGAAAACAGACTAATGAAACATTCAAATATTAAGAAATGTAACAGAAATAAAAACGAACAAAATAAAAAGCTATTTTTAATATTCATAGATTTAAGAGCAGTATTTAATAGAGTCAACAGAATAACAATATGAAAATAAGGTATTAAAAAAGCATAGTACTATCAATAATCCTAACTAAATGAAATAAAACAAAGAACAGCAATACTGCAAACACTGGCTCGTTTTAGAATGAAAGAAAAATGCAGGAACTGGTAAAAATATGGGTGGAAAAAATAGAAGTCAACACAAATAAGAATTAATTAATGATAATTAACAACAGTAGAGAGAATATCGATAATACAAAAATCTACATAAAGGGACAAATATAAAAAAGAATAACAGGGTATTTAGGGTATTTAGGTAGCATGATCGCACAACAGAAATAAGGAATAGAATAAAGAGAGCAAATAGCCTCTATTACGCATTAAGTAATACAATTGTAAGTAAGAAAGAACTAAGCAAAGAAATTCAATTAAATTGTGTACCATACAATAGTTCAACCCGTTGCAACATTCTAAGAAGAATAGAGGGAGAAACTAGATAAGACATAAAAAAAACGTAAACAATAACAATAATAACTAGTTAATCAAAAAGATTGTATATTAACAGTTATAGAAAAGAAACAGCTAAGTTGGTGTGGAGACCAATTGGTATTGATAAAAAATGAATCAGGAATATTAAGCAAAAGATTTAGAGCCAGTGGAAAAACTGGGAAGATAAAATTGCAGAAATTGAGAAATTGAGAAAAGAAAAGATAAAGGCATGATGGAACGAAAGCAAATGGCAATGGATAAAAAGGAATTGATACGATGGCCGACAAAATAAAAGGAGGAAATCCGAGATCCATTTAGGATATTAAGGAGGCGAGAAGAAAAATATTGCAAAAATACGTATCATTTTTGACAGCAATCTTATGTTTATAGTTGTGTAAAGTTTTTGTATTAGTTGGAATAAGTTAGTTACTATCTTGATACCAAATAGTTGGTGAAGTGTTGGTGGATGGTTTTTCTGCTTGTTGTAGGAATTGCATATTTTTCTTTAGTATCATATATATGGTGGATAAAACAAGTTTTATATTTTTATTGATAATATTGAATTTTGAGAGTACAGTTGTCTTACATTACTTTCGGTAAATAGTAAGGTCAACCAGGATAAATGAAGACAAATTGTGCAATGTTTACACTGATTATTTAAAAATATTTTCACTTACAATAAAAAAATTGGAATAAACAAATTAATTTGAAAAATAAAATATTAAACACTTATTTGAATTCTAATTTTTAACTTTTGCATTAAATATATTGTTACTATTAATATTTCGTATAATTTTTTAGATTTTTAAATTACCCTTATTAGAAACTCTTGGTGTATTAACAATAATAAAAATAATATGTAAATAGATAATTTTGTTTTATTTAATTTTGTAGACACAAAAAAGACTCCTTCTCATGGTGTCGAGTATATAAAAAACAAAACAAATTTGAAAAATGAATAACGATACATATTTAGAATTTCATAAACAAAATTTATATATTTTATATTTAATAATAATACCCTTTACCAAGTTTAGGCAATTAAATGAAATAACCCAAAATAAAAATATTTATTTTCTTTTAAGGCTTGTTATGTAATAATTATATTAATTAATAAAATTACTATAAATAAAATGACTACTGGTAGTTTTAAATTTTAAGTGCTTAATTTTAGTTTATGATATTTTTTATAGCTTTAGGGATCTAGGGAGTGGGAAAATTTATGTATGGGAAATCCACTACCTATGACAAGATTTTTATCCAGAATTGATTTTTTTTAATTTAAATTCCATTTATTTACTGCATATACGCTTTTTTCAAAGTGAATAAATAATTTTACAAATCGAAATCGTGTCTGAGTTTGAACCTTTGAAAATTAATGTGAATTAAAAAGGATAATTCAAGTTTATATTTTCTTTTTTTCTTGCCAAAATACAAAAATACAGAACAGACTTTGTTGACGAATTTTTAATACTTTGAAATACAAATATCATTTGAGTTATTAAATAATTAATTCACAAATAAAACATTTTTATTTTAAGTATTATGTGAAATAATATAAAGTGCGCTCTTTTTCTCCCTATTAACTAGTCTATTTAAAAAAAAACGATCAAAACTTTCTAATAGACCCATTTTTAAATTCGCTACGGTATAACAGTGTCGATTCTTACCTGTTTCTTCTCCACGTGATACACTTATTCCAACGTACTGTATATTTCAAGTATAAATACCTTATGGCACTTCAATTATTATCATTGATAATATTGTTACATAATATAATAAAAGTATTAATAAAATTGTTATATAAATTTAAGCAATCATGATACCGTAGCAATTTCAATATTGTATTATATTTCATTAATAAATCGGATACTTGACCTGGGGTTACTATAATTTTTAGAGAAACCATAACACGAAATGTCAGTGACAGGGCGAATATTTTTTCTACATCAGTTTAAAATGTTTTTGTGAATACCTTATCACTATAGGCCATTAGAATTGACAGTTATACTGATTATCTTTAGAGCTGATGGAGCTTAATGAACTAAAGTATAGAGGTGCAAAACTGAAAATAAAAATGTAAAATTAAATGTTATTTTTTATGATCATTAAGTAGAAAATTAAAATGAAATCTAAAAATTTGGTAATTATTGTAGTAATAAAATATGTAATATTATTGTAAGTATTAATTATACACACATTACATTTTCTTTTCAAGATCATTATTATTAAATTAAAAATATTTGAAATTAAATTATAAATTTAAATAATATATTTTATAATCATAACTTAATAAATTCAGTGGTGTAATACAAATGACAACTCTGAACCATAAAATACTAAAAATACTAAACTATGTGTTACCAAGTCCAGTAATAATAGTGGTAGTTTTCAAGTACTAAGGAGAGAAAACAAAAAAATATTAGTAACATTTTTTAGAATATTGATAAATAAAAATTTTGGAAAAATATATTTCCAGATTTTTGTTACTATTCAGGTTATTTTAACTTCAAAACACAAATTTTATCCCGTTTAATCCAACATAAATGTTTGAGTATTTAGGTTATTCCAACATACTTTGGACCCTTCTATGGAACCCATGGGAATAAAATTTTTGACATGTACATACATTTTTATTTCATTTAATTAAACACAGTAGAATTTGATATTTTTCAAATTGCTTTTTTGATATTCTCATATAGTTTGTTGTAGCCACATCATACAGTTAATTTTACAATACTCGTATATTTTGTAAATATTTTGGATTTTATAGTGTACTTAACAAAATTTTGCTGGTCGTTCTGTAATACATACCACATTAACTTAATGAATAATCACTTTTGAGTACGAATTCACGATATTCCATACTAGATGTCTAAAAATCATAATAACACTAATTCTTATATCAATATGTGAAAAATTAGCTGAAATAGGAAAATTATTTTTCTTTGTATCTTCGAAAAGGGAAATATTTAACTTTTATAATTTTAACACATACATATAAAGTAAGTGTTCGAGTTCCTTCACCAGAACTTGAATAAATTGATTTCTGAAGCGGACACATTCATCATTTTCTAATGTAATTTTTTTTAAATTTATTTATCGTATTCCTGCATGATGACCTGTATGACATTCTAATAATGCCAAATCTATACAATACAAATTAAAAAATAAAGATGCGAAATTTCTTTTTTAGTAATAAGTAGATTTTAATCATTACAAAGTTTAGACAAATTTCATGAATGTGCTTTTTCCTAAAATCAAATTTATTTTCTGCATGAATGTAACAAAAAGACAGCATACATTTAATCCTACATCGAAAATTTCCAATTTTTTGCATAAAAATGGATTTGGTTCTTTGAGTATTCTAGGGTCTCCGAAATTTATTGAATTTAAGAAGAGATAAACTAAGACTTTGGTCTTGGCCTTGAGTTTCTTCAAAGAGTTAACCCAGATTAAGTAAATTTAAATCAGTTTTATTTTATATTTTTTGTGAAAGTTGGCGGTAATATACTTCCAAGATTCCTGTTTTCTAAAATGTTTTTAATTGTTCTCCAGCGGGTTTGAGTCCAGAACCAAAAATAGGATTTTTGCTATTGAATAAAACTATTTTTTAGGTGTTGATTTGTTTTACTACCAACAATTCAATTCAATATCTTATAAACAGAGCTTTATTTTGAGTTGAAAGATTTTAGATTGTTTTAATTCACCTTTTTTGGTATCATGTTTGTCATGTTGCGCATGAAATACTTCGGTATATTTTCTGGATGTTGAACTGCTTTTTCTAGTAAAGTGTTTTGTTAATCCTTTCCACCAGTAATTCCATCAACACCAGGTAAAGTACAGTTCTTCAATTTTCAGAGTGCTTTCTCCAATATAGTCATATATTTGCAATTTAATGAACTATAAGTTTTGCAGCTTGTGTATTTGTTTTCCTTATCCACTTCTTTGGAGTTTACTTGGACGTACTATATTGGGCTTAAGCAGAATTATCTCATATTTTTTTCAGTGGAAAATGTAATGTTTCTAATATATGATTTAATAATGCCTTCCTTATAATTCGCCTAATGGTTAAACCTTAGATAATTAATTATGTTGGAACATGAGAAATATTATAACTATTTCTATTACAGCACCCAGGGCGAATTACAAATATTTGATGGTGAGGAAAATAAGAAAAAAAAAATTATACGATTAAAATAAACAACATTTAAATTTTCAAGTAACTCATGTATGGGAATAAATCAAATCTTGAAGCTACACATTTTTATTTGAAGCAAATAATGTTATTTCCATAGAACGAATGAAATTATTTGATTAAAATAAACTATATTTAAATTTTCAAATAAATGATTGATTGGAATAAACCAAATATATTTTATTTTAATATTTTTGGTTGCTTCAACAAAAATATTTGGCTTGATAAAATATTTTTTTAATCAATTAAATGTTTTTCTGCAATGATAATAAGACTCTGACCGATTTAGTTGATTTAATCAATTATTTATTCCATTCAACCATTTTTATCCAATAACCCTAATGTTGCTTAATTTAATAAAATTAATTCTAATCTAAATAATAAATACGTTTAAGTAATACAGTTTTATCTACCTAATTGTGTAATAATAACTACTATTATTTAAATGCGTAAAAGTTGGGTAAGAAAAAACCATTTTGTTTAAAATAATATTTTATTACATTTTTAGTTTGATTTAAGCATCACTAATAATATTTAATAGTTTCCTTTCTGCTTACATGGTAGAAGTAAGATGAAGTCAATTTACAACAGAATTTAAAAGTAAATATTTCATGACTGGTATTCATTAATTAGTAATATTGATAATTAGCATTTTTCTGTGTAGTCCTCAATTATATTTGATTGATTGATATTTATATTTAAAATGTCACTGTCAAATTGTTTATCTTGATACATTATTATTATATCTTCGAGATAGAAGGGAAAAGAGACAATGTAAATAAACACCATTTTTGGCAATAAAAATGGGAGCACTTGGTGTGAATTCAAATCCACAGACAATTTCACTAGAATCGATTATTTGTTAATTATAAACAATTACAATATTAATCTAATTTTGTTGATCCCATTTTTATTATATTTACAATCCACAGAGTAATGAACTTATCAACTTCTGTTACAAAGTCAGATATATCTGATTGCGAAAATTTTTTGTTGAAAAATTAATACTTTCTAGGTGATTTTGCTTATTTTTTTTGCTGCACTGTACAAGTTAATGTACAAGATACAATTTATCGGAAAATCGTAATAATCCATTCATTTTTATGAATAAAATTTAGAATATCTTCAAAACTATTAGCTCTATGTGTATGGAATATTTGGGGTTAAAAATGTGGGGTCATCCATTTAATAAAATATAGAAACTAATTTATTTTAGTTTTGGCATACTCAGTAGATGCAATTAGAAAAAAAAGATACATGACTACAAAGCTATATTAATATTCATAAGCAAGTTATGTAACCGATTTTTTATACCTCTATTGTTATGTTAGTAATAAACGTGATGGTAGAATCATTGGGATTTTCTTTTAAAATCTGCTGTATACCTGTTAGACAACAACCTGTATATTTCAACTTATTTTAGAAGGTGAAATTTAAGGTTATTTACAATTTTTATAAATATTATTTTTCTAGCTTTTATATTAATAAATGTAGCTGATTTAATCACTGTGTTAGTTCTTCATTATCTTCTTTATTAAGTTTTTTTACCTTTGCTACTTTATTACATGATTACCCATAATCTTATGTTCATTCTTGTCATTGGTCGATTATTATTGCTTAATGGATTAATCAGTTAATTACCTTTGATTAATAGAATCAATGCCTCATTTAATAGAAATTGTGATCGTATATAAATGAAACTTTCATTCTTTATCAGATTATAAGCTACACTTATTTTATAAAATTTAATTTTCTGTTAATTTTATTTACTATCCGATGTGTATGCCTCTGGAACCAAATATAGCTCGTTGATTAAAATGTTTTCCCATGTGACTTTTACATAAGAAGTTTTCTACCTAATCATGTTGTCTGAACAAATATTAAACATTTCATAAGTCGTTTAGAAGAGAATGTAAGAACGTCTTTTGTAAAATGGTCGTTGTTTGGTTTTTATTCATATTTATCAATCCCGTTGTTATCATCAACGGTCAACTCACCACTAATGAAAATATCACTGAAATAATTGAAAAATTTAAACTTTTGTGGCCTGTAGATAACTGGAAAAAGTATGGATTTTTTGATGATGATTACATAATTAACATTAATATCCATTGGTTGAAATATCCTCCCCCTTATCCTTTTAGCTTTTATTTTGTGGGTATTTTGTATATTATAATTATGTGTTTTGGTGTCTTTGGAAATTTTTTAGTGATATTTTTATTTTACAAGTAAGTTAGATACTTAAACTTACCAATAAAATACTAATAAATACTTTTTTATTTTAGGTGTAAATCCCTAAGGACTGCAGCGAATACCCTTATTGTCAATTTGGCTTTGAGCGATGGAATAATGACGATGAAAGCTCCAATTTTTATTTATAATTCATTCGCAAAAGGACCTGCACTTGGAGATAAAGGTATAAATTTTAATTTAGTGAGTAATGTGATTGTGTTGCAATAATATAAAAAATAGTACTTATATACTCTAACTGGATTATCCTGGGTCTTTAAAGATCAAACCAATGTTTTATTTAAAATTTTAATAGGTAATCATTTTTGCATTTTACTCTATTACTTTTTGAACTATACACTAATACAAAAAAAAAATAAGGAAATTTAAAGATTAACTGCAATAATTTGTTATTATTCAAAGGGGTTCAAGGGATCTAATGCCCAGAGGTCGATATTAATTAATTAATTAATTAATTAATATTTTATTTTTCGGGAAAATACTCGTAGATTGTTTGAAGTAAAAATTATATTTATCATATAGAAATTGTTAATAATAACTATGTTTCTTAAGTCATATTCAGACTCTTAAAGCAATAAAATATTATATATGCTACGTTTAGTAGTTAAGTTACCGTGCACATCTCAGCTCCTAAATAAGTCAATTATGACAGACATTGACTTAAAAATGAAGATAATAGATGATGATAATAGAGATGTGGTGCATGTCCCGAAGTACCACATAGATCATAGATTGTTAGTCAGGTACATACATTTTTAACTTTTTGAAATGCTTCAAAAGTAGTTATTCTTTTGATTTTAAATAAAAAAAAATACAATTGAAATTTCAAAGGATAGGGAAATTTATTCTCAACAATATATCAATTAAAAATCTCTAAATGGAAGTAAACGCAGCGAACACAAGTCTTGAACCATTTAAAACCAAATTAAACTCGTGTATCGACACGCGTTTAACTAACTATGTTCATCATCAGGAGATGATTAAAACTAATCGTAACATACACAAGTTAATCTTTATACTATTCCTATATTTGGTAATGAAAAATATGAAAAATCAATCATAAAGAATAAATATAATATTTATATATAATTTAATTAATATTTTTAATTAACTTAAAATTATCTAGAGTTACCCTAGGACCGCTATTAGGGTATGTTCGATAGGACTTTTTAGTTCTACCATATTATATATGAGCTTAATGTTCTTTAAATTCAGGGTGTATTGATCATTTCGTTTGCCCAATATTCTCCTTAGTTCAGTTTGTGCAACTAATTTCATATGTTCCATTTTGCATTTTAGAATTCCAAATATTGTTTTTAAACTATTTGATGACTTATAATTGAAAACTTTCTAAAGAATAACGTGAATTATAAGGAATTATATACGAATCTATAGAAATTTACAGATGTAACATCACCCTAAATAAGGACAGTTCGTTGCATTGTTTGGTCCATTGTATTTTTCGTTTTTCACGAATAATAATATATATAATAAAATAACTATTATATTCAGTGTGATACATCTAAATTGGAAACAGTTCCGTAATATTTGTAGTTATTAACCAATTTCAACAATTTGTTTGAAATGTTAATCAAAAATTTATTTGAAGACTAGGTTTTAAATAGTTATTCCTATTTTTAAGTCACACTACGATATTTTTTCATATACAAAAAATCTAGAAGTCTTATTAAGGCTATTTTTATTAGTCAAGTGGTATCTTGGCATAATAGAACAATATCAATTTCTTAATACTTCTGTGACATCATTATAACAAAAATAGAGTCTAAATTTAATCTAACTTTGTAAAACTGATTGGGAAAATAAAAGTTAAAATTTAATAACTGTGTGTTAAAAAATAGGTCTTTATTGTAATATAAACTTAATACGGTTTGGTGGTTTATTGTTAAATAAATAAATAAATAAATATACACAAATCTAAGATGTACATATGCAATTTATCGAGCAAACCTTTTGAGTTCCATTGATGAAAAGCTTTTGTTGTGTGCTGTTTTTTTTTTCTATAATTTCAAGAAACTTTTTTTGGTACCGTAAGTGAAAACATTTAATAGAAACATTGGGAAACATTTCTTCCTTTTATTTTATTATTATCCTGCTGAAAACGTTTGTAGATGTACTGAGATGTAAAGCCCAATAGAAGTCTGAAATATTATTAAGTAAAACTAAGATTATTCAAAGCACAAGCTCCTAAAACTCATTAATTATGTCAAATAGTCTTAAAATATTAATGCAGCTTTACTAAATTGTACATTTTAGTTTCTATAACACAATTTTTTTAAATGAAATGTTTTTTTTTCTATAATTTCAAGGAACTTTTTTTGGTACCGTAAGTGAAAACATTTAATAGAAACATTGGGAAACATTTCTTCCTTTTATTTTATTATTATCCTGCTGAAAACGTTTGTAGATGTACTGAGATGTAAAGCCCAATAGAAGTCTGAAATATTATTAAGTAAAACTAAGATTATTCAAAGCACAAGCTCCTAAAACTCATTAATTATTTCAAATAGTCTTAAAATATTAATGCAGCTTTACTAAATTGTACATTTTAGTTTCTATAACACAATTTTTTTAAATGAAATGTTTTTTTTTCTATAATTTCAAGGAACTTTTTTTGGTACCGTAAGTGAAAACATTTAATAGAAACATTGGGAAACATTTCTTCCTTTTATTTTATTATTATCCTGCTGAAAACGTTTGTAGATGTACTGAGATGTAAAGCCCAATAGAAGTCTGAAATATTATTAAGTAAAACTAAGATTATTCAAAGCACAAGCTCCTAAAACTCATTAATTATTTCAAATAGTCTTAAAATATTAATGCAGCTTTACTAAATTGTACATTTTAGTTTCTATAACACAATTTTTTTAAATGAAATGATTTTTTTAGTAGTGAAACTTTAATTGCTATGTTATAATTACGGTGCTGTTAGAGCTAATTATATGTAAACACTGTAGGTTATCTATTAAGGAGTGCCGTTAATTTTAAGTCCATAAGTTTTCCTGATCAATATTTATGAAATGTTTTACTAAATCAAGCAAATTTTTTTCAGCATGTCGTCTCTATGGTTTCCTGGGTGGCCTTACAGGGACTATTTCCATAGTAACTCTAAGCGTAATATCTTTTGACAGGTATTTTGTAATAAAATATCCGTTAAATCGAAGTTTCTCTAAAGTAAGAGTTAAATTGTGTCTTATTATAACATGGATTTACGGAGCAATTTTTGCTTTGATTCCCGCTTTGGATATTGGATTCGGGAAATACACATACGAGGGTTATTTAACAAGTTGCAGCTTTGACTATCTAACAGACGAATTGAAAATTAAAAATTTTATTTTAGCTTTTTTCGTTGCTGCCTGGGTCTTACCTTTAACTCTAATAGCATTTAGTTATATTAACATCCTAAGAGTAGTTACTAATAGAAACGTAACACAATCAAGAAGCAAAGACTCCTTTAGGCACGTGAAAGAAGAGAAGAGTAAGAAGCAAGAAATAAAGCTCGCTGTACTAGTCTTTACTACTATAATTTTGTGGTTTTTTTCTTGGACGCCATATGCAATAATCGCCCTGTTAGGGATTAGTGGTCAAAAGGAAATGATAACACCGTTGACTTCGATGATACCTGCAGTTTTTTGTAAAACTGCTAGCTGTGTCAATTCTTATGTTTACGCTTTGTCTCATCCTAAATTCAAAACTGAATTGAGGAAAATATGTTGCATGACTATGAGAAAAAAAATCGAGAATCACAAAGTAAGTAAAAAATTGACAACCTCTCTTATTTGTTTCTTTCTTATTTTTAATTTATTTTAATATATGTATTCATAAAAATATTTTAAATATTACAATGAACAACCACCAGGTATTATTTGTAGATATTGCGATATCTTAATTTTTAACCTTATCCTAACGGAACCTAATAGTAACAATATTTACCTTTTTTAGGTTTGGACAACCCAACATTCATCTACAGAAAGTAAACTAGAAGATTCTGTTAAAAACAAAGAAGAATTTCCTGGGTCAACTTCTACTTTGACTTTTGTAGATCTGCCGAAATTGGTAAGTGATAGGCCTGGACCAACATTAAAACGACAAGAAACCATAGTTGAAATGATATGTCTAAGACCATCATTTAGTAACAAAAATTCGAGTATTAAACGGGTGGTAAGACAATGGTCATCTAGAAAAAAGCAAAGGGGCGATAATCATGAAGATGACGATGGTGCAAATGCAAATATAGATGTAGTAAGTAAAAAGAATAGGTTCATAATAATTAGAATAACATTATTTTTACTCTGATAATTTTATTACAATTAATACAGTGCATCCATAAAATCATTGATAAATCCATAAGGGTATAATATTTTAGAGTAAACAATGTACTTTTTTTAATTTTTACTCATTAGAAGATTTAATGAATACCTTGTTAGTAACGATTTCTGTTTATTTAGTATTTAGATTTCAGTCCTTGTACCAGAGTAAGACAATAATACCTCTAATCATTTTTAAGTTATCCCGAAGCATCGTGTCTAATAATAATAGTCAACCCTTTCAGAGCTTCTGCGATTCCATCTAGGGATGAATTATAAGGAAGTATATTGTTATAATATGACAATTATAAAAAATCCTAAAACGATAAGTCATAATGTTTTTTAAATGTATGTCTGCCAATTTTTCCCACGCTTCCCTTTTAGTTTTATTGATTTTTATTCAGAGCCATGTTAAGAATTCAGATGCTACGTTAACCAACGTACCATTTAAAAATGTTGCAATTAGCTCCAAGACTCGAACTTTTATTTTTATTTTTTATAGGTTATTCTCATATTTAGTTAATAAAATAACACACCATAACAATTGTTTTATAATTTGTAATGAGTTTACCTGAGTCTTTTACCTGAAATTATATGTGAAGATAGTTTGATTAAATTACTAGAACTTCCTGATACCTACGCCAACGACAATATTCGCATTTGCTAGCAAAATAAGGAAATGAACGGTTAAATTTTGACATTTTGGAGGTTCCTGTATTTTTTATAAAGCTTTATATTTTACACCAGAGTCATCTTTAGGATGAGAAACAACACTAAGTATTGGGTCCAGATAAATTTTAATGACTTAATATGGATTTCCAATAGGATAACTACTTCCATCCTATTATGTAAAAGTAGAATTTTTTTATATAGTGTGTGTCCAAGTAAATATACCGGAAACAGGAGAAAAGTAGAATGGCGTGCTCGTTCACTAGATTTTGCTCCAATTTTTTTCTTTTTCTTTGGATATTTAATTCAGATATTTACTTTATATTTTAATCGACCAGATAATATCCAAGACAAATAACAATGAATTCTAGAATATATTATAAGCGTTCAATGAGAATCGATTAGATCCGGTTATCCATTAACAAAGCAGGAAACAGTTTATTATTTTAATTTTTTGTTGTTTTCCATATTTTCTCATTAGAAAATGTTTAAAATTGCTCTCTTAAATAAGAGTACTAGAATAAGTTTGTTATGTTAAATCTTAAAAATCGAATAATATAAGAGAAGATTATTTAAAAAAAATTACGTCATTTTTAACTCTATATATTGAAATTCAGTATAAAAATACAGCAAATTGAAATAAAAAATCCACTTCGGAACATTTATGAAATTTATACCTATGACTAAATATAAGTATAAGCCTGACTTTATGAAGGCACTGTATATTGTTTTTAATACATAATTTATTAAAAGTACTTTAATATTTTAGGTGTCTGTTGACTGCAAGTAATATCAAGAGAAATCTTAGCTCAGGATTTTTTTGTTATAAGCGTATGCTTATAAATTTTTAGATGGATTTAATATATAGCCAAGCAACACTGCTTTCGGGAATTATCATTGTAGAAAAAAACATCTACATGGTGTTTCACGCTTAATTCCATTAGTTGTCGCTCTTGGGGTCTAAAATAAAAAGTTTGGTCTACGTAGGTAACTGAAAATGTAAGCTCCTGGTGTGTAAAATCCATCAAAAATAAAAGGAAAATAATTTTCATTCGCGTTGGAATATTTCCATAAAGGATGGTACAAACTTTTGAGGTTAAGTTGTTCAGAAAAACACGAAATAAAGAGGTTTTTGGTAAATAAATTTTTGCCACCAAGTCCTTAGCACTTTTGGCCTCTTTATTTTATTTTCTAATTTTTGTTGCTAAAAAACTTATTTCTGTGAGTTATTATGTGTTGACACGTGTTAGTACGATTTTCTAATCTCTTGCATAGACTTTTGGTAAATCATGGGTTATGTCAGGCAGTTCCTTTATTGATAGTGTGTGCACATCCATTTTCTGGGTTTTTATCTGCCTTATGATCCCCTCCTTCCTTGATCTATTTCCTGGGTCGCGAAAGTCTGCAGTTGTAACTGCAGATTCATCTGTTTCTCAAACTCACACATACAATCATACGAGTCCGGGTCTCCCATCTTTCATATCTGGCTGCTGACATAGAAGACGGGGCACCCAATCCACCACCACCTGTCTCCGACAGGTCCTCTCGTTTTCACACTCTCTAATATTCGTCCTCATTCGTGCCACCAGATAATACTCCATGGGCTGGTGAGCTGATACAACCTGTTCTCTCCCTCTGTCTTCCCACGTTGTCACCTAGCGCTCTTTGTCTCTGTTGATTTTATCCTCTTCTTAGTGGTGCGTTTGTGCCTCCTAGTTTCGTCCTTTATATTGGGTTTCTGGTCTTCTTATTGGTCTTGGTTCTGACCGTCGTCCTCTTCTATTTGCTATCTGGACCTTGCGTGCCTCCTGCAGTCATCTCTGGTGTAGTCCACTAGTTCCCTTAGGTTTGGGTGGCTTTGCAACTCCTCGAAAAGCTTTCTCGCTCTGTCCACATACCAGGGGGGCGTTGACTGCCATTCCTTGGGTAATGTTTTGTTGTCTCTGGAGCTTTATCTTGTGTGTCTTCGCAATCGGGATGATTATGGAAAGTAACAGTAACAACTTGGTCCTCAGGTTCAGCTCGCTTCTTTTTCCTAGTAGGCAGTTCATCCTGGCTCTAGCTTACTTTACACGGTCTCTCACTGTCTTTACGCTTTTTCTCACGTACGATGAGTGCGTTTATATCTTGAATTAGTGCTAGGTTTTGCTAGTACACGTCATCATAAGCAAGACGCTCAAGGTGTACAATCTAGCCATCCTTTTTCTTTTAGACTGTTGACTTAAAGTCAGTTTTTGATCTGGATCACACCGAGATATCTTGGAAATTGTTACCATTTAATTGAAGTTTTCCCTGAATGAAACTGCAATTAAATTTTCGTCATACTTTAGAGAGGTTTCTCTCTGCGTATAGGCAACTCATTATGCACAGTCGTAATTTGAATTGCCGATTGCCGCACTTACCATTAATACTACATAATCATATACCCTTTTCTAGTCCATATATTTTTAAATAAAAAAAATTTCCAGCGGAGACTAAGTATCGGCAAACAATTTAGACGAAAGTGGTGGTTCAATATTGCTAATTAATTTTTCTTGGTAAACAAACAAGCGGCATATCTTTTTGATTACCCTAAAAGATAAATTTACCTGGTAATTAATAACAAATACCTAAGATCCAAATAATCACAATTTATTTTATCATATTCTGTTTGGTTCATCAAAAAGGACGTAAAAATTGGCTTATGTGGACTTACCTTTCGCATGCAGTTTTTAGAACTAAACATGTAGATATCCATTTGGAATGGTAGTTGAAGCAATACTTAGACCATATCTAATTTCTGAACCGAGTGTGTGTGAGAGAGAACGGCCATGAACATAACTAGAGACAGAGAGAGAAGGCAATAGAAGAGAAAATAACCAGTAGTGTTAATATTATGGTTACCTCCCTTTTATAAAGTGTATACATCTGTGTGCTTTGTTCCCCCTTCTATTTTCATGTTTCTCTTAGACTATATATATTCTAAGATCTCTCTAGTATCTTCTCACTCTATAAATGTTCATTACAACGATAGTGATGCAAAATTGACATTACACTCCGTCCAGTTTATATATGGTGTAAGAAGCAATCAGACTGTCAAATACTTCCGTACTTGCAGGAATATGTTCAAGTTTTTTACAAGCTTGCGAAAAGATGTAGTATACATAAATTTAACTCATGCAGTGTGTTCATAATCAAACAAGAACACAAATAAACACAAATTTAAGGGTTACTTTACTTCAGTTATTTACCACTCACCCTTACCAGATATTAGATCGTCAACCATCACCTACTGTCACGGGTCTGATTATTGAAATACTCAGCCTACACGGCTACCGAGGCTGGATAATAATGAATTAGTCAAAAGATTAAAACACAAAAAAAGGTTTGTGATATTGAAGTACGTAACATTAGTCTCTAACAGAATCTTGCTTATGACCAGTTAGTTGTTTTATTGATATTATGCATAATTTAATATTAAAAATTTATTGTTGGACCTACTTATATTAAATAAATAAAAAATTTTAGTTTTTCATATAAATAAGTAGATAAATAATTATATTTACACTTTAAAGTTTTTCAAAAGGGAACATGGATTCATCAAATGTAAAACTGATTTTTATAGAAAAATTAAATCTGTTGGTCAATGAACCATATTAGGTAAAAAATTATTTTTTTTGTCAAAGATTTAAATTGTAATATGTTTAATTTCTATTATATTCTGTAGTTTTAAAAATAACATATTTTGGCTATGTCATTGTAGTTAATTCTGTAAAATACATATTAAATAATTAGAGACATCAACACTGGGATTTTTCTTTCGGTTTTTGTATCCTCCCCTCCACCTTTAATATCTTCCCAACTGTCTTCCGTTTATTTTTAACCATAGGCAATATTATAATGACTACTATTTACATCATATTTATATGTAATTTTAATTAAAATTTAAAACATACCAAACAATAAAGACATAATAATACTTAATTAAAACAACAAAGGTTATTATTTGATAACGATTTCTCAGAGCAAATTTTTGTAAATAAATAAAATTTAGAATTGTGTGATAATGAACTGGTTATTTCGTATTTACGTCACCAATTTCTAAAATAAGCATAAAGATAATAAACATTTATATTAATTAGTATATACAGGATGGGCAATTAAGAACATAATGGCATATTTATTTGTACTATATATAAATACGTATACTGTTAAAAAATATAGGCACATAATGCCAAAGTTGAAATTATTTTTCCGTTGTTTTAATAAACTGTGTATTAAATCTTTTTAGCTAATTTGACAAAGTTTGGTATATGTAGAATATTATCATTTTATGGTAAAATAATTATTTCACAAAGAAACTCACTGAAATTAATTATATTTTATGACAAAATTATATTTATTAAACAATCTTTCGCTACTTACAATCTTACATTTAATGATACTGAAGCGTATTAATATTAAATCTACATGAAGGTACATCCGCATAACTATTATATAAAAGAAATAATTTAATTAAAAACACTAATTTAATTTCTAAACTACAACTAATCAATAAATATATTTTGTGTGTTTATTTTGATGTTTTATTTAATTTCCATTTCTTATGATATTTTAAAGATCTGCAAACCGTATACACAATTTTCTACTGTTAAAAAAATACTGGGAGAAAACGTAAAAATATACACAGGAAATTTTGAACTAGCAATTAAGCAGGTGTCAGCATTCTCCCGGCTTCACTTCAGCATAATCTGAAACAGAATAAAATGGATTATTAAAGAAAATTTATAGATCTATATGTATAGTTTAGTCATTTCAAAAACATAATTAAAGTAAAAAAATATTACAAGATGCGTTTTTTTATTTATTAGAACTAACATATTTCGTAAAGAAAAAATTCAAAATCCCTGACGACATTGAAATGCAAAGGATAGACTTCGCTTCATCTATTAACATGGAAACTGTTTTATTGTCTATTATTAGTTGCAAACAATATAAATGCAAGGAAATTTTTATTAGTCCAATACAATTATTACAAACAAATTGCTAAGATGATTTCAAATAATACTTCGTGTTGCATATTAATTACTGTAATTGTTATATTTAAAAATCGTTTCTATAAAATTGTTATGCTGCCTCAAAAATATGCCAAGTTTGATCTTTCAAAACACTCTTAGCAATATCAGTATCATTTTGAATTTATTTAAGAATAAATAAATTTACACGATAATTGTTTAAATACAAGACGACAAGAACAATTTCGAAATGTGAAAAACGAAAATAACTCCAAAAAAGAAGTCAACAATTTTTCGTAATAGCTTGAATTTGAAAAAATATACTTATTGAATTACAAAAAGTGATTATTGAAAAGAAATGATTAGAACTTACATGAGCCAAATCTACAAAACGCTAATCTGGCTGTACATCTATTGTCAAAAGTTTGAGGTTGACCTGCCTCGTCTATAGCACATACTGGACCAGAATCCACCTGACAATCGTCGTCATTTAGACACTCCAATAAAGCTGCTGGAGAGGGTGCAGCATCGATTAAAGATTCAACTGAAAAAATAAATGAAATTAGAAAAAATTGTTAATAAAACTAAATAACGCAATGTGACAGAAAAGTTGATGAAAATAGACGGCGAATGAAAATTACTTTTCCAAGAATTGGAGTTCTTATTTTACAAGTTTAAATTTTAAATCAGTACCCATTAAAAAGCAATATGTATTGTATTTCGATTCTAAATTGATAAACTTTGAAAAAAAGCTCTCAAAAATCCAAGAAACAAAAAGATCATTGGGTTTAGATGCTTAAGTATCTATATAAATTTGATATTCATGTAAATAATAAAAAAAAGACTCTATACATAATGTATAACTATAACCCACTTCTAGTTTTTATTAAAGAATGAAATGTTTCATTTTTGAAATTATCCTTTTTTCTACGTTGAAAACATTTTTCGTAATTATGACACCGGCATATTATCAAATTAGCTGAGTCTGGTTTGTAAAAGAAATTTAAATAATTTTAAACACACTTTTTCATGATGTAAATACATAAAAAAAATACATCATTAAAAATTAATCATTGTCCAAGAACAATGTTTAGAAAACTAAACTATGCATAAAGTGCTGCTGTTAGTACTCGTAGTACTAGATTTTTAATTTTTTTAATCGTCTTATTAAACCTTCCTTCTTTCTTCGGAACTGGCATTGGTATTTTGCTAAATTATCAATTTTACTTAGCAAAAACTTCAGATGATGTTAAAAATGATTGAAAGTATATTAAAACTTAACTTTCATCGAATAATAAAAACAACATTTTTAAAACCAAATAAGAGAAAACTGCTTCCATTGCAATATTAGAAGTAAATAAAAAAATCTGTAAATAAAAATGATGAATTTTATAAAGGTTAATTACTAAACAACTAGATCTTTGGTTATTTAAATCAAAATAAACTTTATAAATCGTCGTACTCAAATTTTGAAGAAGAATCGTATTTAGTCAAATAATGATGGGTTGTTAGGTTGGGGGGGAGGGGTTAACACAATATACTCATCTTTTTTTTATGACATGCTCATTAATTTTTGTTAGTTCTGAAATTCTTTTAATTAGTTCATTGTCCGATTTTGCACTACCTTCTTTTTTAAACACATATTTAAAACAACTTTTTGCTTTTTGCCTTTATATGTGTAAATCTTTATTTTTAAGTACATAATTTTCATTACTTATTTGTAGAATTTCACTATTCAGGTACGGTCTCCAAAACGCCATATTTTTAAATAAAAGAAAATTTTAAGAAAACAATCCCACCGGCTTCTGAATGAGAACTTAGAAGGGGAATAATTTACGACCATAGAAACTCAAATATTTATAAATGCGTGTGTGGTTGTTTGAGACAACTTGATTTGACCAACTGAACTTCACTACCTGAGAATTAAAGTGATTATACGTGGTTTGTATAATATTTAAATGCCCATTTCTTATAAAGTTCTTTGCAAATACTTATATTGGATGAACCTCATAAATTGAGTTAAAATTTAAGTTTTGCAATTTAGAATAGAAATACTACAACCAAAAATCATTTAAGTACTGAGTTAGGAGGCTCTTATATTTTTTAACTTGGTTGATTCACTTGGTTACATTGAATGTTTCTGTGTATTATATTTATAAAAAAAATTTTTAAAGATTATATATGTGGAACTCTCTTGCATTATCCCATAGTGTATGACTCTAAAAAGAAGATATTTACCTTATAATACTGAGTGTGACCCGAAGGTTAAGATATTTTTGCGCATACCTACATTATCTGTTAGTTGTGTTCTCCAAGTTCGTGCAAACAATATTTTATGCTAAAACTACTTGTTACTTTGCGAATAATTAAAAATCGTATGGAATTGCAAGCCAAATACTAGAAGAGGAACATTTCCAGCATTGCTGCTTTTTGAATTTCGAAACGGTAGAAACGCATCAATTGCCAAAGTTCTGATCTTACTTACATCTACCGATCGGGAAGTCAAAACAACTTTATATAGTGACATATTAAGGGTGAAAGTTGAGATAAATCCATATCGAACCATTAGGAAATTTTCAAACAGTTGAACCTTACAAAAACATTTGAAGCAGGTTCAACGGCACAATACAGAAGGGTTTTTTAATCTCTTCATCCCTGAAGATCTGAAAAATACTAGACTACACTGCTCAAGACAATCCTGGATAAAATTTGTACCATCGGATTCCCATTTACTCCAATGGTTACAAAATTTCCAAGTAACAAAATATGATTTCCAGTTATTTTGCTCTAAAAGAAATTGATTTTTATTTATCCGGCATTTAAAATTTACTAAAGAGTAATAACAGGGGTGACTGCATAATCGATTAATAATAAAAAACTTTCTAAAACACAATTTGTTTGGGTATCACTTTGTAAGCGATTGATTGATAACCAGTTTTTAAGTGGAAATTATAGGATCATATCTTAAAATAGAATATATTATAATAACAAAAACTATAACATTTCGACACCGATTATAAATTTATCATTTTTTGTGCGCAATTTCTTGAAAATGATTAAGTAATGTTTTTATACATGCAATAATTATTAGTTTATGCACATATTAGAGACAGAAATCAGATATTAAATATTTATCAAAATATTTACTTTGTCGCAACGGTGGAAATTTTGTTTATATTTTTTCTTTATTATAATAAAATAGCGCCAGAGTATTTACTATTAATAATAATTTATGGAATACACTTTTTTTCAAACAAATCTTAGAACTAGAAACAATTTCATATGACCTTCAAACAAAAATGAATATTATTAAATTTATCATGGTTAGTCCAAACATCTTTTAATAAAATTTATTTCACGAAAAAATGTTATTTTTATTATTATAAAATTTCTATTCTAATTTTGAAGATTATCGGAAACATAAATAAAGCTATAGGGAATGGGAAAATGATAACCTTTTTTGCGCTATATTGACTACGCACCTGCCTATGAATATTTCCAAATATTATTGACGAAGTCTTTAACCACATTAAAAAAATCTTATCTGGTTTCAGAAATATTGGGTTTTAATATTGGTATTGTATTGATTATGTAAATTGTTTATTTTTAAAAATTCTTAAGTTAAACTGTTCGGTTGATATACATATATGTATATATGTATTTTGTGTTTGTGCTAAACAAGGGTGGTAGCCTTGAAAAAATTATGGGACATACACTCTTATTATTGTGGTTAAATTCCGAATACTTAGCAAATATTTGGGTCTGTTTAATATATAAGTTATAAAAAAGTTCTATGAGTCAAAAAAAATTTTTTTTATACTTCAAAATTGTTAATTATTTTCATATGTCTGCACTTTAAAAATCTAATACTTCAGTAATTCAAATTTACCGCCTATTACACAAAATATATTTAAACATAGAACTTAAAGATGATGTATATTTAACGTCAAATGTCAAAATAATTATGAATTTGACATTATTATATCCTTTAAACAACATCCTAACTTACTGAGTATCCTCTACATACTTTCTTTGAACTTTTAATTAATTGGTTATCAATAAAAATGGCCCGTCTTAGTCTGCTGTTGTTCGACGTCGGTGGTCACAGGCCAATTGCGCATCTGGTTGAATATATAATCCATTAATAAATGAATGTGACCTTTTATTAAATGTTTGAGATTTATTAAAATCACTTTAACGCGTCTGCATTCGCATGTCTGTGTTTTCAGTTTTAGGGACATAAATTACATACTTTCTACTTGATGAAATAAAGAGTCATAATGGCCAAATCAAGAAGAGGGTCATTTAGTAGGTTTAAATTTTATATTATGATTTGTTTAGTTGACCAGCTTAACAATTTTATTGAATTATTAATAAAATCGTTATTACAAGAATTTTTTTTAATCTCTTTCTCTTTTAATAATTTCGTTAATTATTGAATACTAGGCGGATTTTATTTGGCAATACATCTTATTTATTTATTAGTATGGCAAAGTATTAAATCGATTTAAAGACGTATAATAACATTTTTTGCAAAATATTTTAATATTTATCATTTTGATTTGTTATATAATTCAAACATAAAAATGTTCCTTCCGGTAATGTAAATGATATTTTTAGAAACTTGAGAATTATAATTTAATTAAAACATTTTCAACAAACTACTATGTATCAAAAAATTACCCAGTTTGTTATTAAAAAATTTAAAAGTTATAAATATTTTTGAGGTAAATAATTTAATCTAATGTTAAATAAAATATAAAGTATACATTTTTCTTAGTTATGTCATCCTATCAAGATATGAAACATGTTTAATAAAATATATATATACGCCGATATAGCAATTTCGGAGATGCTCGTGCCAAGATCATTACTGTTCCGACTGATAGTATTGCAAAATCTCGAGATGGTACCAACAAGTACTATTTGAATGTATTTGGTTGGCAATAAGCAGTATCTACCATGAGAGAATCTTATTTATTTAATAATATCAGCGTAGTATCTATTAAAATTAGTTTATCAAAACGACTCATAATAGTAGTATTTTCAATTCCATGGTTCTAGTTTCATAAAAGACTTCTAAAAACATTTGAATTGTTTTATTTATTTTATATGTATTTAATTCAAAAATTATTTTTTATTTATTGAAAACACTGAATATGCCGTTTTTAAATTTTAGAAGATTTTTTACACGGTATATATAACTAGACGTCAAGCGTGGCGGCACTGCAATGAAAACAACTAACTGCTAGTATTAAAAAGTTAAAGATACCAACAAAAATAATATATTTAGTGAAGACGACTCTAAATGAAACGAGATATAAAGTCAGAGTGGGATCAAGTTTTTTGGATAGCTTTAAAGTCGATAGAGATCAGAAACAAAGAGAGTCACTATCAACAACGCTATTTAACCTAGTATTAAAAGTTATTTTGTGAGAAAGCAAAAGCAATATCAACCAAATGATATACTAAAACAAAGATCAATGTGTGGCATATGCCGACGATGAAGTAAGTACTTTTAACTAGATCAGCCATAGAGCTAAAGAAAATATTGATGCCACTAAAGAAGCAAGCAAAAAAGTTTGGAGTAAAAATTAACGACCGAAAAACAAAATATCTGTTTAGGAATAAAGCTAATGATTAAAGTAAAACGACACAAGAGGTGAATTTCAATGAGGAAAGAAACAATACAGTTTAGAAAGAGTAGAAAGGTTAAAAAAATTGAGTACCTGCGACCAACAGTATCAGAGGATGTTGGAGGGACGGAGGAAATTAAAAAAAGTTTAGCAAAAGGAAATAATGCAGCAGAGGTGCTTCAAAGAATACTGATATCAAACGTGATTTCAAAAGGTGCAAAAATTAAAATGTAGAGAACGATAATATGCCATATGAAAAATCTAAGAAAGTTTAATGGATGCGTTAAAGAAGAAAGAATATGGTGTATTAGATCTAACGATGCTGCTTTTGGGAATCCATCAATAACCCAGAAAGACAAAACAATATTTAAAATGGACAGGACATACAGTGAGAATGAAGATAAGAGTAGTTGAAAGCAATTATTGAATGAATAGAAGGAGGTAGAAGAAGAGAGGTCCTCCATGTAGAACGTGCTTAGAAGCAGTTAAAGAAGTCATGTAAGCACTACTAATAAAAAACCGGAGACTAGTAGCTAAAACCAAAGGAAGTTAGAAAAAGCTTATTCAATTGTTTTCAATTGTTTTAGAAGCTATGAGCCAATATGATCTCCAATCAACGAAAAAACTTTTACTAATCGCATTAAGAATCTGTTTCAAGCTCATACAAACTAACTTTTTCTTTTTATGAAAAAGTGAGACGAACAGCTAACAATATCCAGTTTCAATTTCCTATTTTATTCATTCAGTCATTTCCTTTGATCTATAAAATTTCCACCTGTCTACAACAAACAGAAAATCAGAATTAACAATAAAAATAATTTACTGCTACTGTTGCTAAATATCCTGAATACGTGGAAATATACACAGAGACCTCGAAAACTTCTGATGGATTAGAAGCAACAATATATACCACAACCTTATCGGTTCAATTAAAATTTTATAGTGAAATCAGTATCATTATAATAGCGGAAATATTCCAAAATCTCTAATAATAACTCATTTAGCTCTATCCGAATAATAGAAGAACTTTATACCTCTGATCTTATTGAACTACTGATAAAACAAACTATCCGAACTACACTTTTCAAATAAGAAGTTGAATTATTTTTAAATACAACTTGCACGTTATTTTTGACTCTTCTTTTTTAGGAAGCAATTTACAAATTCCCATAAGAGTTGCTCATTGGCAAGTCTTAAAGTGTAAAATGAGCAAATAATAAAATAATAGGTCATTTCGAAATAAGAGATAAATCATTTTAATTTAACTAAATCAAATTGATGGAGGTTCATTGCTAGATTGAAGGTAATACATGCAATTAATTTATCTAATTTCCAAAAAATAATGAACTATTGAGAACACATAAGTATGTAATCCTTGTAGTCATTCTTAGTAGTCCATTCTTGGACCATTTCAGAATTACTTATAAGTAGGTAAATGACTTATTATGTACATTGTAAATATAGAGGAATTTTTATTGATTTGCTTAAGCCCAACATTATAATTAAATTCAGTATTACTGTTAGCCATCAATATATTGAATATATGTAAGAATTCTTTTGCAAATTACTGGGGAAACTAGGTTAATAAGAATGTCCTAGAAGGAATATTCCAATATAAATAATAAATAAATAACTTCACTAATATTAGTTTCGTAACTAATTCCGAGAGTTGGGTTTATAAAAATTTTGTTCCTGAAAAATTGGTTGCAATAGATAAAACCTTAAATTGTTTAAAAATATACTTGAATATAAAAGACTACATATATTAAAAAAATAAAATTCAAGAAACTTTTTCAGAAGTAAATTCAGAGAAATGGTGTAAGCATATTGTCATGTTCTAGATATATTAAAATATATAGGTATATTATTGATCCAATAATAATAAAAGCAGTAAATATTTCTTTTGGAGTGGAATCTACAACAAACTTTTTTGACAAGTAGCTTTATATAATCTTAGTGATGCTAATAATATAAATTTCAGTTATGAAACGTCAATATAATTATTATTTTTCAATACTTATACTTCTCAGCAGAGA
This sequence comes from Hermaeophaga mercurialis, assembly GCA_951812935.1. Taxonomy (NCBI): domain Eukaryota; kingdom Metazoa; phylum Arthropoda; class Insecta; order Coleoptera; family Chrysomelidae; genus Hermaeophaga; species Hermaeophaga mercurialis. The sequence continues at coordinate 24,901,598 of OX638360.1, forward strand.
ATCTTATTGTGTCGATTATACATATATTGTTTACAAAGTAGATAGGCAAATAGGGCACATTAATGGCATAAGCATGTTCTATTTAGTAAAATTTATGCAAATTTATTTTATGATAATAATTATTATTTTTGTTACGAGAATAATAGCTGGGCCATATATGGATGCGATGTTAAAATGTCTGGTCTGTCACTTTATAAATATCTTTGCATTACTGAATACTAAAATATTTCATATATTTCCAGGCCCTTGGCTTTTAGTGGCCTTAAATTCTAATTTTTTCTGTCTTTTTAAGTAGCTTTTTACACTCCTCTCTGCTCTCTGCTTTGGTTTTCCAGTTTTGAACTCCCACTTCCCTTAAATCTCCTATTACAGCTTCTAACCATTTCGTCTTGCCTTTCTTTTTCTTTGCTCCTCTCTCCTCTAGCAATTGTTTTTGAATCCTATTTGGAGTCATACGAAAAACATGTCCCAACCAATTACTCTTTGTGTTCTGATTTTCAGGGTAATTGAGGGTTTTCCATAGATATCTTTTAATTCGTTATTTGTTCGTCTTCTTCAAACTCCCTATTTTTTTTATTCGACCAAATATCCCTCTTAATATCTTCCTCTTCCAAATTTACAATTTGTTTGCCTCTTGTTGGTTTAATATCCATAATTCAGAGCCATACATTACTGCAGGAATATTACTGTATTGTATAATGTTACCTTAGCTTTCAACAACTCCTTCATAGCTCCGGCTGCTCTGCATGCTTTTCCGATTCTTTTATCTACTTCTTAGTATTCCTCGTTTCTGTTTGTGATTGTTACTCCCAGATACTCAAACTGATTCACTTGGTCCAAACAGTATGTTTTTTCGTCTCCTAAGCAGTCACTTTAAAAATATCTTTGCATTACTGAATACTAAAATAGTTGATTAACGAAATAAGGATCAAGAAAATGAATTTTTTTGATTAAACATTTTTAACTATTTACAACTATTCAACTATTCAACTATTTACAATAAACAAATAGAAAATAACTTGTCAATTAGTTAAATTATTATAGACGAGATTGTTACTTGCGGTATAAAAATCTCAGCTATTTAAATCTCTCAAAATATGCCTATATACTGATCGTCTAATCTCTTCAACGTTCTGATATTTTATAAAACTAGCTTATCAGATTTTTGTGGATATCGAAATATCTATCCCCTAATATGTTTGGAATGGCAAAAAATTTGGGATGTAAAACTGAATTATTTCCTTGAATAGCGCCCGGCTCATCTTTCAATGACTTGCATTTACAGATAGTTAAGGTTTTTAACCGGTAAAATTGATTCATAGAAATATTTACATTACACTTCGTCGTGTTTTTCCCGTAAACATGTATTGTACCTAGAATTGATAGATTATTCTAATCACTGTAACTTGTACTTTTATATCACATCCGTTTCTTATTTAATATCTGATCTTTGTTCCAAATTACACCATTATTTACATAAAGCGACGACTAAAAATGCGTATAATCGTGATGTAAAATTTAATAAAATTTCGTTCTAACTGGGTCAAATTTGTTATTTTTTGTCCTCGATTTTGCGAATGTTTTTGAAAACAACGGAAGGATTGGAGTATGTAGCTCAACTTTTAGCATTAATTCTGCAATATACTTGACCTAACTTCAAATGTTGGATAAAATAAAATTGACAAATCAATTATAGTAAATTTGTTGGTTTGTGTTAGGTATTTATCACGGAAATCTTGGAAACAAATTCATTTTCGCAATAAAGAAAGAGTTTAATTTATAAATATAAGTTATTGAAACTATTGAAATTGGTACTGTGACCAACAAATACCACGATGCAAATATTGTAGTTAAGTCTGTGAAGTGAATATTTTCGTGGGTAAATAAATGACTACAAATGAGTATTACATTTTGATTGGTGTAAAGCAAAAGTAACACGTTATGTAATATGCAAAACGTGCAAATGGTACGATACAATATTTTGAAAATACATATTTATTTATGAATCCTATTACAAATAACTTCATCGTTTTAGAGACAATTAATTAAACACAAAAATGGTACGATTTTTGCTTAATTTTTATATTTACTTATTATTTTCTCAAATTTACTTAATTAACCAGAATTATTATCGTCCTATTATTAAATATAGTACATAACTCGAGCTGTATATATTTTGCATATTTATGAAAATATAAAATGTAAATTCCATAAAATAGAAAGTGGAATAAGGTTGGGATAGTAGCAAACATCATAAAATGGTACGGTCTTGCCAGGTAAGTTTACGGTAATTCTAATTGCAATGAATTTTGTGTCAAAAAACTCTCTCTAAAAAGAAACAGACAGAGAAAGGAACGGCCAAAGAAAAATCTGTCTCCAACTCTAACTCATCCGAGGAAGAAGATGGCAGAGAATGTCTATTCTTTACAATTTCCAAAGATAAGATGGTTGACGGATGGATAAAATACAGTGTATGCCAAAAAAGAGGTCATAAAGCTTGTGCAGGATTAGATAAAGGTGAACCTGGTGATCACTTGCGATTTGTGTACAACAATACCAGGAAAAATACGTTTAAAATTTAAAATTAAACATTTTTAGAAAGGTTCATGTTGGTTGTTTAATTGGTAAACCTAAGTTTAGTCTACTTCTGGAAGAAAACATCTACATACGGATTATTTGATCTTAAAGTTCAGTAACTGCTATTTTGCATAACTAAGATTACATAAATAAAGATATTGATCATTCTAACAGGTTATTGTTTTTAGTTAAATCTACCAAAACTCTGAACTTTCCTAAAAAAGAGAGGTAAAATGGTCCTCAGGATCTTCCTAAACATACTCTCGAGATCATTTCGAATACTGGTGTATCCGAAATGATCATTGGATATAATTTTCTTTCTTAGAGAGCTGCGATGGGTATTAGAGAGGCTCTTCTTGCAGTGACCGTCTTGCTCCCAAAGTGCCGAGAGTATAGCCAGAATATCTATGCATGCTTTGTTGACTTCCAAAAAACCTTCGATAAAGTACACTACATGAAATTGCTCGACCAACTAAAACACACTAACATAGATGCTGCAGATATCAATCTTATAAAGAATATTTACTATAAGCAAACAGCAGTAGTCCACACATAAAGAGATAGAGAAGCATTCAAAAACCCTTCGTTAGAAGACGGTATGCAAAGAAAAAGAGAAAGAAGAAGAGAGTTTTGGTATTTTAACACTATGGTGATTAAAAAGAACGTGTATTTTAAATATGGTTGTTTTTGTTGTTGTTGAACAGATATATAAGTAAATATCTTTAGTATGGAATATACATATCTATCATTATCTATATTAATATGAAGGTACATGATGAAATAAGTAAAAAAGTGATAAACAAAACTATACAGATTTATCTAAGTGAATTCCTTAGGAATTAATTATTTGGTGAAAAGGGATAAAATTAATATTATTGATTAAAATAAGACTCTAAAGTGAATATGTAGATTACTTGTCTTCTTATGTTAAATATGGAATCTACTATTCTGAGGTACACATTTTTTCCCCTGAGCTTTTTAGAAAAAGAAATTTAGAAGGAAATTTTATTGACCATAAATTATGCAATTTTCATATACTAAATTTTACGTTTTCTATTAGCACTAATTTTGAATTTTTGAATCGAATTAAATACAGAATGAATTGTACGATAGTTATTTAAGCAATAAGGGTGTAAAGAGATATTTTTTTGTGAAGACATGAATTATATAAAATATTTTTTTTACTATTGTAGCAGTAAGATTATAATTTTAATATTAATGGAGACATAAAGCATCAAAATTATGTATTTGCCCAGTGGAATTCCCGTACTTGACACTACGTAACTCGTTCGTAATATTTCTACTCACATAAAAAAATATTGTTTAAAATTAATTTCATGTAAAGTGCTATTTTACTATATTGGACCGATTGCTTGTAAATTAAAAATAATATTCCATAAATCTTATAAAATTACTAAATTTATTGTCATAATAAAGTAATAGGAAGAGGTGTCGACTTTCCGGGTTTATAGAGCAGAAAAAAATTGATAACGTATATTTTTTATATATTACTTGTATATTGATTGTAACGCACGTGATTATCACTACTTCCAGGAAGTAATAAATTTGATTTCATTTTTTCGTTTCCTTTCCAAAGAGTCTTACAAATGGTTCAGGTATTTCTAAGTCTTTAACTTTCGTTACAGTTTTCTTAATTTCTTTGATGTACCATTTGGTCCAAAGCACAAGATTAGGTAGTGGTGTATTTTTACATTTTTATATATTTCGTGTATTAATCATTAGGTCACGCGCCAATGTCATGGACGATAAAAGATAATATGTAAATAAAATAATTTAAACATAACCCAAAAGAGTATTCACGTTTCTGAAATAGTGGGAAAAATATAGTAGTATACACTATGGGTCAAAATAATATTCATACACTCAACATCAAAATGAAGTGAATGTATGATGTTGAAAATTGTTGCTTAAAAAATTTATCAAAAGATCAATCTAGTTAAAAACTTAAAGAAAATATGAATTTGAAATAAAAGAGCAGCTTGAAAACAACGGATCTTTGATGGTTGAATTTTATTTCAATTAATCCTTTTTATAGATGATACCCCGGGGTGTGTCAACATGAGTTTGGTAAAATAAAATCTTAACGCATAAAAATGTAAATAATTCAATGCAGGTTACTGAGTTATAATGGTTCAACCCAACGGCATCTCTAACGGCATATTAACAAGTAAATTATTTCAGAAGAAATTTGAATAATTTATTTTATTAATAAATAATGGTTTACAATACTTAAAATTTAGTATTTTATTTTTATGGCTGGACTAGGAAATGATTTAGTTGATTTTGATAATTTGAACCGCCTATTTGTTGTATTTGGTTCATATTTTTATAAGACGTTATTGACAAAAATTGTTTTTTTTTTGTTCAGTTTTTTATTTAAACTTGTAATTTTTTGAATAATTTTTTAACAATATTTGGGGTGTGTTGACTAAATTTGAACTAATTAACTAATTAAGAGCATGTATTCAGGCCGTTATTAAAGTATGTAAACACATTAATGTCTTTGGAATTAATAATTGTTTAGAGAAAAGCTTTAACTGTAATTTTACACTTTTTTATAAAAAAGAATTAATAATATTCCTGCCAACATGTAAGGTATAAGATCATTATTTTACTGCAATTGTTATATTTCTGTATCAGTAAAAGTGTGCGTTTTCCGAACTTTAGCAATATGGCATTTATTAAATTTAGGTTGGTTGGTTAAGGATGGTGATCGATCAAAGAAAAATTCATGAACTAGTTTTACTTTGTAGAAATGCAAATTTGTTGACTCATAGCCACTTTATCGTCACTATTTATTTTGTTTTTTTTTTGAACAATAACTGCTCTATATAAAACATTAAATACAGAAAATTTGCATCTATAAAAGTAAAATTAAAAATAAATTGTTTGAGGGTTTTTATAACAATTATTAATTTAGATGATACTAATGCGTTTCCATACTTTATAAACGCCCTGTGTAATTAATATTACATAACTTTCCCTATTTATAAAACTGCTTTATATGTATATTTATTTCTGGTCACTGAATATTTCTGAGAAATAAAATGTTTTTATTGATGTTATACTGATTTTAAACAATATGAACCAAACTTTTATCTACAGATGAACAAAAATGTAATTAAAACAATTTCTGGAATAGAACTGAGAATGGTAAAATGACAAAAACGATATGTAAATGAATAATTGAGTGACCTTTTTGAAAGCAATTTAATTTCTTTTTTTAGAAAGACAAAAGATTTAATATTTTTAAATTTTTATTATGAAATATTTAACTTTGTACAGGTAGAGTAAACGGGAAAAAGATGTGTTTTGGAAGTGAGTCTTTTTATGTTCCGAGTAAAAATTTAGATTAGATATAACGAAAAAAAACTAATATATTTACAATGTTTTACGTTAAGAAACAAAATTATTATCGTTGATTTTTATATATTTTCATCAATATATATTATACCTACCTTTTATTATTTAAATAAAAATCTCTCTCGTTTGCTTCTTTTAAATTCTAAATATAAACATTTTAAATATTGCTACCACAACAAAATGATATTCAATAGTGCGAACAATAGAGTTTTTAAAAGAATTTACAGGTACTCATGTTTAACGAAAGCAGTGATTACGAGTATTCATTATATTTTTTATGATATACTGGGAAAATTTAAGGCAATGACCTAATGTTTTAAATAACCAATTTCAACGGTAATATTGACAAAAATGGTATAATAAGTAAATTATACGGTACAAGGTACGCATTGAATGTTAAAGATTGCTTTATCTTTTTCGGGAATTAAATCATATTGTTCCATACATGATCGAAATATAAAAATATGTATCATTCAAATTTGAATTGTTAAAATTAAAACTATTATAAACTAGATCTAAAAATATACTTAAAATTGTCATCCACGACTATTATTTCCTTAAAAATTTTTTTATTGGTTTATAATGATTTTATGTATAAATGATAATAAAAAATCGTAATTCTAATACACCGTTAAAATTCACTTTAATGTGATGAAATATATAAGAACTTTTTTAAAAACAAATTTTTAGAAATTTGACACTCACCCATCAGAAGGAGCAGGATGAAGCAGATGCTTCGCTTCATATCCAATCAGCGGAACTCTGTGGCAACACTCAAGAAAAAAATCGGTAACTAAACTGTTCTTCTTAAGTGATTGATTTGTCCCAACCAAAAGTATTGACGTAATGTGAATAGTAAGTATTGAATGAATAACGTCTTTAAACTGAATGATAAATTTTCTCACTAATTGTGCTTCGATAAATATGCTAGTTTGATACTATTTTTAGAATGTGATGATAATGTTTCTTGATTTTTGTTCGGCTGAATTCCGCAACAATCAGAATTGCAACATTCAGATATTGTTCTTTTTAAAAATGATTGTTTTCTAGTTCAATAAATTTTTATGGTGTTTTCAGGAATGTCTTACATAAATATACAACGTATGGATTTTAATACAGTTTAAAATGTTATTTCACATATAGAAAGTCCCCAAAAATTAAGGCAATGTTAATTGGGCTAACAGAACATTTAAATTCTAATATAAATATTTTTTTTAGTTTTTAACAACTTCTTCATCAACAAATGACTGTCTTAGCTTAAATATTTGTTGAAAAATTTCAATGAAGTATTTCCTTTTACTTGTTTTCCAAACATTCCTGCTCCAGTTTCGAAATTTATTGCATTGGTGAACCTTCTCAGCATTGTTGTTTTACTACCAATTTCTTTTTATGTAATATATTACATTAGGTTAGCTTAGGTTAGGTTAGGTTAGGTTAGGTTAGGTTAGGTTAGGTTAGATATTCTGTTAGGGACTCTTATAGAAATTCTGGCAAGGATAAATTGATCGATTTTTGAACCATACCGTCATTTCCAATATAGAATAAGGAATACAAATACACAACTCATAGTGACTGCTACTCTGTTTGGTTTTTGATTAGTAGTTCTTTTTCTTTCTCTCCTTGAGCTTGACCAGTGCAAGCTGGTTCTTTAACCAAAATTTTGATATTTTGGCCCTAAAATAAAAGAGGTCCTAAATGATATAAATTTTTAGTTCACTTAGATGACAAATCCCTACACCACTTTCCCTTCAAAGACAGATACATCTGGTGAGGCTTCATTCGCTTCTTGATAAGTAGTACCTCTTGCCGTTTTCTTATCAACTAATTAGGCTTTAGGCTTATTTCTAGAAACTGCTACGCTTTGATTCGAACTAAAAAAAATTGTAATTTTTAAATTCTTAATGTTTTGATGTTTCTGAAAATACCCTTCAAACAAGAATATTTGTAAATAATTATTTTGAAGAATCAGTGCTCGTTTTATATTTTTTTGTTAGGTCTTACTAGTAAAGTAATAATCAGAAAATAGCGAAATCTTTTAGAAAGATGTTAGTAATATAGACAGAAAAAGAAAAACTAAGAAATATTTATATTATACACTACTAATAATGAATAATTCCGACAAGAAATTTAAGATCAAATTATATGCGGACATTTTATTTATTAAACTCTGTTTAACATGAATTTTGTTCTTGAGCCATTTGGAAATATTTAGAATTTCTGTAAATTCAACAATATTTATACAAAGTTGCTAAATATTAAATGAGGTTAAAAATAAAGAAAATTAATTAACTTGACCTTCTATACTGAAACACAACTACTACCATAAATAGAATAAAAAATAAGCATATCGCAGAAAAATAATGTAAAAAATGACCCAAAACTTTAAACGCACTATAATTTTTATCACTCGTATAAAATTAGAAAATAAAAAAATCATCCAAATATTAAACACTTGATTGACGTACTAATATTGCATAACTTCTTCTGTAATCTTTTATTCTTCTTCTAATATTTATTGTTATATGTAGATATATTTTATAGATTATAATTAAATTATTTTCAAGATGTTACTTTAAAGGTAAAACCTAAGATCAACATAAATATGTATGTACATTCTTCATATCGGATATAATTAGGACCAAATCATTAATAATCTAGTTTAAAAGTAGTATGTACATATTAACAAAATTTATTAATAACTACATTTAAAAAATTATTATGTGATGTTTCTTTTCAGCTCTTCATTCAATATCTCTTCGAAGTATTCTTTCCATCTTTTTAACTTTCTTCATTATCATTAATAATAATAAATAAGATTTCAATCTGTGTCTTTTATATACACTACCTTATTTTGTTTACTTTGTCTTCTACATTCGTGTCTAAATTCTTTTAGCTCTTTTCTATGGATTTGCACGTCTATTTTTCTCAATTAAAGCTAATTTATATTTTTCATACTGCACAACTGCGCCAAAATTTTAAGCTAGGTGAAAATTTGTGAAACTGTAAAAATAAAAAATCTATAGTAAATTAAAAAAAAACTATTCTCTAAGCTGGAAAAAAAATTAGGTATACAAAATGAAATATACTTTTTATTCTTTTACTGCTAATTGGACACTGGTAAGGTTTTTCACCTGTGTGAACAAAGAGTTGTTTTTCCAAATTGCAAATTTATGTAAATCTTTACTTTGACAGGTGCAGAGTCGTCATACATAGAATACAAAAATTATGATTGTGGAAAACGATTTTTTCCCTACAAATCTTGGTAATGCTTTAGTAACAGGTGAGCAGCAAAATAATATATTATCACTTAATTTTGTGGGAAATTAATTTAATTAATCCAGAAATTGTCAGGAGTACGATTGCCCTTTTTATAAAAAAATATCATGAATTTTCTCTAAATAAATATGAATATAAATTAACAGATTTATTCATTTATGCACTTCGATAACACAAAATGCTTTAACGTTAAATTAGAAAACACATTCGGTTTCTTCATTCACTTCCTGCTTAATCTGAAAACTGTGGTAATCATTAGTTGACTCTGTATTATCTTCATCTTGATTTTCATCCTTAATTATTAGTTCTTCTTGTTTGATATCGCTGATTAATGGTTTTTTGTCATTACTATGAACATCTAAATGGGAATTTAAAATGGATTTGGACACAAATGATACTTTACAAATTAAGCACTTATTTTTTCCTCTAGTATGAACTAATAAATGCTGATTTAAACGAGATTTGTTGTAACATGGTTTTTTACAAATGGAGCACTTAAATCTTTTTATTCCAGTATGAATGTCTAAATGCTCTTTTAAATGATTTTTTCGAGCAAATGATTTTCCACAAATCGAGCACATATGTTGTTTTTCTCCAGTATGTCCTACTAAATGTTGGGTTAAGGCCCGTTTTGACGAATACGATTTTTTACAAATTGAACACTTATTTATGTCTCCACTATGAACGACTGAATGCGCTTTTAAGTGGGATTTCAACATAAATGATTTTTCACAGATTGGGCACTTATGTTTTTTTTCTCCAGTATGAATTATTAAATGATCATTTAAACTGGTTTTGAATGAAAATGATTTTTCACAAATTGAGCATTTATATTTTTTTTCTTCCGTATGAACAACTGAATGCACTTTTAAATAGCTTTTTTGAAAAAATGATTTTTCACAAATTGGGCACTTGTATTTTTTTTCTCCAGTATGTATTACTAAATGCTGTTTTAAATTGGATCTGTACGAAAATGATTTTTCACAAATTGGGCACTTATATTTTTTTTCTCCAGTATGTAGTACTAAATGCTGAAATAAATTGGATCTGAACGAAAATGATTTTTCACAAATTGAGCATTTTAGCTTTTTCCCACATTTAGTTTCTTCATTTATTTCCTGTTTATTCTCAAAGTTTTTATTATCATTAGATGACAGCATTTCATCCTCATCTTCATTTTCATCCTTAATCATCAATTCTTCTTGTTTAATTCCTGTGATATAATTATCACTAGTTAAGAGATTTTCTTCCTTACTATTCATTATATTTTTTATTGTAAAAAGCAGTATTTACTTGGTTTCTTTTGTGTAAAATATTACGACGTATAACCAGACACAACGGATGACTTTTCTTACAAATATCCTGACCTCTAGATTGTCATTGAAAATAGTACTTTTTTATTGATTAGAGTTTAGAGACACTTCAGTTTCAATGCGATAGTTTTCTCCAAATGTCAAATTTACTTTTAACAATTTTTTTCTAGCAAGCAATTAGTCTTTGCTGACTAGTTATGATATAACTAATAATGTATTGAGGAAACAGCAATTAGAGAACAAAGTGTACTCTTTTAAGGTATATATTCCAAGCTTTCTAACAAGATTTTGTTCATCTTCAGGGAAATTATATAATAAATGTATTTAAATTAAAAAAATGAAAATTAATATCATTAATATTTACCCTAGTTGAGGATATCGTTCTTAGGTCTAACACAAAATTATCGTTTTTTACATTGACTATTACAAGTTCCAAAATTTAAATTTATATCATCAAAAATGATAGATTATCTAAACTAAATCTGTTTTCATCCCTTTAGAATTTTTAAATTATAAGTTATATTTTTACGTTAATTTAACTTATTCCAGTTTTTAAATTAATATTAACATTTGTGTCTATTTTAAAAAAAAATATACAATTTTGACAAACAAATTCGAAAAAAATAAAGTATATTCAACCATAAAACTTCTTCTTCTTTAGTTTTTTTGGGCTCAGTCTCTGAGAACTATTTACTTAGTACAAAATTTTGGTTCACAAATATTACTTCCATTGAATTAACACAACTTAAATTTCACTATATCAAAACATAATTTTGGTCGATGGCTACATTAAACACAAAATTTTACATAATTTAAACTCCACAAAAATGTTACCTCTTCACCGGACAAAACACAAACACGAAGTCTGATCTTAAAACTTGGGGAAAGATTATTCAAAATAGACAACAAAAAAGAAGGAGAAAAGATCAAGAAAAATAAGTTCATCTACAGCGAAAGATTTAATAAAAAGCAGCAGAGAGGAGAACTAAGAGGAAGAAATCGAAAATATTATAATTGAATATACATAAATGACTATCTTAATCTACACATCTACGGTCACCACAACAACAAGACATATTAACTATGTCACAAACTCTCATATTCAAATATGCTTACCAAACAACTTCAACCTGCATCACAAGCAATTATGGTCAACTCACTGAACAATATCAAACCTTAAGATTATCACAAAAGATCTGATAAGTAATAAATATCTGATTCAGTATCACCTCGTTGAAAACATCGCTTTCATACAAAGAGTTCCTAAAACCTGATAAAATAAGGAAAAAACCTAAAACATCCACAAATCGCACAGATCAAATGTTGTTACCTATCAAAGAGATATTTATGAAAGAATAACAAATCTTCTCTTTTGAATGAACTTTGACTTTTTTGAAAATACACAAGGTTCAGTTGTATTTCAAAGCAAATAAATATACCTATTTGCAAAAATAACTAAAATAATAATACTAATAATAATAATAAAAAAAAATTAAAGAGGCTCTGCAATAGAATGCTGAGGCTTTTTTATATTCCGTTTTTTAAGCCTATTTAAATGTAACTCTTTTGCTCTAATTGTCCATTGAATTTCCTTGAAATCTTTGAGTTTTAATTTCTTAAAAACGATCAATTTTGGGATAATATATAAAGAGCAACTTTTTCAGGAAAAAATTTCAGGATATAAATACGTAAATAGAGTTTAAGGTATACTTGATGCAGAAGCCTTCCATCATTGTCGGTTTCAAAGTAATGATGGGATCATTCAAATGAAAAATAATCGGTAATTCGATTGTGTCTGATCAAAACAGATTCAAAACTATATCATTCATCACTCTTTACTTAAGTCACTGGTAACAAAGTAACAAAACTTAAAACGATATAAAAATAATATAAAACATGTTTGAATAAAATATAAACAAAAAATTTTAAAAAAATAAAAAAATATAAAGGAGCTAATAGTTATGTATGTAAAAAGCAACAAATATTAAAAATAATAAACCGTATTTTTAAACATAAAATAAACATAAATAAAATAAAATAGTCGAGAAGTCTCACTCTAAGGGACACCCACTTAAAAATCAGTTGAATTCAAAAAAAAAACAAAAAACAAAAATGCATGCCAAGAGATCCAAATTATGACAGGCAGATATTCATTATTCGAATAATGATGCATATCATTCATTTCTTTGTTTCTTACCGTGAAAACAACATTCAAATGATCGTTCAAGTTATTCATTCGATTATTACAATTATTCGGGTACGGACTATTCGAATACTGAAAATCATTCGATTATCCCATCACTATTTCAAAGCCTACTTGCCTTATTAGACACTTTTTTGTTATTTGCAAATTGCACGTCTATATTTAGGTTTAATTTGCTCGAAACGGGTGCTATTTATAGAATCGTATCAAGAGTACTTTTTTAAAAAAAATATGATGTAATCAGTGGTGTTTACTGCCAAAAACTACTCCTTAATCAGAAGGCATGAAATGACTTATAACATATAATTAAGTATCTTTATGCAAACTTCTATGTCTAGAATTTGATTTTTTTTCCAAGTCATTTTAAAAAAAAATCATTTTTTTATACAATTTTAGTGGCCTGTTTCTCCCTTATTATTGAGCTTTCGAAAAAAGTGTATATAAAAAAATATCTTTTTTTTTTTTAAAATCATTTATTTTATTTTTTATTAATTTCATAATTATTATGTTAAATATTTGTTATCTTGTAAAAAACAAATTAGTTTTATCATATAAAAATTACGATTCAATAAATATTTTTACATATTTTGATAATAATTGTTGCTTTGATCTTTGAATTTTTGAAAATTCTGAAATGATGTCTAATTTATTTTGATAAACTATTTTTTTATAATATAAGCACATAGTTACGACAGTTATTTATTTTTCATAAATAGGCTGCATCCTATAACTCAAAATATATTTTGTATTTTATTTTAATCATTGGATTTTCTAGAGAAAAATCAATTATTGGCCGCCCTAAGTTTTTGTATCTGATTTTGAGTATATAATTATTTTTAACTTCATACCCTTTACCACAATTATCCTTTTATCTGTCAAAATGACTAAAATGATGGAGTTTACACTTTTACATGTTAATTTAATCAATAGGTGTCTATTTTATTAGGTTCCTTTTGTCATAATTACAGTGCTGTGAGTTATTCATAATATTACATTTGAATTTGTTGGTTTTAAAAAATAAGTAAATAGGAGAAACTTCACGTGAGATGCGTAGTTAAATCAATTTTTACGTCGATTATATTAGAACTGTACTAATTTCTGGAGTACAAACAGGGTGCGGCATTAGTGCGTTGAACTACGATATATCCGTTATTATTGAAGTTATGAAAAATAGTTTTTACAAAAACTGTAGGCAGTCTTGAGATTCACATTTTAAAATTGGTCCCAAATATACAGTTTGTTCAGGAACGCAGCGCCAGACAAAATTTTGTTTTTTTAAATGGAGCACCCCATATATTTATTTTTATAAACCTCTTGCCGAGCTATCTGAAAATTACATGTTTTTGAATTTAGATGTACGTAGCAGCCAAACATTTGAAAATCAATAAAAACGGCTTAAATGTTCCTTTCCTAACTTCAAGTTCTATGCTATGGCATTAAGAAGTATTTGATACAAAGTGATCAAAAAATTGAAATCCCATCTGATTTGGAACATATTTTTTTGAACGTCCACTAGTTGCCAATATATAAAAACAGTCTGTAGATAAATCAGTCTAAATATAGAAATATCGTTATGTGGTTTCTATCAATTAATAAATAAATTAGATTGTTTGCAAAATATTTCGGTAATCGTTTAAACAAATTTTTGTCGCGTCGTTAGGCGCCATGTTTATTCCTTTAGTTTTAATTAAAATTTACGTTATGTATAATGAACACAAATTAATGTCAAAATAAATAAAAATATTTCGTTTGTTCAAATTACCCTAGGTAATTGCTTTGTAAATTGTATACATCATTCCTAAAATGTTATGACAAGCTATGAAATTCTACGTAAATCATACATTGCCCTTACTGTATGTCTTAATTAAAAATCCTATTAAAAACTCACTAAGAGTTTCTAAAGAAGAGCTCTTCAACCTGGAGATACTCAATAAACATTTCAACCTTGACCTACCTAACCCATGGAGTAGTTGTCTCATATTTTTGTTAATTGCAGAGTTACTCTTTCTAACTACAAATTCTTTCGTTTTTAAAAGAATGATTCAATATTATTTTACAATGTTTACAAACAAACGCATTTTCTAAATACAAGATGCACCGAGGTGTGTTTACAAATTCAGTTTCATTTCATAATAATAATCCAGCTATAATAAAATTTAAATTAATTCTTTTAACTCTTACTGTGTGGAATTTATCCATAATAAATATGAAAAATATAAATTATACTTATCTTGAATTTCCACAGTATTACAAAGCTATTTTCAAATATGTTTTTCTGTCCAAGGTTTCGCTACATTGCATTATCAAAAAGTGGCATAAGATTGACAGATTTCTTATAAGCGTATTTGACTTCATACTATAAACACTTCAACCAATCATTATCAAGCAATATGTACAGTATGTTTTTTTCCTATAAAATTTTAAATGTATTCTTCTCTTCCTAAAAAAATTTATTTAGTCCAAAAGGTAATCTAAGATAATTGAACTTCCCAGGTTTAATTGTTCATTCAATACTATGTACTGAAGATATTTTAGATATTTCTTGATTTATTATTCCTCAAAAAAATAAAGTTCTTCTTGTTTATTACGTATATGAAGTACATCCACTGTTGTTTCAATTGTGTTGTTAAGTGTTTAGTCTGAATGAGGTGTTTTGCGTGTGACTTATCTGGTTGTTTTAATCTATAAGATCGTAAGTGTTCACTGTACCTTATTTCAAAATTTCTAAGGGTCTGGCCAAGATAGATGACGTTAAAATCCGGACAATTTAGTTTGTAAATACCGAAAGATGACAGATCATACAGAACTATAAAAACTATAAAACCGAAAATTAATAAATTAAAAAAACTAGGCATTTACAAACTAAATTGTCCGGATTGTATCGCTTTCTATCTTGGACAGACACTTAAAACTTTTGAAATAAGTTACAGTGAACAGTTACGATCTTATAGACTAAAACAACCAGATAAATGGATTTTTTTTAAATTTAGAGTGTGTACAGTAAGATATGTCCAAAATATCGAAGCCAACCGTCCTAACGCTCCAACCAAGTCCTCTTATTACTCCAATAACAATAGTACCTTGACGCTTGACGTTTCGATAGTCATTAAGTCTGCAATTTATGACGCTTCCCATACCGATGTTTCCTTGTCCCCACGATTTTACACCCCAGCGATTTTTCTTTCCGACGCTTTTCGTGTCTCGTTTCCACATTTATGATCTCTACTCTTCTTTCTCCCACATCCAGTTCTTCTAATGCATAGCTTTCATGAAGCATTTTGTTGGTAATCGAAACGACCGACACATCTCCTTTTTTAGGAAATGCAATGATGTATTAATATATTAGTAGGAAATCATTGTTTTGGTTCACAAGGGTTTTAACAGAGTCGATGTGTTCCAGGATACATTTAGCTTTTAATTGTATCATCCTAAAAAGCTAGAGCCTGGTTCTATTAGGATCTCAGTGCATCCTCAATAACCGCAATAAATTAACAGTTGATTTGAGGGGAAGAGGATGGTCGACTTTATTCCACGCTTTCTTATTTCGACAGATATGGTTGCTGGTGCTACAGCTCAAATCTTTACAACCGTAAGTAATTCTGAATAAAAGAGGTAGTTTGCTGGTATTAATCTAACCCTCTCCTAGTAAGATTACCTAAACAACTAATTTTCTTCCTAGGTGAGTATAACCATAAGGGTTATTCATCTGTATTGATCCGGCTCTATTTCAGCAAGGCCTTAGAGAAAAAATCACTGATATGGATATAAGACTTATAAAAACTAAGAATAGATTTCTGATAAATAAAAATACTTACGACACAGGGCGGAATATAATTTCTATATTTTTTTTAACAACTTTAATGGTACCAGGGGATGGTAAGTGTAACTACAAGAAAAGTGGCTGTTTGAGAACTAGAAGTAGCAATTTTAGCCGCTTTCAAATCTTCTGTGTAATAATTTATCACCTTTAGCTACATTATAATGACCACACCCTCTTAGAACTCTGACACAAGTGTAACATGCAAAAATAAATTTATCAAATTTTGAAGTTGATTTTTTTTAAATAACAAAATGTACTTCTGGAAAACTTGAACTTCGGCGGAATTGTATATCCAGGATAATATATATGGCTTTAAAAGTAAGTGGTGCATTCTACGTAAGAAACCAAATTCGCTTTTAATAACTTAAATCATCAGTATATAACATTATTGAAAAATTATAAACATATTTTTTTATTTAAATCAATTCACTGATTCTCCGAACAATCCAGTCTTGCAATGGAATCTTTTAATACTACCAGATTTGTCCTCTGGTTTATCAAACATCAAACATACGAGTACAGTATCATAACCTCATTAAAACAATAACATAACAACAACACTGTAGGTAATTGACAGAAAAAAATGACTGATAAATCGTCTTCTTTTTCATTCAAATGCGTATTTATATAATTCTGGACTTTGAAATTTGTAACCTAGTAAGGATATAGTTTTATTTATGGCATTTATTAACTATTGCCTTTTATCAAGGAAATAATTATGACTTACAATAAATATGAAAGTTAGTTATAACTAGACACTCCAATCTTAGGGCATTTTCAAAAATTTTAGTGAGAATTTTAGTAGGAAATAAGACTTTTGTGAGTCAGGATCGAAAGGTCCTAAGTTCGAATTCGGATCCAAGTAAAAATATCTAATTTTCATAAATTTGTATTACTATTTATTATTATTTATTTCATTGAAATAGGATAACAACCTAATATCAGCTCAAATATCAAGTAAAATAAATGAAATTTTTTGATAGTACATACCTATACTATAAAAAAATTGTAAACATATACTCGTAGGATAAAAGTTCAAACATAAAAAAAATATAAAAGCAATTATTTGATTTAAGAATAACAAGTATTATACAGGGTTGGGATAAAGTATGGAACCAAGTAAATATCTTTAAAATGAAACGGACGATATTTATGAAATTTTGCAAGTAAGTGCAATGGGGCAAAATGCAGCCGATGTACTTTTTTTTGTTAATAATATATAATTATAACACCCTGTATATTTTGTACGAATTAGAAATAACGAAATCTTTTAAAATCTGCAAAAATATACAGGGTGTCCCATTTAACTTAAAAAAGTTGAGGGTATTTCCGGTTAAACTGGAAGTATATTATTAACAAAAAAATGTACATCATGTGCATTTTGCCCCATTGCACTTACTTGCAAAATTTCATAAATATCGTATGTTTCGTTTTAAAGATATTTATTTGGTTCCATACTTTATCCCAACCATGTTTAATATTCTTAAAGTAGTAATTAACCTATCCAATTATATTACTTTTATTTTTATCAACTTTTTAAATTAATTTTAAATGTATTAAAAGTACAAGACTAAGTCTTAAAGTAATAAGTAGATTGAAAACTTTAAACACTAATGAATTCACAGTACTAGTGTATTTGGTTTTAATTAAGTAGATATTTGTATTTTCTATGTTACAGTCAGGTACATTTTTATTAAAAAGAATAAATTGTTTAAAATAGGGTGTAGCCAATAAATTAATTATTTTAAAAGTACAAATGAAGGTTAAGTAATATAATCTTTGGTGGACTGAAAGGTATTCTTATGCAAAACTAGAGTTTCTCGATATCTTTTCGTTTATATAAGTAAAATCATCAAAAGAAAGTAAATTATTCATTTGAAAATTTAAATATTTATGGGATGAAATATAAAAGAAAATAATCAAGGACACTGCCCTGTGGAATTCCTACATTAATTTCTAATTCAGTTAACACAGAATTATTATAACCCAACTTTTGTTTTCTATTTCTAAGACAGTTCTTTAGCCAGTTAAACACTTTACCACCAACTCCATATTGTTGGTTTTTTTAATAAAATATTTATATCGATCGTTGGAAAAGCCCTTTTGATAACCTAAGAAGACATCAATAGTGTACTTGTTATAAAAATTATTTTTTAATTTACTTATAATCATCATCATTCCTTCCATACTCGAGCATTCACTATTGGTTTCTAACTAACAGTGCTGTTTCAATATTAGAGCAAAACTGTAACAAAGCCCAAAATAGACTTAATACTTGATGATATTTGGCTATTTGTTCTCAATCAGTGGCATCTAAACAAAAACAAATATCATCATACAAGGGAGATAAATAAGAAAGAAACCTTAATTATAGTTGTAAAAAATATCAGAGCGGGCATAACATTCAGCCTCTATATTTTTGCAAAGTGTTTCACAGTAATGCGGTGGCAGGTTGAATTTATTTCTCAATTTAAAATATACATAATATGTTTTCATCCAGGATAAATAATAAATATTTGATTGTTTTTGAACGTTTTATCTCTTTTTCTTGAAAAATAGTTAAATCCCTTCTATTTTTCGTTTCCTTGTAGATAACACAAATTTGATTTTAGACGGTTTGACTGTCAAACCCTTTTGTTGTACACCAATTTTCAATCACAGGGATCACTCATGATGATGTATGAAAACGAAGTAGAGAAAAATAAACTTTAATATCCGAGAAGCCAAGAAGAGTATATAAATACGGGCAATTGATGTTGAAATAGTAGTGGTGAAGTTTCAAGTTTGACGGAGAATAATTAAAGCGTACTTGTTTTAAGGGCAGTTGTAAAATTTTCTTGTAAATTTATCCAGAGTATTTATCCTAGCTTTTAAAGTGGCAATAAGAGTTTTTTCTGTATCAATACACATGATTATTTCTTTGTCCACCTTTTGACTTTGATAATTTGTCTCTAATGACGATTCAAGGATAACTCCTATTGATATGGATACTCACATAGGTAATTTTTCTCTAATTGTAGTTTTAATATTTTCATTAGAAAAATAATTATTTATCACCAGTATGACATATTGCATAACATTTCTAGTTGGTTAGGTTAGTTACGTGGGTATTATATCTACTCCGTTAGGTTTTAAAAGCTGGGATTTTTTTAATGCTGTGTGATTTTTTTAAGATTAGCTTTATTTTCGTCAAGAACTTTTACCATCGATAAAATATTTCTCTAATTTTGAACTTGAATATTCAGACGACAAAAATATTCTATTTTATTCAAGTATTTATTTTAATAAATGTTTTTGAATTTCTTTTGCCGTTTTACCATCAGCAATTTACTTTATTTTTTTTTAAATTAGAAATTTTAGTACCCAGTGAATCAGAAAAACATTTTAATTTTCATACGAATTTAAAATGTTGCTCTTATTCTGATCTTTACTAGAAGTAAATGCTTTTACTGTGTAATATCTATTCGAAATGCTTCAATTTTATTATTTATACTTTTTAGGGCAGATCCTGGAAAGAGAATACTTATAGTTTTGATTTAGTCAGTTGATTATTTGTGTAAGAAATAAATGGATAATAGTAATTATAACAACACATATTTAGCAGCTAAAACTCTTGGTAGAAATTATCCATTTCTAACTTGACAAATTCTTATGTAATATGTGTTGCCTATAGATGAATAATAGAAACGAAATTCATAAAACACTCTCTAAATCAGAGAAGTATTTGGTGATCAATATTTCTGTAGGTCTGAAACAATTTCTTTAAAATTATAACATACTAATTACACTTAGCAGAAAATACGCTAACGAAGTATGTCTAATAATATCAAAGATAAAAAGGATTTTATTCTTAGACGTATTATTAAAGATTTATTATTTTTCTTCTGTTTAGTTTTCAAAATATGAGCCTCCGTTTTTCGCATTGAGATTTTAAAAGATATAATTTTTTTCAAGAAGTCATAATGATTTTTAAGTTCTTTATAGTATAAACAAATACTTATAAAATAAAATATATACCTATTTTGGAAGTTTTGGTTATTTTTATTGGACACTAGTTTGATTTTATAATAAAGTATCTTTTTTAATGAAGATCCTGATAATCCTGAGATAGCATTAATTGTATGAATAGTTATTTTAATGATTTGGTGGTTTGACATTTTTTTATTAACAAATATTAAGCTGCCATTTCTGCTTGATAATAAAAAAATCAATCAAAGATAAACATGCAATGATGACGCGCACTCAAATAAAAATATATCTAATTTTAATGAACTCATACAATTTATAAAGATTTATTAAGAATAATGGCAAAACTTAAATATGTACATAATAAATTTACAAATTTGCTAAATTTAGTGTTTTCAATTTAATGTCACCAGTACAGCTTTTTGATTAGCGAGACATTACAACTTTTATATTTTTTCTGAGAATTCTTTTTTTTATTTCTGGTAATTGCGTAAAATAAAAAACCGTCTAATTAAGCGGTTTACTATTCAAATGTAAATAATTGTTTTTATATGTAAAACATGGATTGTCCGAATCCATGCAGAAAAAAACAGTCAATTATTTTAGTTTCCTGTTGACATACATGATATTAAACTATTTCACAAAGTAAAACAGCGTATGATGTTTTACTATTTTCTCCTCTCGCACTCACTAGGGACAAATAATAATTTGATTGTTGTAGATTTGCTGTTAGTCAGAGGACTCACACTCTCATTAAATTTAACAGAATATTCATTCAGGTATTTGAATATATGGTTGGTTTCTCCATTTAAATTTCTTCCTACGTTATAATCAATTCTATGATTTTCTTGAGTTGACAGACAGTTGTTTTAATTCAGAGATGCTATCTTTTTTCAAAAAAACTAATCTCAATAATATCAGTCGTGACATCTTAACCATTGCTGAATCTGTTGGTAAGATTATTTTTAACCTTTCAATGGTTTACTGCGATTTAGCTAAAGAAAAATATATAGAGTGTGTTACACCTATTTGTAGAGGTAGTTGAATTGGAATTAGTAAAAAATCATCAGGAATAAATTGTGATACGTAAGTAGGCGAGTCGAACTGGAACTTGTATAATACCTCCTTGTTTGACCTCTATTTAGATCTGGTCCATGGACTAATAAGAGGGGACTGATACCTATAAAAGCTAGCTTGACTGGGTTAACACGTTTATTATTCAAAAGTTAACATTGTATTAAAAATGAAAATACCAATTGTGCTCTTCTTCGTCCTTGGTAAGTTAAATTCTCTGAACTCATCATATCGTTAAGCTTGTTGAATATTACCTAATCAAACAATTTGCAACACTATGTAAATTTTATGGTTATGATGACATGATTGAAAATTGGCTATTAGATTTATTTATAGACCCTATATATGATAATTTCCTATAGCTGAAGTTTTTTAATTAAATTATTTTTTTCTTAAAAACCCGATCAACTCTATATTTTTTCGATTTTATACTGATCTTGAAATATTTCTACCATTTTATAGTGGTTGCTTTGGCGGTGGTGCAGTCATTGCCTTCCAAAGGTTCCACCAAAGCTTCATTGAAGAAGAAGCCAGCCTGCCTCAAAGACTGCGGTACTGTTGATTACGCTCCAGTATGTGGAGGTGACGGTACTGGAAAAGGTGATAAAAGCTTTGGTAGTGAATGTGTTTTGCAAAATTACAACTGTGAAAACAACCAAAGTAAGTAAAAGTAAAAAAGTTGTTTGTTTTTGTAACACTTAGACTCTTAAGTTAAAAAATGTGAAGTTAGTAACATAATTTGACTATTTCAAAAATAGTAAAAGTAGTATTCTGTTAATATACCCAATATAACAGCTTTTATTTTTAATTTTATTAAATTATTATATGAACTTACTAAATAAAGTGTTATATTTTTTTTGCAGATCTAAAATTATTGAGCAAAGGTGAATGTCCTGGAGGTGGAAGCATTCGTCTTCAGTAAAATAATAAAATAATTTAATTATTTGTGTATATTTTATGGTTGTAATAGCCTTAAAGTAACTAAATTGAATATACTTTACTTTTATTATACAGTGTGAATATTTGGCTGGAAAACCTCACATTATCTAGACAAGCAACGCAGAGATACATCAAATTTTAAATTTTGTATTATTTTTATTTTGGACAACCATCACTATGACGATATAATGATGACTAAATTCAAAATTTGACGTGTCTCAGCGTTTTTTTGCATAAACCTTGTCTAACGTAGATCATCTTGATGTTTGCAACTCAATAATTCACACCGTATAATTACACATACATACATATATTTGTATCATTGACTTTGTATAGGAGCCTTGTCGAGATGGTCCAGCAGTTAAATTCTGTTTACAGAGCAATAACGAAGAAATCAATCTCAGTAATCAATATACCTTCATTACGATATATTGATTAATGTATACATTCATTTTAATTACCATTTATAATTTATTGTTAACCAGTAGTTGATTAGATGTGCATCGTGCACTGGAAATTCAGAAATAAATACTTTTGATTTTAGAAATACTCCGTCGGTAGATTTTCTTATGTAAGTCTATAATCTTACATTGATGATCACGTCTTTAATACGTGTGATACAAACTTATGAATCAATTTAAAAAAAATTAAGGTTATCTGGCGATTTTTGAACCATATAAATGTTTTTTTGCTATATAAACATACATTATCAAATTGTACAAATTGGCAACTGTTGTTTAAATTTTTATCTAAGTCCAAATGGGAAAAGAAAATTTTAGATTATAAATTTACAATGCGACGTTGCGTTAATCCCTATTTTTAACATAATTTGTAAGTACATTTTAAATCAAACAAGAAAGGAAGAAGCTAATCTAGTTGAATGGTTGTTAATGTTATTATCTAAGATGTGCTTAAAACTACAATACATCAGGCTGTTCCGAGAACAGGAAAGAAGTACTTGAGCATATAGTACAAGTATTTTTTTATAGGAAATACTCGAATTTTAAGTAGAAGTACACATGATCACAAGTCCTGGGTACTAAGTACTAATGGAGTTTTACAAATTTTAGTACTTACTGATTTAATAATTTTCTTTATTCTAGTTGTTGGAATAAATCCGAGGTTATTCCTTTTTAAAGTTGAGAGCGAAATGTAGAGATATTTAAATAAACGAGGCTACTCTACATCCTGCACAATATTTTAAAATTATTCAGTCGAAATAACTTTTGATTTTACATACATTGAAGAAAAACAAAAAACAAGTCAAACTTTATATCAAGGGGGACATTTTTCTAACATATCCTCAACTTTCAAGCGTCATTCTTCTCCGCTCAATCACTTTAACCAATACAATATAAATAGGTAAACTACTAATTATGATACATCATTGAAAAGGTAACTTTGTGGGTAATTCAGCAATATGATTGTTATTTGCTTTACTTTTGATATTATAGCGCCTTTTCCGGGAACAAAAAATGTTACAAATCACAAAGTATGACTCTTTTTTTAAAAGGGATTTTTACAAATAATTCACTAAGTAGCGATTAAATTTAAATTGATTAATCTTAACTTTAATGCTAGCAATCTTATGGTAGGCTTATCCATATCTCCTTCAATTGTGTTTTGTTATGTTATACCAGAGCATCTAAGAACTTTTAAAAAATGTACTTATTAATAATTTTTGAGTAAAACTTTAAGCAAAATTTATTTTTGATAATAGATTAGTTTGTGATTTATCTGTATAAAAGGGCCTAAGTACCCAATATTTTTTACATTAATGAGAAAAATAAACGCAAGGTAGAGTTTCGTGATTCACACAATTTTGATTTCTTGTTATGCTGTTTTTAAGAAGTTTTTACTTAAAATTATTTAATACTATTGGGAATGAAAAAACAATATGAAGAGATTGAATTTTCACATAGTCCGATGAGGACAATTTTTTTTTTGTAAACTTCAAAACTTTTACAGTTTTAGTCAACTATAAAAAATATTTGAAATTTAGACAATTTAGAAGTGGTTTTTATTATTTTTGTTTCATTTCCTACATTGATATCAACTATTCATATTCGTATATAGTGTGGACAAACCAATTCAATTATTGTGCAACTCAATTTAGATTATGAAATGATATACTCCAATGAAAAAATTGTATCTCTACATTGAACCCCCCTCGAGTGATTGACGAAATTCGTTACAACGCCCTAAGATTTTACAAATCATTTAATTTAACATTCATTTAAAATATGTACTTGAAATTATCGATTTGGTTTGACAGTTGTCATATCTATAGAACTTCTATGACGAGCGTAGGCTCAAAAAGAAGATGATCGAAGAGAATATAAAAAATTTTATGCGTATACACTGTTTGTCAAAAGTGAGAGATATACAGTCAGTGTGTTCAACAGTGTCTTCAAAAAACAAGCAAATATTATTAAATTTTTTTTATTACATTCTGTGCTTATATTTTATATATAGAGTGTGAAAATTAATGATATACAGTGTGTTCGAAAGGTAACTGACGTCGGCAAATAAATTTTCTTTCAGCAAGCAGATCAATTCTTGCCTAAATCGAGTTATTGCCTGATATTGATTGATCGATTTTTATTGGAACCCTATTATATTCGTTGGAACTTGTGTGTTTGGTGGATCAGAATATACGTTTGCCAAAGTTGGCCCAACATTATTTTATAGCAGTGCTAAACAATTATCTCCATTCAGATTGTCATCAATAAAAAAGGGACCAATGATATGGTTTCCAACTATTCCTGTACAAACATTAACCTTTTCAGAGTATTGCATATGTTATTTTCTCATTCAGTGAAGATTTCCTCCAAACCAGTAGCGGCTATTTTGACGATTAGAAAACAAAACGTGTTCTAATTAGATTGTTATATAATATTTCCTCCATTTGTTTGTTTTTATGTATTTTTTTAATTGATACCGTCCAAAAAAGAACACTGAAATAGTTTTCCCTTACTTTCTAATTATCAAGAACTAAATGGTATTACTTACTAAGTTGTGTTGTAGCGAATTTCGCTAATCAGATCTGGGACCTATAACAGACTCCAGTTCTGAAGACTAGGAAGAACAGGCAATACGAGTTTTCGAAGACTTGAGAGACATTCCAACAGACGACCTTCTAATTATTGGATTTGACAAGTCACCCACTACAGGGACGAGGAAGAAGAAGCTAGTCAGGAGACATTACTGAATGTCTATTTCCGTCGAAAACAAATAGATATGGAGGAACGATACACGCTTTAGGAGAACATAATGGGAGCATCAACTCCCATAAAACCAAAAAGTCCACATGGGAGTGGCTAAGACCACATGTAAGTGTGAGGATCTAGTAACTACTGATGAGAGAACAAAAACAACCAAAATCACTACAAGAAATAAAAGTTGAGATTAGGACACCGAAACATTCCGAGGACCTTGCGGCCAACACCTAGATATCAAAAGAATTCTTTATTTCAGGAAATGCCATGGGAAGAAACTAGGATCGCGTAGGAGGGTTTCTAGTATCACGGAGATGGCGGACAAGATAAAAATGACGAACCAGGGGCAAGCACACACAAAAAAACGTAATATAGACGATCCAGAGGAAAAAGTGGGTAGCTCTACCTCTACGATTAAGACGACAATGGTATTATCCCATTAGGCCTTTTAAATTAAAGTCATATGACAATGCTGGTTTGAGAACCGTCCAGAGATTGAAGGGGGAAGAAAATATTAGAGCAATTATTACTCATTGTACCAAGCTTGTAATCCCTCCAGGCAGGCCGAGTTTAAATTTGTGTGTGTGAGTGTCATTGTATAATACTATGACGATTACGAAAAGTTGGTGAATAATTATTGCTGATGTATTTTTTCAACATTTTACATAGAAATTTGAATACCTGGTATAGTTTTAGTAATAATTACATGATATGGGTTAAAAAAGATTAAGTTATATTTGAATTTTTATTTTCTAACTTTCTGTTAAACATTTTTTTTATAAAACTTCGGGGCTGGGCACAGGTATATGTATGATAGATGGCAGCACATTACACTATAGAGGAAGAATTGGTGTAACATGTACATGTTTTGGGTATTACTTATTCTAATATTTGGCTTTTCACATGAAACATTTATACATTAATGATATTTGCTCTGTCTAGTATTACAATATCACATTTCAAATAGATTTGCTAACATATATAAATCAAAATATAGATCTCTTTCAGATTGTATGGCGATAATGGTACAATTTTAGCGTTCAGCTGAACCCAAGCATAATGTCCTAAAGATTGCTTTGGTTTATCTTTTTATCTTTATTTAGAATTTTAAATTTTAAGAGGGTTTTTTGAATTGTTATTTGACAGTGACAGTGACATTATTAACATTCTTGGCTATTTTTAACTGCAGTTATGGTAATATGTTTTTCGTTATATAAAAAAATACAGTTTGTTATCCGATAAATATTAAATATACTACCCTAGTTTAGGAGTTTGGGTGAATCTAATACTACATTATCCTTGTCTGAAACTACTGTTTATATCGAATCCAAAGGTTCAAGTTCTTTTGTTAACAATTGTCTAATATTAATTTATACATCTTTTTTATATTCATAATTTATCAAATCCGCCATATCTAAAACAGACCAATATTTTGAGATTTTCTAAATATTTATATAATTATATCTATCTAACAATAAAGATTGTGAGGCTTACATTTGGAAAAATAAATTTATATTTTCAAAATGTATTCACACAGTCATATATAGATATAGTTTGTTTTGAATTACATTATTTATAATAAATTAAAATTTACAAACTAATTTTTCTAATATCATTTGAAGACACATTATT
Organism: Hermaeophaga mercurialis; assembly: GCA_951812935.1. Classification (NCBI taxonomy): domain Eukaryota; kingdom Metazoa; phylum Arthropoda; class Insecta; order Coleoptera; family Chrysomelidae; genus Hermaeophaga; species Hermaeophaga mercurialis. The sequence goes on from OX638360.1 coordinate 24,929,000, forward strand.
AAAAATTCCTTACTACTTTATTTGTTTACTTATAGTGACACTTCTGTTTCTATCCTTAGAGATGGTCAAAAATCCAACACGATCAATAATAAAACCCAAGTATTTAAAATTAAAATTAGGTTTTACTGGATGTAGATTTTACGTCATAAATATGAGTCTTACAAGATTATTGCTTAAGTCTACGCTATAAATATAAATTTTTTGGAATTTTTTAATGTGTCTACAATTTTTTTACCAAGGAATTTCATAAGCAAATAAAGTCATTGTTCTTCTTAATTGTCGATACCAGATCTATTCATAAACTAATAAGTATTGAATAATAAATTTTTCTGCCAAAATAACTAATTATTTGTTTCAACGTTGTTACTGTTATAACGTTATAAATTTAAAATAATAGCAATTTCGTTTATTACCAATTCAATTTAAATTTTTACATTTCAATTAGTAGGTATCATAAATGTAACAACTGAGAACTGCTAGTTTTCTTTTATAAGAGGTAATCTCGATACAAACTTCATTTCACTTAATTTTACAATTTAATTTCAAGTATCAATTAAAGATGTTAATTACTTAAGTATTTTTGATCTAATAATTTTAGTTGGAATATACTAACACTTCTTTTAATATAGTTTTAGGAGAGCAATAAAAAATCCTAAATGGCCAGAGGAATTACAATGATATTGAAATCTTTCTTCGGATTTCCATAATTTAAATTTTGATAATTATTACCACGTTTCATTAAATCGTCTTCAGGAGATTACTGAATTGTTACTAAGCGGAACAAACCTACACTATTTCATTATTGTGAAACGTATATTGTGTTTTGGTTAGTGATGGAATTCTTCAATATAAAATAGACAAACTTCGTAGTTAAAATACTGACTTAGTTTTAAGAAAAAAACCATTTGTATAACTCCCAAACGGTTCAGTATTTCTTATTAAAATTTTTTGTATCATTTTACAGAAATTTACCGAAAATTAGTTGTCGATACCTTTAACTAGGTACATAGGGTAGGTAGAGGTTCAATATATACCACCCCCAAGTTTTCGTCAATTGATATACTCGTTTTTAGTTTGAAATTTTTTAAGGAAATTTCTATATTTCTGCTACAAAAATAAAAAAAATAGATAAGAGGTTTTTATATATTCAAAGTTAATTTGATTGTTTGTTTTATTACAATTAAATAATAATGACAATTTTCTTGGATCTAACCATAACAATTGTAAGAACATACTTACTTAAGTATATCACCATTGATATTTAACTTTAACTATATAGAGTAACATAAACAAAACATTCACCTTTCATTTTCAAATACTATAAAATAAAGACTAATTCAAAATATATTCAGTAACGTTAAATTTGTGTATAGAACATAATTAGTTGTTCATTGAATTTTAAACAGAAAAATTATTATTATTAAATAAAATTACTTAACAATTTATTAAAAGTTTCATTTCAACCCTAAAAAGAAAACAAGCACATTCTCTGTTTCAATTTTCATTAATTCATTTTTGTTATAAAAAGTCATAAGCGTTAGCTCGGAGCTTACAGATGTAAAGCCATTTGTCCAATTATGTCATTTAACAAAACATTGAATATATGCTCCATTCATCCCTCGTATACTCATGCATGGGTTATTGTAAATTCATCACATTTAAGGTGTTTCATCATAAGCAAATCACAGATACGTCGTTTTTTCAATTTTTAATAACAGTATTTTCAACCAAGCAACAAAAATCAGTATTAAAGGCAAGTCATTGATAAAAACTATTAAAGCAGGAATAAAATGATATATCAGTACTTACAAATTACAAATTATAAGTATATTAAGTGAAGAAAAGCAAAACAGTGTGTGACATTTACCAATTGTTATAGGATTCACAAGAGTTGGGTCTTTTCAACTTTCTAATGAAGTAATTCCTAAATTAACATTAGTTAAAATTCTTAGATTTTATTTCATATTTTTAAGTGCTTAAAATTAGTTCGTGCCACGACCTTAAGCAGTTCATTTTACCATTCTAATCTATAAAAACTATCGTTTACGTTCATGGTCCTTCGAGACGGATTTAAGCTAGCGACCAGTTAAGGCACGACCCTGGATAATTAACGTAATTATTATTTTAATTTTACACTAATTGTTGTAAAATGACAATACAACTTTCATAAAGAAATATTGAACCAATTTGAAATAAAAACAATTATTTCGGTTACTCTTAACACTCAGTAAGTTCGAGTATTAAACCTAATATTACCTTAATACTTTCCTTAGAGTTTAGGTTCATTAGAACATCTTTTGTCTTAAAAAGTAAGTTAGCATTTTTTTATCTACAATGTTTGTCCCCTTGATTCTGACAACTTTTGATATGGCACAAATTGTTAAAAATATACAAATTTAATTTGATCTCTTTTAATAAAATCTGAATATCATGCAGATATAATGGCCAGACAATAAGAAGAAGAATTGTATAAAGTCAAGAAAATATTCTTCTACGGCTGTACACGGCCTTCTGTAATGTTTGTTTCCAAAACCCTAAGTTGTGAGTAATTTGTTAATACAAATCTTTTGAAATTGTTTTGACAAAATATTACATAATCATTTCAAATAAATTAAAAAGTATTGCACTGCCGATCTGGTATCAAAAGCTCATAACTTTTTAAAAATTATTATATGACGTTAGTTCGTACTGCTTCCGATGTAACATATTCACGTCGCTTTGTTGGCCACTTTTCACTACGATTGGGATCGTTACACTACTCTGATAGTTTTTTGATGGTCCTCTGTATACTACTGGTACCGAATGCTGCTGGTTTTGGGCCAGTACTTGTTCCCGCGCTTCTTTGTACTGCTGGTATTGCATCGAGTGCTGACTGTACAAGTGTTGTTGGAGTAGTTTTCCATTTGTACATGATGGTTTCTGCTAAAACGAAATGAATTACATTTTAAATGCAGCTAAATTATTGCAAAACAATTTTTTTAAATTACTACTTTAATGTGTGCATTCTAATTCAAAAGTACTTTTTTGTATTAATAAAGAAAGTATTAAATTTAAAAAAAGGACTTACTCCAGTATTATCATTAGTTTTTTCTTTAACCACTGGCGCCGATGGATTCATCCCATATACCCTGTGACTGGGTGAGTACGCTATTGGTTGGTCATACGGGATACGATTCGGTGAATTGTTAACATAGTTCTTAATTGGGCTGGAGTGCTGGTTGTAGCTTGAGTTTGGGTTAACATGCTGATTGTAGCCAGTATACTGCCTCAACGTCGAAGGCTGATAGGTTGGTTGATTGGAATACATCGGACTGATAGCTTGATACTGCATTGCTGAGGGGTAAGTCATTTGATGCGAGGGGCTCTGAGTAACGTAATTAGGGTTGTTGTAGGTAACTTGACGATACTGCGGTTGTACGCCGTAAGATTGGTGAATCACACTTAGAGGAATCTAAAAATAGAAATAAATATATATATAAAGAAGAGTTTTTATTTCTTAAATCTATACTGTAACTAGTTTTTGTTAGGCAATAAAATTATTTTCTTAGAATAATACTATAATTGGCAATTCAACTCCGTTGGAAGGGCGACTGCAATTTTCCAGTCCACCATATATTTCAATGCCATATTAAAGATTTATATTCAGGATCTTCCCAAACTAACCTCACCTAACCAGTTCTAGGCTAACCTAAACTATTTAACTAGGATTAGTTAGACCCAGCTTTAACTGATTAAAGATGGGAGTTTTCGGGATTTAATCAACTAAAACTGAGTCTAACCAATCCTAGTTGCTTAAGTTAGCATAGGTTAGGGACCTCTATTGTGGAACGTGTTGACGGGGTACTGTGCATCAAACTTCCCGACGGGTGTGAAACGCTAGCATAGGCAGATGACGTGGCTTTAATAGTCAGGGCAGGGATAATCTGAGAATATACAACGAATACGTCAAAAACAATTGCGAGAAGGTTAAGAGACAGGTGGCAGCCCTGGGAAAACTATTGCCAAATACACGCGGACCTTGTCTAAAAAAGAGAAGAGGGGTTGTCGCCTCTACCATCTTATACGTTGCTCTAATATGGGCGAACATTATTAACATTAAAAGTGTCAGGATAGATAGAACGAGATCAGCAACGTAGGCCCGTTGACCAAAACCCTCATCCCCAACATAAGCGTGTGGCTGAAATGCGAACACAGAAATACTGATTATTGGTTCACCAAATTTTTAAGTGGGTATGGTAGTTTCCGAACCTACACCAGGAAAATCGGAAAGGACCAAATTGATACCTGTAGGTACTGCGGCAGAATTGACACAGTAGCTCACACGTGTTTTAAATGCCCACGATGGCACAAAGAAAGAGATAACCTGGGGTGGCAGCTGGAGGAGACCGCCCTTCAAATTTTATAAATAGAATGTTGAGCGTCGCTCAGGACTGGAATCAGGGTTTCGAATACATAGCGTCAGTTATTAAACATAAGGAGGAGGAAGAAAGATACGCTCAATCAATAGAGACAAGAACAGAGTAAGTAGCAAGAAGACAAAAAGAAAGAGACAATTTCCAATCCTCAATGTTATATCGGAATGGATTTTTCCGGGGTTTGTAAGACCCTGGTGGTGTTTTTAATGGGTATGCCGCTTCAGACTAACAGAAGGGGAGAGCACCTCACTATCAACACAAAAGTTTGGTTTTAGCCAAGTCTTTCACTTCTAACCGGTTAAAAGTAGCGTAACCTAACCAAACCTATAGTCCCCACACTTAACCTAAGTTAACCTAAACTAATCGACTAGGATTGGTTAGACCTAGCTTTAATCGGTTAAACCTACCCTTCATTCTAGATTTAGTCATAACAAATATACCAAATTAATAATTGTCAGCAATTAACTACGACAAATAGTTTTTAACACAATATTTATTGATCAATTAAGAGCAAATAACAACAATTAAGAAATTTTTAAAGGATATACCATTTTATAAAACGCGTCTATGATTTATTTTGAATTGATATTATTAGTCACAGTGTGGTTAATATTATAAATCTTTTTTTTTGTTATTTAGAATAATAATAACATATAAATTTAAATTGGTTTTTATCACAATTTTGTAGTAATTTGTACAGTGTTAATATTTTTATGCTCCTTTTCGAAAGAGTCCACCTAATCTTGAGATCTATTTTATACTAATTAATTTGTAATTTAATTTTAAGGAAGACGCAAAGTTTATTTCAAACAATAATCACTTATAAAATATTAAATTAATAAATATAGGCAACAGAAATTACATTTCGTGAACATCTCATTAGCATATCCATTTACAATTATTAACCCACAATCTGGGCTCTCCATGATTCACTATAATAATATTCTTTGACAATGGCGAAAGAGAAAGAAATAAAATGAGGATGGGAACAGTGAAATTAGGAGATAACGAATATATGCACAAAATGAATTGCGAAACAGAACAAGAATTAAAAATAGTGGACATAGTGAGAACAATAAAAAGGCAGAGAATGAAATGGTTGACACATATATATGCAGCAAAGAAACAAGCAATAACAGTACAAATGACACAATGGCAACCTGGAGGAAGTAGACGAGAAGGTAAATCTAGGTGAATCGGATAGAGCAGGTGGAGGAAGATATGATCAGGGTAGAAATCAGAACCTAGAAGGAAAATGTCATGGACATGTAACTATGAAACAAATTAACAGAGAAATTATAGTGATCCATCCCAATAAATTAATTCAGAAAGTGTTAAGCGGCGAAACCTCAAATGGGGTGTCGTGCTTTTATATATGAATCCTTTGATAATAATCATAATAATAATTTTCGAGATATATAATGACCAAAATTTTGCAGACCACCTTGTATAACACAGTTTCAAATCCTGACAGTGACTTATATTGAAAAAACATTGTTTTATAATTCCGTAAAACCTCCAACAAAAAATGTTTTACCATTGCCTCAGTTTACGTTTTCAGCTACAATGTTCAAAATATTAGAGACGAGTACCCAAATGAAATTATTTTTAAATGTAAATACAAAAAGAAGGGAATTTAGCTTTTTATCAGTTAATCCAGACGGATTTCAAAAAGAATCCTTTTTATATATGCAAAAGTATTTTCAGTTGGTTGAATTTCACGATCTTTACAATGGCAGAGTTGGATTTAGTGCAATTATCTATTCACAATTTCAAAAATATATCCCGAGCCAACTTAAAATCCTTGAAAAATGTATAACAAATAAATAAAACATGGAAATTGTACAGAGAGAAGCTCCTTAATATTCTCTGATAAAGTAGGTTTTCATACGTGTAAAGAACAATTGAATCAAACAGCTATTTGTAAACATACCATTAGTCTTAATATATGCTAGTTACGTCTAGAAAAGTCGTTAATATATTTCATATTTATTTTTTTATAAATTCAGTATCCGTAAACTGATTTTTAGAATTTAATATTAAAGTTGAGCTCAGGATTTGTTCGCTTGTATTTCGACCTAAATCCATAATCTGATTTGGAACCGTCTTTGCCTGTCTACCTGTTAGTAATCACTTTTATGGAGATCCCGAGTTCTTTCTTTCCATTACTTTTATTACAAATAGATTGGTAATGTTATAAAATTCAACCGAATAATCCTTGGGCAATCTTAGAATAGTGTTTACATTACTTTTCAGTGGCGACTTAATATGGTAAAGGCCTTTGTAAAAATCCGTGGTTGGCACAGCTGCCTGGAGTTAAAATTTGGTTAATGGTACGAATTTTTTATTAAAGATTATTATTTTTTTAAATGTTATGTAATTAGGGAATAATTTCAAAAATAAAAAAATATTTAGTTCAGAAAAGTACATTATTGTTTTAGAATGATAACTCTATAATTAATGTTAAAATAAAAACCAACTCTCTCAAGACAAATAATTTATTATAAGTTGTGTGAATCCGGTAGTGACCTGGACCTTTAATTTCTCTTAGTGGATTTTCTTTAATATATGTATCTTCTATTCTCTAATAAAGATAATACCCGCAAAAAGTCGTAAATCGTATATTTAAAAATACAACAACCCAATCTATTTAAATATCTCAAACAATTATACTGCTTACTAAAAACTTTGAAAACAGCTCTGAAATATTTCGGCCTTGGATTACTGGCAAATACAAATTTGTCTTACGTATAAAAATGTTAAAGTGTTCGTTTAAATCCTAAATCGGTATCTCATATTCTCTCAAAATCCTCTAGCAAGACGATATTAAGCATACGCTCGACATATAAATTGAAAATGTTTACGCCTTTCGTTCAGAACACCGGATTGAGGATTCATTAAATTTTTAAACGTACTAATAATAAATAATATAAATCGATAATATAAAAATAACATTTTTTATAGATACATTCAGAAGATTAGCGCAAATCCTAAATTTAACGAGCGAAACAAACCGCTTTACGATTTTTGAAATGCCAAGCGATATCGGATAAATTACGGTAGCTCCACTTTATTTTAGATTTTCCTTAGTTTTGCTTTGACAATACGGAAAGCGTTTATTTTTCATGAGTAGTAAGGGGGGAGTTGTGAGCGTGGGAACTTTTTCTGTCGATCCTTATGGACGGACACGCCCCCGCACGCGACCTACCCCCACTCCTCCGGCGGCAGCATGTAGATGTGGAGAAGAAGCCTGAACGTGGTGGCACTTCAGCAAGGCCTTGAACATGTTGGCAGTTCAGCCAAAAAGAAGAAGAAGGATTCCCGAAACTGTCACTTGACGGCATCTGGCAGTTCAGCCAAAAAGAAGAAGGATTCCCGAAACTGTCACTTCGGAGAGCGTCGGCGGCGGCCATTTTTAGTGTGGTCTTGGTAGTTCAGCTAGAAGAAGAATGGAGCAGCTCGTTCAGTCACCTATAGAAAAGAAGAAGAAGAAATTACTATAGTCGAGTCGGCGCGCGCGATTCACGGCGATGATGTACGATTGCCGGTGATCCAAGATGGCGCGATTCACGGTGTGGCGTACGGACCGAGTCGAGGTGCCGGTCCGAGTCGGGACGATTCACGGCGGCGGCGTACGAATCCCGGTGATCCAAGATGGCGCGATTCACGGTGTGGCGTACGGACCGAGTCGAGGTGCGGTCCGAGTAGGGACGATTCACGGCGGCGACGTACGATTGCCGGTGATCCAAGATGGCGCGATTCATGATGCGACGCACACAAGCGGTGGCCGGCCATCGCCTGTGTGTGACGTAGTCGGACTGATTCGAATCGAAGATAACGGTTGGATATAATAGTCGTCAGCAAAGGCCATGTTGCCTTTTTTATTATTATTTATACAGTGGCGCTGCACACAAGCGGGGCTTGCCAAAGCGCGTGTGTGACGTAGTCGAACAAATTACTATAGTTTTCCTTGTTTATGAGAGAGAGAGAGCATTATCAATTCAGGGCTCTATAAATTTGGTATTGAAATAATTCATGTTGCCGTATTTTTATACAATGTTGCCATATAGGAATATTATCAAAGTATGATTTAAAAGTAGTCCATGCGGCCATGTTGCCATATCTCCGTCAGATAACGGGTCGAAATTTAAAATATTCATGGCGGTGGCCATCGCCTGGGTGTATCGTAGTCGAACTAATTCGTTTCAAAGATAACGGTTGGATAATTTTTCAGCCGTCTATAGAGGAACAAATTACTATAGTTTACCTTGTTTATGAGAGAGAGATAGAGAGAGCGTTATCAATTCTGGGCGCTATGATTTTGGTATCGAGATAATCCACGGTGCCGTATTTTATTATTTATACAATGTAGCCATATCGATATAATATCAAAGTATGAAAAATATGATTTATTTAAAAGGTTTTCAGGAGATGGCTAATTCAATTCAGGGGCGCTATGAATTCACTATTGAGATAATGTTTGGAATCCATGCTGCCATATTTTTATTATTATTTATACCCTGTTGCCATATTTCCGAAGAAAACGTAAGTTGGGTATAATAGCAAAGTATGAAAAAAATATGATTTATTTAACGGTCTGTATTTGTGCCAAGTGCAATGAACGTTGCCGTAAGGGCAATAGCCGTTATTATTGGTTCAATTGAATTGCGAAAAAGACCAGTATGATCTAGAAGTAACATAGATGAAGAACGATACATGGAACACTGTAGAAAAATCACGTAAACGTCAAAAAACGTCAAAACGTGACACGCGTGGCGCAAAGCGTGACGTTTTTGACGTAAACGTCACGCGTATGACGTTTTTGCGTTATGCGTGTCACGTTTACGTATCGCATGTCACGTAAACGTCAAATGCTTAACCTATTTTAGGGGCACACTGTAAATTATCATTAGCGATGTAATATAATTAAATAAGGTGTAAATGGATACCTAATTTGTGCAACTTATAAAATTATTGCATAAGACTTTCCACAGACACGTTGTTACACACATCGCCCCCACGAGCGTAGCCATGTTGAATTTTGAAAACTTGAAAACAATACGAAATTATTTATTGCTAGCATTCCTTTTTAAATAATGAACTCCTCCGATGTTTTCTCTACCGTCAGTCTGTCTAATCGGAAATTTTTGATAAATTTTAGAAAATCTACAATACAAAATCGTAATTATCAAACCATGAATGAAGTGATAACCTGGAAACGTGTTTTCGTTCAGTCTTATCTAATTTTTATCGGGGAGGCTTCATCCGGTATGCCAGTTAAAAGTATCTCTAAAGGAGTATTATATTTGTGTTTATTATAACATGTGTTTATAGTATTTCTTAAAACATAGCGAAAAAGCTCTTTTTTCACGTGAACATATCGTGATTATTTGATTTAAAAATATATCACGTGACCCCTTTTGCACACGGCACTACAAAAAATGCCGATAAGAGTTATCCTTTATTTTTCATAATCTACAACCGGAATGTCTGAAATACATTGTTTTTAGATATAAAATAAATTTTAGTTTTAATTTTTAAAATATTTCCGAATAAAGTCGGTCTAGTTTACGAAAAATGCAATTTCACGGCGGATAATTAGGTCACGTGACCCTTTTGCACACGGCCCTACAAAAAAATGCCGATAAGAGTTATCCTTTATTTTCATAATCTACAACCGAAATGTCTGAAATACATTGTTTTTTCGATATAAAATAAATTTTACTTTTAATTTTTAAAATATTTTCGAATAAAGTCTGTCTAGTTTACGAAAAATGCAATTTCACCTGTTGGATAATTAGGGAACATGACCCCTTTTGCACACGGTACTACAAAATTTAAAAAGTATAAAAGGCGTAAGTACAGGTGTGCGTGATCATTCCTATCAGTTACTGATTAGCTATCGCACAGTGATAACCAATATTTCTGAAAATGGCTAATTTTGAAATTATCAAGGATGTTACAAAACAAATCCGTAAATTTGGGGTCCAGGGCCGAACTTTGGAATTTAAAATTAAACCCATTCCTACCGGGGCGGAGCCCCTAAGCTGGGTTAAAAATGCAATAGAGGATATTGTTTTAAAGGGGACAGAAAACGTGGACTTGGAGGATTATGTTGGATTTACTTTCTGTTCCAAAGATTTTTCAAGGGGCCAAGGATGGGTGGTTTTTAAACCTGCATCCCAGGTGACAGTTGATGACGTGTGGAAGAGAATTTCATCCATATACCAGTCAAATTCAACGGGGCTGAATACAGAAACCTTCTGTTTGGGTGTTACTACGGTAAAAATGCCCGTAGGAAAAGGCCTGGGACGTAATTATAACAGTTTTAACGAGGAGTGTAAAAAACGTAGAGGTATTATTTCGATAAATAACAAAGATAACCTATGCTTACCTCGCGCTCTAATAGTCAGTATGGCTTTTCAAAGTAAGGATCCAAACTACGCAAAAATTCGGTGTGGCCGTAGACTTCAGACCGCCAAAGCTATTGAGTTGACAAAATCCTGCGGGGTGATGATTACGCCAGAGGGCTGTGGGGTTCCCGAACTTCAACACTTTCAACAGCATCTAAAAAATTATAAAATCGTCGTTTATCGATATGGTACCAAAGGTCGTAACGTTATTTTTGAAGGAGGAAATGACGGCCCTGCTTTAAATCTAATTTTCCATGAGGGCCATTACAACGTAATTACTTCGCTGACAGCCGCCTTTATGTGTGGATATTTTTGCGAAGCCTGCCACACACCCTACAACAACAGAAACGAACATCGTTGTGATCAGGTGTGTTTTGCATGCAAAAAATCACCTGCATGCAATAAAGATGTTGTAAAAAGAGGGTGTATTGAATGCCGAAGAGATTTTTACGGTAATGAGTGCTATGAAGCACATTTGGATTCGGTTTGTAAAAGAATAAAAAGCTGTGAGAAATGTTTTAAAATATGCACTAGCCGCAATCATATCTGCGGCGAAATTTACTGCAAGATTTGTAAATCGAAACAACCCGAAGGCCATCTGTGTTATATGCAACCGGACAAAAAATCCCCTCAAATTAAAGATTTTTTGTTTGTTTTCTATGACTTGGAGACAACACAAGAAAAAGTCGTCAATGGGGTCATACAGCAGGAACCGAATTTGTGTGTATACAGAAAAGTATGCCCCAAGTGTATAAACGAGACAAGATTGTTATTTTGTCAGAGTTGCGGATTCAGAGAAAAAGTTCTATCAGACGATGTAATTCCGAAATTTCTGACCGAAGTACTAGAAATACGAAAAAAATTTAAACAGATTGTCGTTATAGCCCATAACGGCGGCGGTTTCGATCATCAATTCGTATTAAATTACATTCTCACTAAAACCGATTTGAATCCGGACCTGATTATGCGCGGCACAAAGCTAATTATGATGAACGTCGGAAACGTTAAATTTCTGGATTCACTCAACTATTTCCCGATGGCATTATCAGCATTACCGAAAGCTTTTGGGTTTTCCGAATTGAAAAAGGGGTATTTTCCACATCTCTTTAACAGGCTGGAAAATCAGAACTATGTCGGGGGTATACCTGCATTGAAATTCTACGACCCTGACAACTTAAAAGATGATGCGCGCGAGAAATTAATTAAATGGCACAACGAGAAAATTGCTGAAAATTACATATTCGATTTTCAAAAGGAGATTGTAGAGTATTGTGTTTCTGATGTACAGATTCTAACGCAGGCCTGTCTCAAATTTCGTCAGCAACTGCTGGATACGTCAAATGTGTGTCCATTCACAGAGGCAAGCACAATCGCTTCAGCCTGCAACAAGGTATTTCGGCGAAACTTTTTAAAACCCAACACTATCGGAATAATCCCTAAAGGTGGCTACAGATTCAGAGATAATCAATCGAAAATAGCTTTACAATGGTTGATATGGGAAGAATACCAAAGAGGAATCAATATACATCACGTGGCCAAAGGTCAAGAGGCCAGAGTTGCAGGGGTTAAAGTTGATGGGTACATGGACATACCGTCTTTGAATTCGAGGGTTGTTATTTTCACGGATGTCCGAAATGCTATACAAATAACCGCGATAAAGCATTAAAAGACGATCCCACTGATTGTATGGAGAATCGGTTCCAACGAACTGTAAATAAAAATAAACATTTGGAGAAAAATGGGTATAAAGTTGTACAAATGTGGGAGTGCGATTTTCGAAAAATGTTAAATAAAGAAATTGAAGAATACACAGAAAACCATTCTTACATAAAATATTTACCTCTAAACCCTAGAGATTCTCTGTACGGGGGCCGAACGGGGAATACAGTGGAATATTACAAGGCGAAAGAAAATGAGAAAATTAAATATGTTGATGTATGTTCACTTTACCCTTATGTGTGTAAATTTGGTAAATTTCCTATTGGCCACCCGAAAAAAATTTATGTGGGAGAAGAAGAATGCAAATTGGCTGATATTTCCCAAATGTCAGGTGTGATAAAATGTAAAATATTACCGCCTACAAATCTGTATCACCTTGTACTGCCTTATAGAATGAATGATAAATGTATGTTTGTCCTTTGTCGTAAATGCGGGGAGGGGATGAACCAAGACGATGAATGCAATCACGATGACGAGCAAAGAGCTTTAAATGGTACATGGGTGATTGAAGAAGTCGTTAAAGCTATTGAGAAAGGGTACAAAATGATGGAAATCTACGAAATATGGAGTTACAACACCATACAACTCAGCCGGGAGCAGGAGGGTTTATTCTCAGGCATGATGAATAAGTTTATAAAAATCAAACAGCAAGCCAGCGGCTGGCCGAAGAATTGTGCGACAGACGCTGAGAAAGATAGATATATTGAGGAATTTTTACATAGAGAAGACATTTTACTGGAGTTTTCTGAAATAACTGAGAATCCTGGTTTAAGATCATTGGCAAAACTGATGTTAAACTCTTTCTGGGGCAAGCTGGGACAGAGACAAAACATGCCTAAAACATCTATAATTAGAAATTCTGCTGAATTTTATTCAATGATGTCGAACCCCGCAATAGTTGTAAACACCATTTTACCGGTAAATGAGGAAACGTTAATTGTAACGTGGGAATACAAAGAGGAGGCCTACGATATTTCCCCAACAGTAAATGTTATATTAGCTGCCTATGTTACAGCTTTAGCTAGATTAAAATTATATAGTTACCTGGATCAGGTGGGTGAGAGAGCCCTATATTACGATACCGATTCGGTCGTGTATTCTTCGCAAGTAGGTCTTCCTGACCTTTCCAACGGCGACTGCATTGGAGATCTTACGGACGAACTAAACGGGGAATTTATTACAGAATTCGTTTCAGGGGGCCCTAAAAATTATGCGTATAAATACAGCTGTAATGGTAGTGAATATGTTGTCTGTAAAGTGAAAGGAATTTCACTGAACTATACTGCTTCGCGGTTATTGAATTTTGAAAAAATCAGGGAGATGGTCTTGACAAAAAGTGAGCCTATTTTTATCATTTCGAAGCAGATCAGAAGAACTAAGGATCATGAGGTGATAACCATAACATCAGAGAAAAGATATCAACCTATGTCAACAAAAAGAAAATTTCTTCCGGATCATAGTTCGCTGCCTTACGGCTTTAAAAAATTTAAAAAATGAGTTATATATTTATAAAGCACTAAATAAATTTTTTATTAAAACTTACCGGTCTTTTTATCCATTTGGCTATCCTTAAATTGAATGATTTATTACTCAGCTACATTATCTTCGTTAATAGAGGGGGTATCAACTCGCTTTAAATCTGTGTAGTCAGCTTTCTTCTTCTTCTGTATCTGAAAAATGAATGTATGAGTTGTGTAAATTTAAATAAAATCAGGGAAACGTTGATGGAAAATACAGCTGTATAAACTTCACCTCAAGAGAAATTAAAAGAGCAGTAATTACAGTATTTTGCGAGAAGTGCTAACAGCCTAATTCAGCAAAGTTAAAATCGAAATGAATATATGAGTTATCAAATAAAATTTTATTAAAAACTTTCTGGTCTTTTAAAAAATATTTGGAAGCCCTTAAAAGCTGAATTATTTCATCTTCAGTTAGATTATTTACATTATCTTCTTCGAAAAGAAGGGCTCATCTATATCCTAAATTATTAAATAGACCTAAATTGGAAAAATCGAGGAATAAAATTTAAGCACTTACCTGATGGACAGTGGATCCGAACTGACACTAAAGAATTAAATCTTTTCTCCGGGCTGGTACAACTGGTGAAATCACATTTACATTTAAACATTTAGCAAAATATTTTCAAAAACTATGGTGTTAGAAATTAACTTGTTACTTAATCAATCGTTTTCAAGCTAACTAATTTCGAATACAGCTATTGTATACAGGATGTGGGTTTTACAATCAGAAATATTTTATCATATCTGCGTCGTGTTTCTTTATTTGAAGTCAAAATTGAATATATATTAGTTTATGATTTTAAAAACTTACGCTATGTTTTCTAAATAATAAATATTTACCTACAGAAATTATACAAAATAATTAAAGATTTTTCGAACAGTTTGTCGTTTTTAGATAAAAATAAGTCATATCATTATTGCGAGGGAACCTGCAAACTGTTGGCTGTTTAATACTTCAATGTTGTGCTTAATTAAGGGTAAGCATCTCCAGAGCTCGGAAAGGGAAATTGATCCTAACCAGACAGTAGCATGTCCAGTTAATACGTTCAAAACAGTAATGTTCTCAAAATCTATGCAACCCCGTATACACATAAATGATAATTAGATTGCCTAATAATAATATTTTGGTACCACCAACGCCATCTAGTGACGGTTACGTGACGTGTGTGGACGTTTACTAGAAGGTGATTAAGTAACATATCAACTAATACTATGCAACCCCATATACACATAAATGATAATTAGATTGCCTAATAATA